>CM042321.1:36156624-36494124 GCA_023566125.1 Zingel zingel | reverse complement strand
AGGAATGAAAATCAGCAGTTTGCTTCCATATAGTATTTTGTCTGTAGTAATTTATGGAATTACTGGAAAAAAAACTAAAAGGTACATAACAGTAACAAAGAATAGTGTGACTAATCCTGGCTCTCTCTAGCATCATGCGGCAAGTTTTCTTCATCGCATTGGATGTCTGCATCATCTCTAAATACTAATGAATGTGGTGTTTCCATTGCTTTGATCTCCATTACTTTCTGAAAAACAGTAAGAACGCAGTTTTACTATAGTAAAGATATAATGTTTTTCACTTTTTTTATAGCTGTGTTATAACCTCAGACATCTTACCTGGACATATTGGTATCTTTGCTCTTTTACCTGTTTCTCATTCAATTCAACAATCATTTATAGTAGTTTTTTGTCAGGATGTCTGTATCACACCTACATATGGTCATAAATAATAATACAAAGCTCAACAAAAGTCTATGGAAAACTTCCAGAAAGATTCTGCTGACATCCACACTTAATGTTGGGCCTGTGCAATCAAGATTGGGAACATATCATGGCCATTTGAAAGTATGATCTAAAGCCACGATAGTGGAGCTGTGTGTCCGTACATAGGAATAGAGCTTTGACTTTCTGCCAGAACCCGAATGGGCCGAGCTGGGCTGTAATTTCTCGGTGGTCACGTCGGGTTGTCTCAAATTTCCTGGTGTTTTTGTTTTGTTTTGATATCTATTCTGACACGCATGGACAAAAAGCAGTGGAAAATATGGGTTTTTAATCATGCCAAAACAGCAGCCAGGGCTCCGGTTGGGTTTGCAGGTTCATAGATCGGGCCTGAATTTTTAGGCCCAATCATAGCTCCACTTAGGAACAGCTAACATCATTAAGCTAACAGGTTGAGAATTCATTATCTGGGCACCATGGATGTCTGTACCAAATTTTATCAAATATATCAATATATATTCAATGAATAAGTATTACAGTAACCTGCTGGTGGCAGTGGTGGACAATTCAGGAATTAGGATTCATTAGGATTCATCCTCAGGGGACCATAAATATATAAGGGTAATCAAACAAGATTTTGTTTGTTGAGTTGTTTCAGTCTCGAGCAAAGTGGAAGATGCACCCGCCGACATTGACATCCATTAAGTCATGCGCCTAGCATGGCTAAAAACGACAACATTGACTGAACACAAACCATGGTCTCAAGTGTCAAAGTCACACACTTACGCCATCCACCCCATCTTCCGACAACAATGTCATGGGGGTTCTACCTTTGCCTCGACAGCAGGACGGTCAATACATACAATAGGTTGGCTTAACCTTCTTGAACAGGGTGAGGTTTTTCTGATGAGGACAGGCTCATTTTTGTCCAGGACCCTGTATTTATAGGGTTGCATAAGCCTAAAGTGCATGGGCTTTGTCTCACCTCACAGAGGAACATGTAATCCTTCAACTAATGTTAAAACCTAAAAATCCCCAGCTTTGATATTTTCACATGACATGCACACACACTCCCCCCCTCCCCCCCCCCCCCCCCCCCCCCCCCCCCACACACACACACACACACACAGACACACACACACACATGCACACAGACACACACACACACACACACACACACACACACACACACGTCTACCTTGCAAATGATGATACAGTAAAACAAACTCAATTCCTGTGATGGCAGATCTTTGATCAGAGGATTGGTGTGTGTGTGTGTGTGTGTGTGTGTATGTCCTGGGGTCCCCTGGGGTGAAAATGAGATGGCTTCATATCAACACACACACACACACACACACACACACACACACACACACACCACTGCGCTCCTCGCCAATCGTCCCCCTATCCACCTATATTATAAAATATGATTTATAGCTCCTAAATACAGCCGTGAGTTGCTTTAATAAGTCAGGGAGCTTATAAAGAGGGGCATGTGATTAAGAGCAGATCCCTGATCTGTTTGGGTCAATGAGGAGCATATAATATGGTTTGGGAGGCGGGGGGCGGGGGGTGGGGAGACAGGACAGATGTCAGAGGTCTTGAAGGTATGGCCTTGGGATCTTATGGGCTGTTGGACACAATCCAGCCAGCGCTCTGGCTTTCTGAGCTTTGCAATCATCCTCCTTTGTGGGAGACGATATTGCAAAATAGAAAAGGAATTCTCCTTTTTAATCTCTGTTGTACAATTAGAGTGGTGGTATTTATCTCCTGGTGTAATGAACAGAGACGTAGAATAATGTGCAGGGTTAGAGATTTCAACTAGACCGCTGAGAAATAACTAAAGCCTCTCGGCCCCTCCTGACTGAGCTCTTTAAAAACTCAGGTTGTTTTACTCTTAAACAATTACAAACGCACCGCGTGATATGATCCAGGCTATGCTTGCACTAATTGTGGCATTTTAGTCAAAGGGTGGGGTCTCTGGGATCCTCTGTGAGGCTAGAAGCACACACACACACACACACACACACACACACACACACACACACACACACACACACGTATGCGTCTATCCCTCCCTCTGCTCTGTACCTACAGGGAACAGGGTCAAGTTCTGGCTTCAGTCACAGAGCTTGACCAAAACTAAGGACAGTGACCAACCTGTGCTGCGTACAGTGTGTCTGCCAAGTACAGATCTGAGGGCTTGATCTTCGGCAGTCACACCCTAAGTAAGGAATGGGCTATAAAAGGTCCACCACTGGTAGACCTGGTAGACCAGTGGTAGATCTGGTAGACCTGCAACATTTTCTGAAGGACTAGCTCTTTACGTTTACATAACACTTAAACTTATATTCAGCTACATTATACTGTTAAAATTCCTGCATTGTGGTCAATTAGTATGTCTATGACTGCACATTAGGCCAACATCATTCTCTGAGGTAAAACCTGGCGCCTATACATTACCCACAATGCAACTTGATGACTATCAACAGTTAGGGTTGGGTACCGAGACCCGGTGCTGCACCAGTGCCTTAACGACCGGTATCTACCGGACCAAATAGGAACACAGATTTCGGTGCCTCATTTCGGTGCCACTTAAATGCCTGCACTGCTCTCTGATGCTCCGAAACGGACAAGGCAACAGAAACATTGCGGCATGTGACGTTTGTTAACATGAACATTACACTTACACAGCAGGTAACGTTAACGTTTGCCAACCATTAGCTAATAACTGGGTTAAACGTGGTTAAAATGCTGACAGCAAACTGGTGTAAAGTGTGACTGTATTTCATTGTAGAGGATTCCAACAGCGGGACATCCAACAGTCTGCAGTTAAAGACACAAACTAGCTGCAGTATATGGCCACTGCCTGCCGTTGTCGGAAAAACAACACAGACGGGACAAGGGTGAATTTACTTGAAACTGGTAGGCCTCGTGGTGCATTCAAAGATATTGTAAAAGACCCATTTCCCATCTAGTGGTTGTTTTTGTCATTTACGAGCAATTTACTGGTGAAATAAATATATTTTTAATAAATCATTTAAATTTGACCATATGGCCTTAGCGATAAACAAGCCGTTCTTTAATGTCGCCTACTGTGGTTTTGTGATTCTTTTTTTAAAATATTTTTTTAAAGTATCAGTTCAGGCACCGTTTAGGCACGGCACTGTTTTAAAAGTATTGTTTGAGCACTAGTATCGGAAAAAATCCAAACATACCCAACCCTACCGAGGGTTTGGTCGAAGATTGTGGTGCGTTATTCTAGTTGCAGCTTATGCCTCAAGTGGGACAGCTAACATTGGCAGGTAGCATCTCTTGTGAATATCGGACAAGCTGCTTAATATAGCTGGTCTGTCAATGATCTCTGGTAGCAATGGGTAGTTCTTCCCCATCAGCTATCTAGTGGAGCTTTACCACAGCTCTCAGAAGGTACAGTATGTCAACAGAAGCAGACAAAAAAGAAGCTAATCTAGGAATGCTTCAGCTAATATGTGTACAAACGCATCACCAAGGGACACAACAAATGTGAACCAAATGTGTGCCTGAAATGGGCCAGTACTCACCAGTACCGGCACTTCTGATTTTTGTCCACATGAGTATGCTTCTATCTAATTGTTATTAACAGTATTATTAATAAGTTGATATTTATACCAAAACAGGCTTTACAGTGCTAAACATAAGTGAATGCACCCATGCTAAAGTTGACTAAAAAGAGGAATAAAAAATCATCTTTTGGAAATTTATCTTAATGCCTGAATTAAAAAAATTAGGAAAAATCCAACCTTTAAGGACATTGTAATCGGTATCATAAATAAATAAATGTTCTTCCTTAAAATACAGGGGGCATAAGTAAGTACACCCCTATGTTAAATTCCCATAGAGGCAGGCAGATTTTTATTTTTAAAGGTCAGTTATTTCATGATAACCATTTTATTTCAGTTAGCCTAATAGCTGGTTTGATTTGCATTGAGAGATGATTTTATGGAAAGTACCCCATGCCAATCTCTAGGTATGGTGAAGGGGATGTGATGATGTGGGTCTATTTTAATTCCAAAGGCCAAGGGAACTTTATCAGGATGCATAGTATCCTGGATCCATGAAATAACTGGCCTTTAAAAATAAAAATCTGCCTGCCTCTATGGGACTTTAACATAGGGGTGTACTGACTTATGCCCCCTGTATTTTAAGGAAGAACATTTATTTATTTTACGATACATTATTCATTCACAAAGAAAATTGGTATCCTTAAAGGTTGGATTTTTCCTCATTTTTTAAATTAAGGCATTACGATTCATTTCCAAAAGATTATTTCTTAATTTTCTTTTTAGTCAACTTTAGCATGGTTGTATTCACTTATGCTTAGCACTGTATAGCATGATTTATTTGGAGAAACCAAGCAATTCTAAGTAAAATCAAACATTCAGCACCCCCATACAGCTCGAATGGAATGATCCTTTGTTTCATAACCACATTTTCAGACTGTGAGATTAGTAGTCAAATCAGGCTCCGCTTGCTGCTTGCTCAGGCAGTACATATGAAAAATTAGAATGGATACAGTGAAGATTAGCATGGCCCTTGCGATAGAATTACACGCACATTCGTGAATCAGGCTCCTTAGATCAATGGAATAGTCAACCTACAAGATATAGCATGAATAAAGGGAGTAAATATATCCAAAACACATGTAATGCCATGCAACTGTGGAATTAGGGTACTGGCACTTTTTTGGGACCAATTCAGACACTGAACAATAATAATTAAATGTGGCAGAAGGAGGTTTAGCTGATCGTGACAGGATCAGTGCGCCTTTGTTCACTAGCTTGCTGAGTAAATTACTAAAGTGAGTTATAAACTAAAAGTAGTGAAATGGAAAACTTGAATTATGTGAAAATCTTTAACATGATTACCATGGGGCAAAAAAAAAACGCCTTCACTGCACTACTCTTTTACCCTGGATGCTCTGTCCTAGATTAGCTGAGTCTCAGACTGTCCCTGCAGCTCAGCGGTGGAGCTGGGGAAGCCATTAGCATCCGAGAGACTTTAACAGAGACGTCCCTGCAGCTCAGAGGACCGCTGCAGTCCAGGCTCTGATTTGGAGTCAACTGAGGCGTGTGGCAAGCAGGCAAGGTCTCATCATCACCACCACTCCCTCACTCAGTCACAGCCTCCCTCTCTCGCTCTCTCTCTCTCTGTGTGGTCCAAAGTGTTGACCCTCTGCTGGAAGAGGAGGACAGGGTCCCAATCCAACTAACTCTGTCAGCGAGGCAATGTATTTTCTGTACGTGCAAAAGGAAGAGAGAGAGGTGAGACAGAGAGAAAGGGGGAGCCTGTCCTCACTCTGACTAGTGTCTGCTCACTGCTAACCTCCCCAGGTCCTGCATTGCCTCATCCTATATGAGCTCAAAATGGGCTGGGACCCATGTGTCAGGGGTCGCACTGTGGGGACTAGGCTTGGCCCGAAAGCCTGGGAAACGTGTAGATATTTGGCCATATACATTGTAAGCTGCCAAGAGCAAATGCTGCATGCATGCATGCTTGTGCACAAACATGGAAATAGGCATACACTCCATTTAAAACACATGGCTTTGGAAGTGGGTGTTTAACTGTGAAAAAAGGGAGGAGGGACCTGTTGTAGGTAAACAGGTTGGGCACACCGTGGTTGGGGAAATCCCCCTGCAGGATCCCATCCCCCTGTTGTATTTCCACCACACGCACCTCACAAATCATAGCAGCTTCTCACCAAAGTCCACATTCCTCAAGATTCAACTTCATGAGAAACATATGGCTGACGTGAATCACATTATTCCTGATTAAGTGAGTATTGGGGGAAAGCATCCATAATAAACATTTTGGGTATTTGACATGAATTCATTCAATTGCTCTATGGCACATTGTACAGTGAAAATGACGCCCTGCCACAGGTAATGTACTCGGGTGGGGTTTTACATTTCCTGTCATGGGATCAATATACAATCTTCCAAAGATGGTGAGATAAATGCAAACATAACTCTAACAAGGTACTCTTTTTTTTCAGCTAATACTTTCCAAAGCTTCAAAGAGTGGAAGAAAGAGAGCTTCTGTCATTTGCAATGAAAAAAGAGCTTTTATACAAACATAAAAATGAAAAAAATTATAAACCTGAGGAGACATACAGTAGTTACAGTGTCCGAACCGAACAGTGGGCAAGAGGATGAGTAACCACCAAAAAAGAGAGGGCTCAGTAGGTTCACTACAAAACAAAGTGCAAAGCAAAGGTAAGTTACACTGTAATGTATGTCACTCAACCAAAATGACAAATAAGGATGAAGATGGAATATAGATCATCCCTTAAGTTGACAATGTACCCAAAGTAATCTTTTTAATGTCAAACATGTAAACACATTGTAGTTTTGTCCTTCTCAGACAGCATGTACATGTTCCAAACACTCGTATTTTTCCTACAGTGTGTCTAAATACACAATTTTCTTTCATAAGATATTAATTGAAAAGCAGTTACTCTGCAGTATGAGTATTGATTATTTGCTTAAAGGTCCAGTGTGTAACGTGTTTAGTTGTTCATTATCAAAATCTGTGTTGCCTGTTCACAAACTTGTCCTTTTTCATGAATATTTACCACCACCATCAATTCCAAGTAATTCATTTTGGCTTGAAATTTTACATTTGCATTCGCATGAACTGGGGTAGACTCTCCATATTTATGCTCCATCTTGAAATACGTTAGCCGGTAAGGGACATACAGGATATACTGCTCCGCCTTTTGCGTTTTCGCTGTCACATGATAAACTCACAAGTGCTGCTAATGCTGCTAATGGGTATCGTAGCTTCCCGGCCCCGGCAAGTTTGAAGAAGGAAACAGGAGTCTTCTTCTTCGCCCAGAAAAAGAAAAAGGATATTGAAAAGAGCAAGAGACCGACTTTTTGAAGGATGAAGGCTACCGTAGCTGTAATACGTACTTTGAACTGCGTGGTGCTTGAGAGTTAATTGCGATGTATGATCTCAACGCTAGATGGGAGAAATTCCTACACATTGGACCTTTAAAAAAATGACATAAAGATTATGAAATTAAAATACACACACATTTATTGCAAGCACCTGTCCATTCTGTACCAATATAAAATGTTTGTCAACTGCTCTGAAGTTATAATTATACAAAACCTATTACTAAAAGAAAGACAAATGTATTTCATTGCGCATTACTTGTGTTGTTAAACTCAGACGAAACAGAAGTTATTGTGCTTGGCCCCAAACACCTGAATGAAATTAATTATCTTAAAATATAGTTTCTTTATGTGGCATTGCCCTGGCCTCCAACACCTCCCTAGGGAATCTCTGCATTATCTTTGATCAGGATATGTCTTTTAATTCCCACATAAAACAAACTTCAAGGACTGCCTTTTTTCACCTACATAACATTGCAAAAATCAGACACACCCTCTCAAAAAGGTGCAGAAAAACTAGTCCATGGATTTGTTACTTCTAGGCTGGATTATTGCAATTCTGTATTATCAGGTTGCTCCAATAAGTCCCTTAAGATTCCCCAGTTGATCCAGAATGCTGCAGTGCATGTACATACAAGAACTAGAAAATGAGATAATATATCCCCCCGTGTTGGCTTATCTGCAATGGCTTCCTGTAAAATCCAGAATGCAGGGTTACTTGTGGTTCCAAGAGACTCCAAAAGTAGAATGGGACCAGTTACCAAGCGCCTCTCCTCTCACATTTAAGAGTAAGCATAAAGGAAAAGTTAATGCAGCTAGTGATAATAACGCATTACCCAACACATTACTACCCAATGCTTGTAATTCACTCCATTTGCCTCGCAGTGTTTACGTGAGTTAAAAGGTGAGTACTTGTGCTTTGACTTGTCAGAAATGAATCACAGAGACTCAATAGTGTCAGGGATGAGGGCACAGCCAGTCTGTTTGGGCCTGTGGGGACGTAGCTGAAGGCTTGCAGAGTCATTACACGAAGAAGAGAGTGGTGTGTAAGTGATTGCATGTCATTTGGTCATTGAACGCACTCTGCCCTCCAATTCACACCATCCCACAATCAGCTGAGAACACAGATGAAAGGGACGAGACAGTGACAACACAGCAGAGAGAGAAAAAGAATGTATAGCAAGAAAACACAGACAGGAAAAACAAAATTGCCACGGCAAACATTGGCGGAGGATAATTAGAGGGCAGGATCTTGTCATGCCATGCGATTACTCAATTCCTGTGATATCCCTGAGAAGCTCCAGCCTGCCTGCTCTATAATCTAAAGCTCGGCCCAAAGGACACTGCAAAGGAAGTAGAAGGCATAGGAGACAAACAATTGCATATGGTCATCAGTAAATCATGACCATAAGAGAATTTCGGGAGGTGTTTTTTTCCTCATATTTTGACACGCTGCATCCTGTAAGTTCACATTCACACCTTCTTCTATCACCACAGGAAATAGAGTATAAGGTGTTTAGCGTCTAAGATATAAAATACTTATCGCTGCAATCTTCAAAAGAGAATACCAGAGTTAAATGAAGCCAACATATAACAAAATGATACAAACCAAAAATCAGTGCATGAGTCATATTGCCTGAGGGAGTATGGGAGTATGGAACTTTATTAAGAGCCCTGGAAACTCAGGGCATCTAAATTACACCTTTGATTATTAATTGCCCAAAAAGAAGCCATCTATTACTGAAACCACGTCATCCTGTTGACAGAACAGCTAGCCAGTGATTCAGAACGGTGAAGCACAGGAGTCTATTCTGGCAAATTAATCAGAGGGCAGGAAGAGTGTGAATCTATATTAAAGTGGACATCATCTGTTTCAAGCAGTGGTGGAATGCAACTAAGTGCATTCACTCAAGTACTGTACTTACATTAAGTACAAATATGAAGTACTTGTACTTTCCTCGAGTCTTTTCTTTTCATGCCACTTTCTACTTCTACTCCGCTACATTTCAGAGAGAAACATTGTACTTTTTACTCCACTACATTCATCTGACAGCTTTAGTTACTAGTTACTTTACATACGTTTTGTGCACACAAAACACATTTACCATTACAGTTTATAAAATACAATGTTTTGTTATATCAATTGTTATAAATTATAAATCACCCAACAATATAACGGCCTACAAGTCCAGCTGAAATGATTAGACCATTAAACACACAACTGTTTGGATACTTTACACTTTCTACAATGTGAGGGTTTTTCTCAGCCTGGTCTCACAGAATTCCATGAAATGATCACGAACTGTTAACGGCGCATTACGTGGTGGCCACACGGAATTTTCACACATCCCTTCCCACCACCACAGAAAACAATAGCCAAAGTAAAGTCAATGAGAAGATGACGTAGCATTAATAGCGACAACGGTAGCGAGTAGTATGAAAGCCCGAAAATCCGCATGAGGAGGTTGGTTGGGGGGGTGGATGGGTCAAACAACACAGGACTTTCACCCAGGAGACCGGGGAGCGTGTCCCGCGTGTCAGGATTCCTAAACCAACAGTCCCGTTCTTCTTTTCCTAAACTCAACCCGTCCGCTGTATACGGCCGTCCCGTTCTTCTTTTCCTAAATGCAAACCGTTGTTGTCTCGCCCACCCACAACTTTTTCCTTAACTTAAGGGGCTGTGTTCATTTCACGGAATTTTCGGCGATTCCGTGACACTACCACAGATTTAGAGTTAAGGGGCCGTGTTCATTTCACAGAGTTCAGGTTGGTTTTTCTGCATTGAGTACTTTTACTTTCAATACTTTGAGTAGATTGTATTCATTTATTAATTTTATTTTTTAGGGACCATGTAAAAATTTTAACATGTAATTAATAATTTACATCTGCAGTCCCTAGGCAGGGCACAATATAAATCCAACAGTAAAAACATGACAACATCTAACAAAACAACAAGACAGATCACAAATCTTACATCAATATAATGCACATTGTGACACACAAACACACACACACACACACACACACACACACACACATACACACCTGTTCAGCACCATGTTGAAAAACAAAGAAATAAAAGTAAAAAAGCAGGATGTTAGTGGTTGCAGAGTTGATTGGTTTTTAAATAATGTTTTCATTGAAATTTGAAGCTTCTGATGGAACTACAGGTCTTTATGTTGTCTGGAATAGCATTCTATTGAGTGATGGCTTTCACTGAAAAATGTTCCTGATGACACTTAGATACTTGTAACATTTTCAATGCAGGACTTTTACTTGTAACAGAGTATTTTTACGGTGTGATATTAGTACTTTTGTCACTTCATACATTTAAGGCGGTAGCCAGTGGCTGATATGATTATCTTGATGACGTTTTTTTATCATTGAGTAATGCATACAAGTGGACTTATAAGACACCACAAAATAACGGAGAATTCCAGTTTATTCTATTGTAGTTTGAGTCTGAGTTGTATTCTTATAGTGTTGGACAGTCTTTCATTCAGTTATGATAATATTGTGCTTACTAAAAGTATTGCTGAGACCTTGAAACGCAGCGTCAAGTGTAACACACCACATTGAGCACGTTGTCCTTTGTGAATCCTTTTGCATTACCCTGCATATTTGCAATTGAGCATGTCCACAATTGTATTATGTGGTTTACCTTAAATTGTGACAGATGTACATTTAAAAAAAAACCCGGTATATTTCAGTATTTTAGCCTTAAAAGTAGTCACATTGCATTGTTTTGAATGTTTATGACAAATTCAAAATGTTGGTAATTATCCTGTATTGCACAGGGAAACTGTGTAAGGCTAAATCTGAGGGTTTGCATTGTTACCACAGCTTAGCAACAAACTTGGTGAATACAATGTTATTACGCCATTAATAGTGTATTATGATATGCCATGATGTGCCATCCGGCCCCTGCAGCTCATTCAGAACGCAGCAGCTTGACTTGTCTTCAACCTCCCCAAGTTCTCTCACAATACACCGCTCCGGTTGCTGCCCGCATCCGCTTCAAGACACTTGCATACAGGGCCACAAACGGATCAGCCCCATCATACATCCAGGACATGGTCAAACCCTATACCCCAACCAGCCCACTCCGCTCTGCATCAGCCAACCTGCTTGCTGCCCCCTCACCGTGAGGGACAACTAATCACTCAACGAAATCCTGACTGTTTGCTGTCCTGTCTCCTAAATGGTGGAATGAGCTCCCTTTTGACATCAGGATGGCCGAAAGCCTACGCATCTTCCGCCGAAGGCTAAAAACGCATCTCTTCCAACTACACCTCCGATAAACATAAAAAAAATATATATAATATATATAATATATATATATATATATACTTCTTGAAGCTGCACTTTAATATGGCTCTTTGTAGTTTCACTTATTTAAAGCTAATGTACCTGCACTTACTACTTGTTGTCTGGAGTTTGAACATCCAGGGTTGAAAGCACTTCATTGTAAGTCGCTTTGTAATGTAATGTAAAATAAGACTTAAACTTAAAGTAATCGAAATTAAACAACTAGAATATTTCAGGGTGTGTTGGTTCATTACATGAAAGACGAGACAGACAGACAGACAGACAGACAGAGATGTTACTGTACTGTGCTTTGTTTTTGAAAAAACTACATGCCAGCAAACTGATTTATAAATCAGTTGAGACCTGGGGTGTTTTTGTTTGTAACAGAGAGAACAAATAAAGAAAGAAATCCAAACAGGGCCTCTGGTAGTTCACCCGTGACAGCCTTTTATATAAATCTGCTTGTTTGATCAAAAACTTTTCAACCTCAGTCGATTAATTAGCACTTTCCCTGAGTAGCTGCATCCGCTCCGTCTGCCTGGAGATTTATGCCTGAAAGAGGGAAAGACAGCGAGGGAAAGCGCTCTCTGATTTCAGAATCTCTTTTTTTTTCTTTTCCCCTTCCTCTTCCTCCTCTCAAACCCAATCCCGCCTCCCATTACCCTCCTACTGCCGCCCATAACAGCGCTGATCTATGAAAACATACAAACATGACACTGAGCCTATGATAAACACCAGGTCTGTATTTGGGGAGGAGAGGAAATCAACTCCAGTTCAGGATGTGACCACTACCTCTGCCCAGATCAATCATACTCCAGCAGACCTGCATGTGGGGGGCAACCATATCAGTACAGGGGGGTTGGGAGGTGTGCGCACACACACACACACACACACACAAACAAAAGCTCTGGTAGTCTCTGTGCACACATGGGCACAGCACACACAAAGTTAACAAGTCTCCCAGGCAGGCAGGTAAAGAATGAAGCCACTGCAACTGGATTCCAGGGCCGCGGTGCTGGGTTTACACTTTCAACTCCCCCTTCCTTATCTCCCAGATTAGCTCGATAAGAGAATTATGAAGCCAGGCGGACATCTAAAGCTTCCTGGGGGGTCAACGGTGTGATGAGAGACAGCCTGGGAGGGGAGACCAGTGCCTCTGAAACGTTTAACCCTCCCAACAACATACATGCACGCACACATGTGCACGTATATACCCAGAGCAACACCCCAGGGCTCAACGTATTTATTGCTCCATCATTCCTTCTCCCCTTTATCAGAAAGAGAAGGAGCGGGAAACAAAGGAGGAGGGAAGTAAAGGAAGGGGGTGAGTACAGATAGCCTTACTTCTGTGACTTCCTTCCTGTGCATTCCAGGTTTTGTGACCCTCTTTCAAGGACAAAGAGCTGAAACTCACTTCCCTCCTTCTTCTCAAAATTCAGGGAGAAAAATATAAGTTTCTCTCTGAGTTGCAGGAAGTAAAGAACGATAAATTACGGAGGTCAGGAAGTCACCTGGTCACAGGAGCGACTCGGCACTGTGCAGGTACAAACATCTGGGTATGGAATGTCCATGAAAAGTTTGCAACAGTGGGAGTAGAATAACCTTGTGCTTGTGCTACAGTATTTTTATTTTATTTACATTTCTCAGTGTTTAAAGGACATATATAAGTGAGCAGTATGAACTGCAATATTTCTCTCTGCCAAAGAGCAACCTTTGAATGGAAACAACTTATAAAATTCACATTATCCTTTTCACAACATCAATTTTCTCAAAGTTTGGATGTCAGCACCATTGAAAGACCAGCATAGAGAGTGAATGTGGCCCTGCTTGTAGCTGCATTACCACAAAATACTACTGTAACTTAGACAAAATAAAAAAAATAAGAGAAGGATAAATGTTCTAAAGAAGAAAAAGTGCGTACGCTGACAATTTCAGTTGCAAACACTGGAAGGCTTCAAGTGTCTTTTTAGAAGATCATGTAACATGTTGAATGGGAATTGAAATTTAAGTTGGTTGGAGTTGATGTGCAAAAATAGCTTAGTGTCAGTTGACCTGTAGGCAGCGAAAGCAGTGGAATCGTCAGTTTAAGTGTAATTTGAAGAGTAGGAGATGAAAGTTGAAATGTTGGTCAAACTGTAAACGATGAAGGCGATTAAAATGTCAGTTGGAGCAGAAAAGGTTTGAGGTGTGAGTTAGTTGATGGTTAATTCAATTCAATTCAATTTAATTCAATTCAATTCAATGTTATTTATACTATCAAATTATAACAAGAGTTATCTCAGAACACTTTACCGATAGAGTAGGTCTAGACCACACTATAATTTACAAAGACCCAACAATTCCAGTAATTTTCTGTCAGTCACGCAAGAAGTGACAGCAGGTGACATTTTAAACTAATTTTGGGAATAGTAAATAAATGCAAAGTAATGTTCATTATGTTGGGCTACCGACTGTATCAAGTTACAGTAGATTTTTTTATAGTTGCTTTTTTATACCAGATTGAAAGGAATGGAATCAAGTGGTTGTCTTGAAAGTATGGAATCAAACTTGATGTCTATAAAGGGTCAGCAATAATGTTAAGGATTTGGAAAGTAGGTGAAGTATGGGATTTATAAGGGTCTATGCAAAACTACAAACACAATTAGTGCAGAATGAGTCTACTGTATTGAAGAAAAAACAGTTCACCTCTGCAAGATGTTTTACAACGGTGGTTCCCAACCTTGTTTGCCTTGTGACTAGGGTTGGGTACCGAAACCCTACGTAACCGGTAGGAATCGGACCGGATTAGAACGCAAATTTCGGTTCCACTTAATGTGTCGACTGAAATATTTTCCCTCTGTCGCTCCGAAATGGACGTAAAACTATCACACTTCTCTCTGTAGTCTACCGTTAGCTAGCTACCGTAAATGTAGGCTACTTTTAAAATGCCATATTTACCCTCTGGGCTCACCAAAACGGACGTAAAAGCTTATTGACCATTCACTTTTCAGTTTCTCAAGAATCGGTATCGTTTTAAAAGTACCGGTTCGGCATCAGAATCGTATAAATCAAAACGATACTCAACCCTAATTGGGACCCCTTAAAATGAGCTATTGTCTACCAGCGACCCCCATCACGTTACATTGTGTCAATGTGTTGTGAGCAGTTCCAGAGCAGGGTGATGCTTTTCTGCCCAGATTTTTTTAAATCAAATAACTTTTAGAGGCCTAAAGCGGTAGAGGTATCCAGTTTTTACAAGAAATATGCAACGTTTAAATAAATGTCAGAAAAAAATAAACTTAATTAAAAAACAATGTTGGGCTGACAATGGCGTAATTTCCACTGGGGATGGGGGCCGTCTGCATCACTTTTACACTTTTCAATGTATGACTTTTACTATGATCTCTCTAAACACTGTCCTGTCCTTTTACTGTACTGTCCAGCCACCGCATGTCCAGATGAGAGAAGATCTGAGTTGATGAAAAAAGAAGGTTCATACACACATCTGAGTTTCTATCCATGCACTCAATGCGAGGTGCTTCAACCAGCAGCGGTGAGTGGTTCACAGGCTTTTTCTCCCTGGGTTCCATCTCTCAGACATACAAGCTGGTGAAGGTTGTTGGGGCTGTATAGAGCCTGAAAGGAATACCAGACCTAAGACACTACGCAGGGCTTATTTACACTTAATATCGCCTAACATAAAAGATGCTAAAATTAAACAAAAGTCAAAGACAAGATCGTAAAGCACAGTGCTCGTAAAGTTGCAAATTATATCATTATATCATATCAAGTATCAGTTCTGAATTTCGGAATTACTGGAATTGTTGGGTCCTTGTATATTATAGAGTGTGGTCTAGACCTACTCTATCTGTAAAGTGTTTTGAGATAACTCTTCCTATGATTTGATACTATAAATAAAATTGAATTGAATTGAATTCTGTAAAGGAAACTAGAAATTATTTAGGATAGCATAGCAATTTTTGGTATACTACTACCATAATTATGAAAGCACAATAACCAGTTTTACTTTATGAGATAGATTATTTAAATGCATATAAATGGAGATAATAAATAGCAGATGTAGAATGTAAATAGCATATACTGTAAGTTTGGTGTTTTCTTCTACCACACAGCGCTACAACATGTCCTGCAGGGTTGGCAGAAGGAAGTCTGTGCCCTCAGCCATCACACATCCTCCCTTGGGCGAAAACCTACCTGATGCCAGAACCTAAGAGTTGTAAAGAGGCTTTAAAGGAACAACAAGCACTACTCCACCCTTAGCTCAACCCCTCTCCGCGTTTCCCCCGCATCTCAAAACCGGCAGGTCTCGGCGTCCATCCATCCCATGATTCATTCTCCAACTCTGTCATCTGTGACGCACCCTGCTGCCCGGGGCATAATGAAACCTCTTACAGAGATTGCAGCTGCACCGACACCCTTCACCATCTGATCCTGTGCTCTGGTATCATCTTCATCTCTCAACTGTGCAAAAGTGCCCCTCTGGACCCCTTAATGGCAACCTTGTTCACACGTGTGCCCTCACCCTTGGCTCAGACCAGCCAACCTCTCATGCCATGCTAATTTAATCCAAAAACACTTCCTATAGCAGCCTGTTAATGTCAAAGTGGATTTCCTCTGCGTTCTCCGTAACCCAGAAAAGAGCACCACCCTGCCACTTTGCCAGGAACCTTCCTCGGTTTAGTGTTTCCCAACAAACGGCAAATATGCTTCAAAACCAATAAACCTACCTCTGATATTTATTAGGCTGTTATTTAAGAATTCCCTCCCTACTCCACGCCAAATGGAGACGCAAATGCATGCATGCATGCAAGTGTATGCACACACGCACACACACGCAGGTGGTCACACACCTTTCGTCAGACATATTAGTAATTCTAATGAGGAGCAGAAGATTAAAGAGTTGCGTTGTCTTGGGTGTTACAGTACCCGTCTAGTTTTACCATGAGGACCAGAGGTCAAGAAGAGGAACACGGAGGGAGGAAATTGAGATCATTTCTTGATTAAAGGCCTCTGGAACAGCTAACCTTTGACTGCACACAGACTTGTCAGTGCTCTGACTGCATATGCTGCCGGGCCTGGGTCATTTTTTTGTGTGCTAGAGACCTTCAATAGCACCTGGAAAGAAAAATGGATAAAGGGGGATATTCAGGGAGTCACATTGCTCGCCCAAACATCTGGGGACTAACTGGTAAAATCAGCAGCCAGCTTGGCAGCAGCAGTTATTGTTTGGCTCATGACATCGGCATCTACAGACTCCTCTGTGTTTGTATGGAAATAACAGGCACACATTGAACATTACATTCCCTCCTTCATATCCCTGTTGATGCTCTCAGAGTTTGGTCTTTTTTTTTTGGTTGTGGCTTAATGTAATGCAAAAAAAAAAAGAATACATATCCTAAGAAGTACATCATTGCACTTACATCAAAATATATTAAAAGGTTAAAACACTGTGAATTTAAGTCTAGATTTTAATTTTGCTTTAAGCTGGCCGAAATGTTAAAAAAAAATTCCATTCTGGAAATCCTTTTCCATTTTCCATTCGACTTTATGAGGCGCATCGCCACCTTTTCCTCTCATTCAATCGAGCCACTGTCTCCTCAAGTCCCCAGACCCCACAACTCTCTTACCCCCACCCAGCAGTTGGCTTATCAATCCTCCCTCAGCTCCGTCACTAATGTCTCAGTGAAAATCTCCTTTTTTATGCCAGTTGTTTCCTCGACTGCCAGCGTGTTTGCTAAGAACCTGCAAAAGCTCCTCCTTTCCTGCCGGGTTAGTCGGAGGCTAATTAAACTGTCTTGGTCAGTCATAAGACACTCTGAGATAGAGAGAGAGGGCTGGGGGGTAGGTAGCAGGGTCATGGCTCAGAACCTGGCTCAGTCGGAACTTACTGGCTCAGCCGAGGGGAGAGTCTCGTTTTTTCGGACCTCCAAACCTGGAGGATGATAAATGGCATTTAAAGGAGACAATAAAACACAACTATTGCATAAAGTCATCAGTTAAAGTTAATTACAAAATATATGGGGGTCCCCGGGGAGTGATCAGGGAGAGAAGCTGCAGGCGAGCCGTAGACAGTCGTCCGATGAGCGGCAGTGACTCACACACACATTCCTTGAAGTAGGACCTGGTCTGTGTAAAGGACTTCAGTGAGCGGAGATGATTCATCCCCCGGCCGCCATAAAAGCAAAGACCATGAGCGAATGTTGGTCACTACCATACTTGATTCTTGATGAGGAACCTGGAAACATCCAGGCGATCCATTTACAGTCATGTTGTTTTATATTTAAAGCTGCGACGGAAAGATTTTCCTTTGAATTACAAGAGCAATATTGCAAAGACAGATTAATAATCAGTGAGAAAATGACTGTACTGGCTTCATCAACACCACCCCAATCAAGAGAAAACCGAGGTCCAATAACATTATACTTTGCAGACGTAATACATGTTATTAGGGGTTTGAAATTCTCAGCATGCAATTTTTTCTTACTGCCTTTTATGCCTTTTAACAGATTATGTGGCAGGCTTTCTCCTGCCTCTCAGGGGCATGACATTTTGGGGGGTCGTGTTTGCGTTGAGCACGTAATTGACATGCGCTGCTCCGATTGGACAGGTATTTTCTCATGGTGCCACCATACCGGCGCATGGCGAATTAGTTGATTTCCAGAGTGATGTGTGTCTATGCATATTTTTTTCTCTTTAAAGTTAAAGTTATATCAAAGCAAAGTGGGAAGCCATTGAGCTCAACAACCATGTGTCTTAAGGTGGCATTAGGGACACCTAATATTTAATGATCCCATGCAGCTTCAACCCTCTGAGGTCTGAGGGCATTTTCACATTTCATCTTCTTAAATTGAACATTTTTAAGGTATTTGCATAAAACTGATCCCCATGTGTTGCTTATCAAAATGTTCAGAAAAAACATAGCTTTCCAAACAGTGACGCCCACATTTTTTTCTAAATCAGTGTGTAAAGAGATCATTTGGCGCTAAAGCTGAAATGATGACGCTTTTTGAAATTCTTAACATCTCTTTTGAAAACAAACCTTAACTTATGATGTGTTGTACGAATTGTTTCGGTGCTTGAAATGAGTTGACCAAAGTCTTAGGTTATATATGATTAAAATAAGTAAATGTCTGAAATGAAATTTTTGTAATATCGCTTTTTGAGTAGTAGTTTTGTCAAACATCGTTAGGACGCACCGGTGCGTCTTTCGTCCTCAGTGGGTTGAAGTTGATTGAAAATATATATATATATATATATATATATATATATATATATATATATATATATATATATATATATATATTGATATACACAATATAAATGTAAAATGTGTTTTTGGCTTATTGCAGGTGGCTCGATCTTGGAACCCATCGGCCATCGATGCGCCGGTCATTATTTACAGTCAGATTAGCAAATTTAGATGTAAGCATTTGGATCTACGCGTTCCACCTCTTTTCCTCTTCACACAGACTGTTTGCGGAAACCACACCACTACTGATATCAAAATCATCATCTGTTGCCTACAGATTCTACATTCATATGCAGATATCTGTTTATAGGGATAACAGGTGGCCAAACGCATTGTTTCTCTATCAATAATATGATTCATACTCAGTCAATATTATTATATTATTATAATTAAAGAAATAAAGTGATTCTTGATGCACCGGATCAAGCATCTTTGATAAGCATGCCCATGGTGAAACACGGGGAATGAAAGATTATTTACTGAAAGTCAGACAACAGATACATGTAGAAAACATGGTAACAACGGCGTAGAGGTCAGTATGCATGCATTGTGCAAGTGGTCACATCTGTGTTTGTGTGTAGGTGTGTGTGTGTTTAGGTGGTTCTGTTACATTTCAGACAGAGGGCTTTGTTACTGCTTCTGAGTGTTGGGGTGCAGCCGTGCATGCAATCAGTCTGTTTATTAATCATTTTTTTCAATCATTTTTTGTCCCCCTATTCCTCAGCGCCAACTCACCAACACAATCACACATTCCCAAACACATACACTAATATACATAGATACAAAACAAACACACACACACACACACACACACACACACACACACACACACACACACACACACACACACACACACACACACACACACACGAAAAACCTTTTGTAGTCCTTTCCAAGCCAAATGATTTAAGCCAGTTCCTCATTCAACCAGCAGACGCCATGTGTTTCTCATGTTGCCCTGACGGTCCCTTTTCATGAGATCTTCATGTTTTTTTTCAGGGTAAAAGCGACAGAAATTTTAATCTCTGTGTATCATGGTATTAAGTACAAATCAAATTTAGGGAGAATGCTTGAAAAGAGAAGAATAAAAGGCAGGGGTAGCAGGGCTGGTGGTGGTGGTGTGTAAATCTTCATGGGGTTTGCAGGGAAGGAAACTCTTATGCTGAGGAACAAGAAGCACGTGTAGCGAGCAAGCTACCAGGAAATTGGTATAGTCTTGTATGATTTTATAGGGATCTTGGGCATGCCCTTCACATTAATTAGGATGTGGAGTGCTGAGGTATTTTTTACAGGAAACTAAGTATGGAACCCCTGCTGTCTGCCTCGGGGCTCCTGAGTCAAAGAACCAAGAGGACTCTGGAACCAAAGTAAAGCAGGATAATGCAGGTCATATGCACACAAACACGATGACACACACCAACAGGCGCGGGACACACACATACACAGAAACTTACTGTACGCACGCATGAGGGAAACATTTTGTTGAGAACAAACGAATGAGAAAATTAGCTTTTGGAGGTTTGAGTGCAGGTAATTTTTAACCGTGGAATTTCAAGTTAATCCAATTTCTTTGTCATCACACGACATTGGTTGTTTGTTTTTTTTTACTTTGGAGTGATGTGGTTAAGGAAGGTTTGCTAATGCCACCCTGTGCTACTCCACTGTGGCAAAAAAATGACTTTAATTTGGCTTTGCTCAGTGTGTACTTTTTATTTTATCCACATCATAGGGACTATGTTCGCATAGTCCCCCTGTTCGCATAGACTCATCACATATTTGGGGACCAAACATGACCCCACAAGCCAAACTTGCTCTCTAAAGCCGAGACACTTACATTCTTACCTCAGATCTGCACTCCCCTTCGTTTCCCCTTCTCCCCTTTTGTGCCCAACAAGTGTGTAAGTGTGTGAGTGTTGACTGCCCATTTGCAAACTCCTCTCCTCCCTGCCCACCCAGGTAGTACTTCAAAAGTACACAGTGGTAACTTCATCCTCTGTTCACTTAAATATGGCATGCTGAAATGCCTGCGTTCATCCGCCAGCCTAAACGGAGACCAAAGGGAACTCAAAAACATGTTGTCAAAATCCTGGCATGTGTATATTTTTCCTATGGAATTTAGTCCTTGAAGTTATAATCCTGAAGATTTTCATGAAATCAAACCCTGTTTCTGATACTATTTATTGTCAACAGTTTTGGGGTTTTTTTTGCAATACCCGTTCCAATATATTTAAATTCTGTCAATAACTTGAATTTCCTCTCTGATTTGATTAATAGTGATGGAGTCCGCCACTCTGCACTGCATGGAATTTTTCAACCTAGACACAAGGGATTCCCAGGAAACGATGCAATAGGAAGCATTACTATTAACTACTGATTTCATCACATTGATGTCTGCTGTTGATATCAGCATTCAGTATTCACTCTCCTACAGATGTATCAGAGCTGTATTAAGTTTCTGCTCATACTAATCCAATGTATCTCATGCATGAGTTAATGCAAGAACAAAGCATTAATATACGTTACGATACTTACCTGTGAAGAAGACATGAACATCATTAATAACTCATGAATCACGATAATTAAGATAAGTTGTTGCATTCATTAACATATTCTTCTTGCATGATTTACTGTTCATTCTTGTACATTCCTGATAGCAGTGTTGTAGTCGAGTCCCCCAGTGTTCGAGTCCGAGTCGAGTCACGGGTCCAGAGAATAGCGACTCGAGTCCGAGTCCAGGACTCGAGATCTCCATCGCTGCCTGATAGTTCATAAAGTACAACATGAATTCCTGCTTTTTGCATTAAGTCATGCAAGAATACATGACAATTCTTGCACCCTTATCATAAAGTGTTACCGTTATTTTTGAATGTCGATTTTTGCAGCATATATGCAGAAAAAAAAACACACACAAAGCTTATTCAGACTTATTCTGCTAATCTTTGATTCAATTTTACTTTTTCAAGGCTGTTAAAACTATAGAAATACAACATGGAAAATCACATTTTGGTTGAAATGATTACAACCAGTAGACACATGCCACCGGTGACAAGGGGCAGCAAACAGACATTGCTTTATTTAAAAGGGTCACAAGCCAAAATGGAATCACTGCTGCGTTGGCTTCACTGCTGGTGTCATCGGTCTTCATTTCTCCTATAAACACTCGCTATTACTTTTATTCCTGACTCTTTGCGATCCCACACAGACCAACCAGAGGTTAGATCCGCAGTTGCAGAGGAGGAAGAACCGGCGGAGTGTGTAGCACAGTGTCAGGACAAGCTGTGTCTAAACGTCTCGATGTATGTTTACACAATCTAATGCACAAGTTCAGAGGTGAAGGGGAAAAGGCCTTTTAATGTTTCCGGGTTTATTTATTCAGCCTAGTGTCTGGCTAAGAACTAACTCCCACCCACCCTCCCATCAGGCCCTCCTACTAGGGTTCCCACCTCAAATGACATCGCCAAGCTTGCGATGTGATTGGTGAAGAGCACAATGTGGTCTGTGTGAGAGAAAAAAAAGAAAGAAAGGAGCTGTAACTTCTATCCACGTTTTCCAAGGCAAGTTAAGTACACACAGTAGTATATAAGGGCTATAAATCAGCAAACAGCCGACCACAACAGTCCCACTTATTTCTGCCAATGGGGGTGGGGTGGGGGGTGGGGGGGGGGGGGGGGGGGGGGTTAGCTTTATTATTGATTTCAAATAGCTCATGTAATTTTCTTTACAAGCACTGAGCCCGATGTTTAATAATAAGTTGTTTCATTTTGAGAAGAGAAGTGAAATCTGAATAATGTTTGGAGACGTGTGCATCTGTAATGCATATGCATTAAAAAAAAACTAAATCTGTGTTGCTCTGATTCTGAGCAGATGTTCAAACTAGTATTACTGTAAATGGGTACACATACACACACGCACATACACACACACACACACACACACACACACACACACACACACTGTAAAAATTGCTTTAGGTAGGTATACTCAGTATGCCAAACTTGAACTTGTTTCTGTGAGCAGTCAATCATAAACAGTTCAGCCATTTTATTTGGCCAACTCAGTGTTAGTGGAAAGTGCTGGCACTCGGGCCAGAGGCTCGTAAAATTGACATGTCTGTAAATTCATGCATTTATTGACACAAATTAATAGATGCAATGCCTTTCTCCGCTATTTCATTCTGCACTTTTCTCTGTATTCTCAACCAGTTTTGACAGTTTTTGGATGAGATTCCCAGTCTAAGGGATGCGCTTTTTTCTTTTCGAAAAAAAAAAAGGCAAGTTTCAAAACTTCTTAAGTAGAAGTTTGTGGCCAGACTAAACAGAAAACAGAAAAGTTTACTGTCCACAGATGCACTCAAGTTCAGTTTGAGTCCAGGAACTGGAGCCAAAGAGTCATGGCTGACTGTATATTATGGCTATCAGGGGGCTCTCTTCTTCAGACAAGGACAAACCATTACATTATGCAGTGGAGAGAATATTTGTGAGGGGACAGACTGAAACTCAGCGCTGGTGTTTTCTGTGTGGAGTCTGCATGTGGTGTCTGTGTGGATTTCCTGCAGGTGATCCAGTTTGTTCCCACAGCCCAGACACATGCAGGTGAACTCCAAATTCCAGTGTTTCAATAGGTGTAAAGGGGGAATTTTTCATTTTCTTTTGAAGACCCTAAACAGGAAAAAGTAGGTGTTGTAAATACAGTAGATGGATAACAAAAATATAAACATACGGTCATCGCAAACTCATACTATAGCTATTGTAATCATGAATACATAACCCATTCAATTTATAAACTAAATATGTCCTGATTTGGTGTACCTTGTGGTGATTTCTGGATTTCGTCACTTTCATTGAATGTGCAAGCTTTATTTGTTTGGAGGAATATTTGACCACTCTAATACTTTTTTTTACATACTGGGTTTTAGTGAGGTCAGAGGAAAAGAAAAAAACATATTTTTGACCGAAAAAAATTCCACTTATAATTTTTTTTTTTTACAAATACAGATGTTGTGTCTTTGTGACCCCAAACAATGAGGAAGTAATGCCTATGTCAACACAAGGGTTTCAAAAACCGTCCATGTCTCCTAAAACGTACCTTTTTATACAATTAAACTGCATTCTCGATTACATTTCAAGGGAAATTAATAGAAGAAGTTTTTTTTTTTTTTTGCAATCACAAAAACATTTCTATTCAAAGTCAAGTCGGCGTAGGGAGGAGGTCTGAGTGGATGGATGGGTCAAACAAACATGGGACGTCCCCCCACCCAGGAGACCGCTGATCGTGTCCCGTGTCAAACCAAAAGTCAACGTTGACTCATTTTAAGCGACATTTGTAAATTAACTTACGTAACATCTTTAGATTATGTCGTGCACATTAAAGGTGCAGTAGGTAAGCCTTATAAAACTAACTTTCTGTCATATTTGCTGAAACTGGCCCTATGTTCCAGTAGAACTACATGAAGCAGGTCATTAAAAAAAATCCAGCTCCTCTGGCTCCACCTACAGCCTGTAGTGTGATATGCAAAAGTCCACCGCTCCCTGTTCAGATGCACCAATCAGGGCCAGGGGGGTGTGTGTCTAACTGCGTGTCAATCACTGCTCATGCACACATTCATTCTCCCTTGTGGGGGGAGGGGCTTAGGAGACCGTTTTGGGCGTTAGCAGAAAGCGGGGAGGGACTGAGAAGTAGTTGATGTTAAAAAATGTTGGCTAAGTCCTGGATCTTCACAATCCTACCTACAGCACCTTTAACGTATTTGCGTAACCTACTTAACTTAAATTTGCAATCCTTAAGATTTCAGTCCTGGTTGATTTATAATTTGTATTTGAGTTAAAACAATGGAATGGTGCTGAGAGTTTAGCAGTCTGGAGCACAGAAATAAAAGGGATTTTGTTCTGTTTCTATGCTCTGTAGCCTCGTTGTTTATACATGAGCTTCAAGTTTTTAACATTGTGTGCCTTGTTCCATATTGTGTGCATACAATGGTGAATTAACTGTAATACAGGATCTTTTACAATACTTTTAATCAGTGGGCCATAGGCTAATTCACCATTGTGTTACCTCCTTGAGTGATGGATAATGACTTAACGGATATTAATTTAAACGAAAATCTTCGAGATTACAGCTTTAAGTTACGCAACAAATGTACTTATTTTAACCCAAACTATGATCTTTTCCTAAACCTAAACGAGTAGTTTTTGTTTCAACTCACGTTAACCCTGTGTTTAAAGTTGCGTCACAACGTACGCCTGCACAACAAATACATTTCCCTCAAAACGTAATTGAGAATGCACTTTGGGAATGTAATCTTTTGGGGGACAGGGCTGCAAAAATGTAAGTGTTTCTGTTGGGTTTCTTCAGCTGTATAAGAACACAACAACTGGACTGAGACCTTATTCAGAATCTGGTTTCTGATCCACCGGTGATCCCACCCAGCGACAGTAAGCACTGTACGTTATGGGTTAAATGTGCCATGAATTATGGCTTAAGGTTTTACCCCAGAAGACAGTCCTTTCATGTCCCAAATTGCTGGGCAATGAAGGAAGGAATGGCTCTAACATGGCTTTTGTTGATGAGTTATGGTTCTTTAGTAATTCTGCTGTGTTAGATGTATTGAAATGATGCATTATGCCACTGACCTGCTCTGATTTAGACCAAAGCAAACAGGCTGCAGGCTTGACAACAAAACTAACACTGTTTTCCCCATCTCATTTTCTCAATTTCACCCTCGCTTGTCCCCTCCTCCCCGTACTAACGAGATGTGCCAGTCACAAGACACCCTGCTGGCAGCAGAGAGCATTTCCTCTGCGGGACAGGTGAGGAGCAGGCTTTTGCCGATCAGCCTGGCTGGAAATAAGGAATGCCCTCCTCCTCCTCCTCCTCCTCCTTCCCTTCCTAATGGCTCATACCAAACTCACCAGGAGATCTGTGACCGCACCATCCTCAGACCATGAGAAGACTGCCACCAACTTCCCCAGAGGTGGAGGATTATGAGTGCAAATGCTTTGCATCTGTGTGCTTTCTATCTGTGCATGCCAGAGTGCTATTTCTACATAAGCTAAATGTAATGGGAGGCAGAGGCACATCCACAGAGGTTAAAGTTTCATGCAGACAGCGCCAATGTTTCTGATTTGCAAACGGAAAAAAAAGACAGGATACTCATAGATGTTACTCATATTTCACATCACTTCTGGAGTTTTCATTCATAAACTATTGATTGTAGCCTGTATGGGGAGGTACTGGTGCAATTTAAATGCAGTCATAGACAAGTGAATGGCTCTCTGTCATGAAACTGTGTCCATCAATGCACACGCTTGTTAAGAGGGTTTTATTAAAAAATGCTGAAAAGATGTTTCACTACTGTTCTGGTATTTTTATTATTTCATTTTTATGAGAACATATTTCTTTCCTCCCTTTCCGTTTCGTTTCTTTGCCTCAGTTTACATTCTCTTTATTGCCACTTCTCCGGAGTTCAGCTGCAAGTGCTCTGTTTTCTCCACAAGAATTTTATGACTCTCTAACAGAGTGTTGAGACACAAAACACTTAAGCAGCGCTGGAAAAGACGGCGGGACGGGACTGACAAACAGGGACACAAAGCCCTGGAGGAATGAGGAGGAGAGGGATGGAGACAGACAGGAAGTGTGTGTGTGCGTGTGTGCGTGCGTGCGTGTGTGCGTGTGGCCAACATATTTCAGCCTGATGACCAAGCATTTCTACTTGTTATTTAAAGTCATTTCCAAATCTCACAGGAAGCATGCGTTTGGCTTCCAGAGGACATATGGTGTTAAATGTACCTGCTCTGCCCAGTTGTGCTCCGATTTGACGTTGATGAGCTACATCTCACGTGCTTAATGGTTCACAGCAGCATCTGTTCAATGTCTGTCTGAGGGTGGATATGCATTTTTAGGGCCAATAAGCGCACAAGTGACAGGGGTGGATGGAATAGTTCGTCCCAGATCAATCAGATTCAGTGCAATAGCCCTGCAATCCTAGGAGTCTGAAGAGAAACCCCGGATCTTAATTCAGACTTACATGTCGAACCCCTCTGAAGTAGACAAAGAGGTAATTTGCAAAAAGCATCTGGATCCGGTGGCGAAGCAGGCCGAACAGTGGAGTACGTTCCCATCCACAGCCCCTCTCCCAAAAAACCCCTCTCCACCCAACCCCCTTTCCCTTCCAACCACCACCCTCGTCTGTTTATCATAGGATCTCCAACACACAATCAAACATGAAAGGATGAGTGCTCGCGAGAGCCTTTTTAGATTTTGTGGAAATGTGACATCTCTGGAAACATTTAGCCTGTCATAGCTGCTGCTGCTCTTCAAAGAGAGCAGAGAGGAATAGATTAATGTCGCTTCTGTTACAAACCTTCTTCCTGTCTGTCCTTTCCTACTAAACACGCTGGCTCCCTACATGTGCTGTAACCATACTCAGATTACTGACTGTACAGCAATAAGCAGCAAATCATTTTAAGATGTGTGTACAGTATGTGCATCAACATTGTACTAGCCATGATTTCAAACTGAGAAGGCATTTGTGCTTAATTCTTACATCACAAAATTGTTGCTTCTGTATCCAATTATGTAATCTAGATGTAAAGTAATCTATATGTCTATGCAAACTAAATAGGAAAAGCATGTGAACACATACTGGACACCTGTATGTCAGTTACAGTGGAGGTACTTTGTATACAGCATTATTCCGTATGTTTCCTGCATCAGTACAGGTCAATCAGAGTTGTGCAGGAATGTATGTGAATGCACCAATATATCTCTTTCAACAAACTCAACACACAAACATAAACTTTGCTATGAATCCCATCCATGTCAGTGTACCGGAGAGACCATTCAAATGCTGTGATGAGGTTCTCATCACATCCTACATTCTACAATGTAGCCTATAAAGACGAGAGGGGGACATGAGACAGAGTGGAGAGCAATGACAGAAGAAACTGGAGTTTCCGGTGAGTTCTGAAAGCAGTCATATGCCACACACACATGCGTACTCAACACACACACACACACACACACACACACACACACAGTCAGTGTGTACGTTACAGCCAACATCTGTAGAGACGCTACATTGGCTGTTTGGGGAGAAATAAACAGAAAATTTGCTTCGCTTTCTGTCAACGAGTAAACTGATTTGCGGTTCTGTAGCTGTTCCTGACCTTTGACCGCTAGAGAGGCTAAAATGAAGATATTCTCTTTATGGTGATCAATAAAATTAGATATAATATTTTTATTACCATGGCACTTTTTTTTATTTCTTATACCAATTTTGACAAGCACAGTATAGGTGTTGAGTTAAGTACCTACCACTTTTGTCATTGGGTTAATGATGTAGCTCAAAGGCATGGCATAGATCACATCATGGACTACTTGAAACATATCCTTATTACCAGAATATTAAAAAATGTGATGTGGTGTTAGGGGGTTAGATGGGGGCTAATCTCTAAAAATAGATATCTGTACATGAACGCAAAAACTGCAGACGACGGGACAACATTTGTAACCTGACGCAGCAGATGGTTTGTCAACACAGAACAATCTGAGAAGCCGTCTTTGGAAACAGTTTGGAAAATGGCAGGAACTTTAAAAAAAATACCTGGCAGGGGATTGGATGAACCATCCATCTATCACATCCACCTATCACATTCGCCATTATTGTTTTTAACCTAAACCATGCCCTTACTGTACCTGCCAGTAGCTCCTTACAAGACGCTGATTGGTTAGGGCCGCCACTGTGTGGACACAAACGCGTTACTTGAGGCCTGACAAGATGGATTATTGCGTAATCTCGTGGTATCGTGAGAATCCAGATGCCTTGCAAAGTATTTTATACAGTATAGATTTTGGCTTCAAAAGCGTTCTGGTTTCTGTTTGTAGTGCTTTTGTAGTCCGAGTAGTATTGACCAATCAAGTTTGGATGGGCTTTGTTTGTATGCAGGCAAACAGTCCGTGTGAAGAGGAAAAGAAGCAGAATGCGTTGGCCAAAATATAATCTCTGGACCTATCGGCTGCGGAAAATTTGGCTTTTTATTAGCTTTTTATTTTAAATCTGCATTCATGTGCAGATATCTGTTCATAGAGACGTCGTCTCTCAACTCCAACTACAATCTCTTGTCTCAAGTTGCTAATCGGACCGACGCACGGAAAAGGAAGTCTTGGTCCAGATATCAGTTATCCGCTGGTTACACTGGGACCCTCCAAAATATTGTCCAATGCCCCCCAGAGGCTATTTGTCATCAGACTGATAGCCACTGGGTTCCAAGATTGTAATTTCGGCCAATGCATTCTGACCACTTTTAGCTAGCATGGATAGCAACAACACTCAGAAGGGTCATATATGGTGGACTTATCTTGACCGGAATACAATGTAAATCCGAATTCGCTAACTCAACCTAAATTTTTTGTGGAAACGGCTTGCACTCAAAACTTTTAATTTAGTACAGCATGGTAACATTAAAGTTTTAAGTACACTAAACGTAAAATAAATGTATCACATGAGTGTTATCTGAAAGGAAATTTATGTCAGTTTAACATATTTTTTTTTAGTCATGCAACACAAACAATTAGTGTTTTCTTAACATATAATTCTACGTTATATTAACATAGAATGAACAGGTTGCTTAATGTGTATTGTTATGTTTATTAAACACAAAAAGTTATGTGTCATAACTTGTTAATTTTATGTACAAAACAATTAAACAGTTAAAACAACATAACCACATCTATAGCGGAGATAGCATGAGTGTTTGGGTGTGGCCACCCAAAGGCCCCATGCGAAATAGGGGCGCCTCTAAAGCTGCTGATCTTGCATCACTTGACACAAAAGAAGTGACACACCACAGCTTAATGGCTGAAGGAAGCCTATTACTACTCAAAGTCTAATGCTGCAGTACTCCAGCTCTTACCAAACGTAACAGTCACTTAACTCATGGTTACTAATGTAAATCAGCACAACAATGACAACTACCAGGCAACAAAAATTCTAAGCAGACACGTTTAATAAACGGAATTCATAAAGTTACATTTGTATTTCGAACAAACTGCAAACTTTTCAGCAAATTTTAACACAACTCTATTTACCGCCTTGCATCATGGGAATTGAAACACAAAACTTTGTGGCAGTTTTATGGTAAAACAGCACAAAATATTTGTGTTCAGCATAACTCTGGAACTTATGTTGTAATTATGTGTTTTTGTTGTGTTAAGTGAACACAATATTTTCATTTTTTTGAACATGAAAGTGACTGCTTGTCATATGAACATAAAAACACTGAGTACATATTTTGACAACCATTTTTTAGGTTTACTTAACTATAAAAATATATGCTAAGTGCACAGTATATGTGTTGTTAATTGGCCTTGAACTAATTTTGTGATGTTGACGTTATACATTTAAGCAGAATGAACTCAAAAGTCAAAAATTGTTGACTTAACATATGTCAACCTCACATGGGATGATCTTTTGTGTCAAATGAACATAAAGTTTTTATGTCGTTTTGACAATCCTGAACATTTGTGTAGACGTAACATTAAAAAATTTTGTCATGGATGGATTGGGGTTCACGGTGTACCTTTCATACCCTCCAACGATAAACAAAAGCCTTTTCCAGCCAACAAACAAAATATACATCTTGGCTATTTCGTCACAGTTGAGCAAGGGCCACAGAATTCAGCTTCACTGACTTTTCAACTCCAAGGAGACACACTACTTTTGAGCTTTTGTGTACAGTGCAAATAAAAGACTGTAGGCTGTATTTCAGACACATTTCCCATATAAAAAGTAACTATCATAGGTAAATAGGCTGATGGTGGGATGAAGAGTGGATAACAGACAGCAGACACAAACTGGGAGGTGAAGTACTTTTGCTAATATAGACAGAGTATAAGAAAGATGAGAAAGAGAGACAAAAATAGGAGTCAGAGAGGGTCAGACAGAGAGAAAGGAATGCTGTTTACTCATTGCACTCATCCATGAGAGGGCTCCATCTCAACAGTCAGTCAGCCGGACGTTGTCTTGAGTTCAGCACCACATCCAGCCAACACCCCCCTTCTCTTCCCCCAAACCCCCCAACCCTAAACCGCCACCACTTTACTAACACAAAAAGATGCAGCACGGCACTTTCCTTTTCACCCTAGCATGCAACTCCCCCCACCCCACCCGACACACACACACCCTGGCCTCCCCCCTTTCCCACCTTTGTATCAGTTGAAAGGCATATGGTTACTGCCATCCGATTCCCCTCGGCTGAAAGTGCCTTTCACTTCACCGCAGTTCACAAAGGGGTCAGACACAGCAAACAGAAATATTGTGTGAGAGCTCACTTTTTTTGTGCCTGAGCTAAGAGATGTGAGAGACACAAGAGTAGCCATGGAGAGAGAGCCGCTGATAAAGTTACATCTGGTCAAACAAACCTCACTCCATTCCTCATGCCAGAGCGGGGGAATTTATGTTGTCGTGAATAAAGAGCGGTATTTGAGAGAATTGACAGAGGCTAACCTCGGACATGGTCAGCCATACATCATTCATTCAACTCCACATCCATGCACCCAGATTTCCACACAGGTCGGATTTCCTGGTGTAGCTCAAACAGCTGCAGTAGAAATTTGATGTTTGGAGCCACAACAGTGGGATATATATATATATATTTTTCCCCCAGTAAAGTCAAATGATGATACAAGGGGCTGTCTTGTCTAAGGTCACATCACATCATCACAATGGGAAAATCAATCATCACCGGGCAGGTAGGGCTGATAGCAGCGAGGTGTCAGAAATGTCACAGTGGCCGGTGTGTGTAACATGATGAGGCAGTGTTTCAGTCACAAACCCCCGGGTCCTTTGGGCTATCTAGTCTCTCCAGCTCTCTTTGTGCTGCTATGGTAAATCATTAATAATGAGTGTTCCTCTGCTGACCTTGTTTGTTAAAAGACTTGTACCTGACAACTTTCCACAGTTTGTGCTCAGAAAGGAAAACTATTTCTGACACAGACTGGGACCTACTCCTATTTCACAACGTCTCCCTGTGCCGGTTACACGAGTCATAGAATAAGTTGAGCCCTTTGATCTTTGTGATCTCTACCCCAGTGTCCCTATTGTTAACCTTAATAATTGTAGCCATGAGTTGAGAGTACATTTTCAATCCGCAGCCCTGTAATTAGACTGCCTATTCAGGCACCAATTTATGGCAGATATTTTTCTTGGCATAAAAGCTACTGAGCTAAAGATTCGATTTCCAAATGGGAACTCTGGGGAACCACACCAAAACAGCCTCTGGAAAGAAACCGCGCTGCCAAAGAGTCTTCAGCACTTCAAACACTTTACTGCCAGCTAAAAGAGATTAATTCTGAAAAGCTAACGGGTGTTTACTTTGCCCTTTATGATGGTTCCTTTTAGTAGGATAACATTTGGTGAGAAAGTGTCAAACTTGGTTTTGCTCGAGGTCTGCTGCTTCCCCACAGACCAGGGACTCTTCGAGGAGATCCTCACCCCCTCCCGCCCCCCCCTCAACCTTCCTCCTCCCCCCTTGGGTAACAGACTGATGAAGCTTGGAAGTGTGCCTTGTTCCACAGGGCCATCAAACATTTATTCATCTCATAAGCTGCTGCTCACTCAAGCAGCCTCACTCACAGCCGTGGGCACTGCAGTGAACTTGGCGAAGGGAGGGCAGGTCAGCCTCACAGTTATGACTGTCATATAAAAGATAATGCAGTGAATTTATGTGTGTGTGTGTGTGTGTGTGTGTGTGTGTGTGTGTGTGTGTGTGTGTGTGTGTGTGTGTGTGTGTGTGTGTGTGTGTGTGTATTAGGGAATGTGGTGGTGAGGGGTTTTTTTTCACCTCTGAAAGGAAGACTGCCTAGCACCATAAATCTGTCCCTCATCGGGGAGACAAAATGAAAATGGCCCCGTTGTAAAACATCTGTAATGGCTCCATCCACCACCAACACATAATGGGGCAATTACCAAGAAAGGGGCTAGGACAGCATGAAGCCTTTAGCTGTCTTTGGTACACCACACAATGCTTTGGTGTTTGTGTCTCATATGCATATGTCTGTGTGTATGCATATGTTGCTGCTCCATTCCAGCTCAGGATCACAATGTGTAGATATTAAAAGAGGCACAGAGTGAATCATATTACAATAACGATACTCCACTTTTACCTGTTCATTGACCCTGGTCCCTGTTCCTCAAGAAACCACTCTGTCCATTCTGCACAGTGACAGACGGGCACATCTAATCTGAAATTGCATTATTGATGCATGATCTTTTGCCCGGGCCCTGCGTCTTCCACACCTCGTAATCAAGCATAATTGAGGTTAACTGTACGGCATGGCTGAAACGCTAGACAGGTAAGCCGCAGCCTCTCATGATTAATGTAGTGTGTTAGTGTTCGGGGCTCTGACCTTTTGAGATAGGCCAGGCACCATTTTTAAGTGAAAGCTCTGCCTCTGCCGAGTTGTGGAGTTGTCCATCAAGTCCTCCTGCACCCCGCCACCCTCCACCCCACCATCATCCCCCCCTTCCAAAGTCAGATCCTTGTCTTGCTGCCTCATTGCCCCTGACCCCTGTTTGTTTGCCTACATGTCTCATTTTACAATGCAGAACCAAAACCTCTTTTTACCACCCAGGTCCCTCTTTGAATTTGGGTATGTTTCATGTATTGGAGAGAAAAGGTTAATGGGCATTGATTGAACATGGATCAGTAGAGAAACAATTGTGCCTTTGACTCAGATTCAGGATTTTCTTCACTTTTAAGCCAAAGAGGCTTTTCCAGGATACTGTGGAGCTGCGTTGCTATTTAATTGCTGTCTTTTCCTTTGACACTGCAAGTTAAAGGAGTGCATTTTTGGCCTAATTTGTCCTCATGTGGGCCGAGTGCTCAGGCCAATGAATGCCATTGTCCGGCCTCTGTTGGTCAACGACCCTCCCTCTCCTCTCCACAAGCCTCCGCGGATGTGAATTGGCAGCGAGGTCATGTCCTTGCCTTGCTCCCAAACAGACGCATTGTCAGAGTGAACTGGGTAAATTTACTTTTGACTCAAGCTCATTCAGACCCTCACACAAACACACACAGAGACAAAAAGATGAACTTGCGAGCATACAAAAAGACAAGCTCCCTTTCTGCAGAGATTTTCAGGAGAATCCAAAGGTGTACTTGTTAATCAGGGATGGCGAAGAACCCGGGTCACAATCTGTAACATAGACCAGGGGCAGTAAATGGATGAGTAGGGGTGAAAGGGCACCCTCAGACATTCCTTTAGAAAATAAACAGAACAAAAGTGGGCTTCCCCGGACAGGTATTCCAAGCAGATCCATCAAGTTGACTTTAGTCTTTGCTGCTTTCAGAGTTTATAAATGCATTTCATGCAAAGATTTATTACATGCAAAGGTTCTACAGCACCTAAAATAAGAGGCATTAGTAATGGCTTCATCCTCACATTTCAAAAGCCCAGTTGTGAGTGAGTTTAATGCAATTAGCAGGTTATCTGTAGTGAAGTGGAGGTGTCTTCTCTCTTCCTGTTACCGTATGGTCTGACAGGAGGGAGGGAGGGCGTTCTGTAGGACCACAGAGGAAGAGACAGAGGAAGAGACGGGCAGATGCCCCTTTAGAGGAAACACCCTGATCTTTTGTTACAACTGTGGCTGCTGTGTTTGGGGTTTATTATCTGTCTCTGCTTAAACAGCAGCTGCCAAGTGCAACCAACCATCACTCTCTTAAATATTTTTACAGTTCCGCTTCTCCTTCGACAAGTGATTATTTTTGTATGTACAAAACAAATCTTTGTTTTTCCAAAATATGTTTTTTTTTTAAATGGATATCAGAAGAAGAAAAAAACAACAGTGACCTCTGGCATTAAGGCACAAGCAAGTGTATTTAATGTTTGGGGCCGCCCCTGCCTTTGTGTTGAAGCCAGTGGTTCAATGAAAGGCGGCATGAGGGGTCACTTCAGGCATCTGCTGCTCTCCTGCACCACTCATCTGCCCATCTGTGTACGCTGCTGCCCTTCTGTCCACTCATACACACTCACAGACACACATATGCAGAAAGATACACTCCTTGATGTTGCGTGTGAATGCACGTGTACTGTAGACACGTACGTCTGCAGGGTGTTTTTATTCTGCATCTGTTTAGCGCAGGGAAGCACCACATTGTATTGGCCTGTGTTCTTGGCCGGAAAAAAGGTGTCAAGCTTTATTATAGGGGAAACTACAGTATCTGTAAACCATAATGGTGGGTACTAGAAGAAACTAGAGACGGACGGATCCCTCCAGAGGCAAAAAAAAAAAAAAAACAGTGAGGAATGTCACTGAAAAATAAATAAGTTATTGCTTGATTTTATCAGTAGCATTTTAAAAGTCCAGGTTCCTCTATTCTCTTCTCTTCGCTACATTTAAATTGTATCCTTTCAACAAATCAGAGCGAGATCTAAGTCCTCACGATAAATTGCCTAATGCGCCTTAATGCCAGTTAAACAAATATCTGCTTGCTTAGAGGTCCTCGCCGTCTGAAAGATCAGTGTGATTTATGCCTTTCCTGTCGCTGATGAGGACATCACTGATAACGGAGAGTCTAAGTATGAAGTCTCCCTACGAGCCAAGATGTTCTTTTAAATCTTGGAGCGGCTCCCGGGCCTTCCACTCGGAGCAACACCTAGTAGATCTTCAGGTATGCAGCCTTACAGCTCTCTACAGTGGAGCCTCCACACACAGATGTGGGGTGTCAAGACTATTTGTGTTTCTGAGGAAAAGGACCCGTCTCTTTGCCAACTTTGGTTTGCTTAGACTAATATATTAGGACAGAGTTTCAAATAAACACCACTCTCTGTTTTTGCTCTTGCTGCCTCGGCATGGAGCGGAGGGACAATAAGGCGGTTGTGATGAAGAACTTTATAGGAACATTTAACTTGAGAGTGAGGGATTGAAGCGGGTAAACAAAGCATTCCTTTCCCTTTCATCACCATTTAACTGTTCCCTTAACATTCAGTCTCACCTCCAGGCCAGTGCCCACCAGACCGGGGGAACTTGTCAAATAAATATAAATCAAAAAGGAAAGGTTTATCCCACAAGTTACATGAAGTTGCTGAGAAATGTAGACTTGATTGCGCAACATCACAGTGTTTCCAGTGTAATCCAGAATCAGCTGCGAAGGCTCATGGTGGTGTAAAGTATCTCCCATAGTGCACTTGTGAGCAGCAGGGATATCATGGCACATAGTAGCACCCCAGCGATGGCGTACCAGACAAATATAGCCTGGAGGGCCATTTGGTTATACTCTGGGGAATGGTTGTTGTGTCAGTCATTTGCGGCGAGCGCTAAAGAGTGCACTTAGCATCCTCTGTTTCCCCCTAGCAAACATGTGGGGAGTGACATGATACTGTACAAGACTGCCTGGACAACATATAACATTTCAAAGCAATTTCCTAATTGTTTCCAGGCCAAGATCGACATGGAAGCCTATATGGAAGCAATCCCTTCTTTCAAACTTTTTTGTTTCACCCACAGATTGGGACACATTAAAGTGTTAAGTAAACTTGACCCAGGCCGGCTAATTCATTGGGTTCGTGCATTCAGTGCCATATCAATGACAGTCAGTCAGTGGACTTCCTTCTCCTACGTGGATGGTCACCATATGTTTACATGGTTATAACCCTGAGCCAGCCTGTCACTAAATGATGACATTTGTTGTCCATGATGAGAGACTGTTTACAAAGGGGAGAATAGATTAGCATACCTGAAGCAAAGGCATATGTGCTCCATATGCACTGTACACATCTTATTGGGGGATTCTGGTGTTGATTTTGAGGAAACCATGCTTAGAAAGTCTCTGTAACTACTTAGAAGGGTCTAAAATTGCCATAATATAGTAGTATATTGTCATAAAAAGCCATTCAATATGATGTTAAACCATGTTTTGTTAAGATGTGTGTGTCATTTAAGCATATTTAAGAAAAGAATAGGATTTGCTTCTCAAGTATGCATGGTTGAAGGCTTGAGAACAAGAAAAGAAGTATAGAAAGTTAATCAGGCCTACATATACAGATAGTACCAGTCAAAAGTTTGGACGCACTTTCCCATTCAAGTGAATGAGAAAATGTGTCCAAACTTCTGACTGGTACCATATATATATATATATATATATATATATATATATATATATATATATATATATATATATATATATATATATATATATATATATATATATATTTAAATGTTTAATCCATTGACAAAAAGACAAGTTCTTGGCCTCCTATTCCCTCATAAAGATTGTGTGTTCTTGTTTTTGTACTTTTTAGGGAAGTCAGACTCTTAAAAACACTTGAATTGAATGAAATGAAAGCACAAAAATGGGTTTGCATTAAACATCAGAAGTACCAGACTGGTAGACTTAGTTTTGAATTTTATTTGTACAGTAATGGTGTGGAATAGTATCCAGTAATATATGTATATAAATGATCTTATATATCATTGTAAAAGCTCTTTACACTCTAACTGAATGCACCTCAAAACTCAGATCCTATATGCAATTATGAGGTAGACATTAATAATGGTATTTTCCACCCTCTGCAAGAACAATATCGAATACAGCTTAAATTACTCTTATCAATGTAAGAAATATATGATTATCATGGAACTCTGTACATCACAAATAATAAAATAATTATAGAATAGAAATTATACCGATTTGAGTGCATTTTGTATATTTACAAAGAAATGCCGTTTCCACATTTCTTCATTCGTTGCACTTTGTAAAGTTTTCGACTGTACAAATATTTACAGCTCCAAAAAAATGAATAATGAACAGCAGTGCATTCAAAGCTAATGTGCATTTAAATATCGTCTCGTTTGCGAGTCTTCTTTTCTTATATTGTCGTCATCAGAAAAGACAACTCTCGCTGACCGCGGGTCCTTGGCGCAGTCAGGCGTGGAAGTGCATTTCGTAAAGATGCAGACTTTTGAGCAAAAAGTTCGCCTCAAATTTGTGTGCTATTTTATTTTATTTTATTTTTACAACAGGGCCCCAGTCAGGCACAAGCCTGGTGTTGTGTCCTTTCTGTCCACAAAGGCGCATGACGCCTCTCCCAGCGCCTCTCAAATGCTCTCCAGTAAGGCAAAAATCTCTTGAAGGCATTACCATCACCATCTTATCTCCTCTCCTCAGACCAGTCTCTGTGTGTGTGTGTGTGTGTGTGTGTGTGTGTGTGTGTGTGTGTGTGTGTGTGTGTGTGTGTGTGTGTGTGTGTGTGTGTGTGTGTGTGTGTGTGTGTGTTTGATAGATTAGACATTCACCCCCTTTATTTGGAAAATAGGCACTTGCTCGGGCCTGTAATGACTCCAGCTGGACAGTGGCAATTACGGCCTGGATGCACATACCCAAAAGAGACCGGCCTTGCTGGCAGGATCACACGGCAGAGCTGCAACAATAAAGCGCTGACAGGCAAAGCCCACTGTCCTCTGGTCTCGGCACGAACAGGTGCACAGTCGCACTCAATAGGCCCCCGTGCATCTCGCCTTGTACCCATCCCTTGTGCCATAATGGACGCGCATCACTCACTGGGAAACAGAAGCCCGTTCGATGATGAGTGATGACTTGTTGCGTGGATGGGGATGAAGGCGTAACGCGTTAAGGCAGAGAGTGTGAATTATTGTGACTGTACTGAGTCTGAATAAATAGCAGCTATCGCCACTGTGTGCATCCCTTTTCAATAAAGACAAGGCGCGTCATGCGTCAAAGCATGTCAGACCTGTGAGGGCTTTACATCTTCAACCTGGGACCCATCAAGACTTATCTTTGATTTCTCTGTCTTTTAAAGTTTTTTTTTTTATGTATATTATATCAGGACCGCTACCTGCACCCACACTGCTCCACCACCATGTCCTCGTACTGTTTGTACACCACGTTATTGCCCGAGTCTATGTACAGGATGCTGATGGGGCTGAGCTTGGTGGGGACGCAGCAGCTAGGCGGTGTACTGTTGGGGTCCATGGAGTTCATGAGCGTCTGTATGATGGCGTGGTTGGTCGGCTCGAGGTGCGACCGCAGGGGGAAGTCGCACACCCCCTCGCAGTGGTACGCCTCGTAATCCAGAGGCGCGATGATCCAGTCGTCCCAGCCCAGCTCTTTGAAATTCACGTGCAGCGCCTTTTTGCTGCACCTGGATTTGGATTTCTTCCCATGCCTCTTCCCGTGCCTGTTGGTCAGCGCGGTCCTCCGCCGCCGCCGGGGCCCCTCTCCTCTTACCCCCACCCCCTCCTCCGCCGCCGCCTTCCCCGCCACCGCCCCCTCCTCCTTCTCGCCGACCGACCTCCGCGACTTGATCTTCTCCTTCATCTCGTTGAACAGGTTCTCCCGCTTCTTGGAGCGGGTGTAAGCCACCAGGATGGCCTTCTCCTGCTGGGGCCGGCCGCTCCTGCCCAGCCCCAGCTGCCTCAGGTCCACCTCGGTGTTGGATTTGCGGAGAGTGACGCGGAGCTGGAAGCAGAGCTGGTTCCCTTGCTGATAGGGATGGTGGGGGTGGTGATGATGATGGGGGTGGTGGGGATGATAGTGATGCTGGTGTGCTTTAAACATTTCCCACGCGTCCAACACTTCCCAGCCAGCCTTGGTGGAGTCCAGCGGGTCCAGAGACCGGGAGTCCAGCAGCTGGTCCGAGCGGCAGGGGTACAGCTGGATGTCGTAGAGGCCCGTCGTCTGCAGGGAAGTCTGCACGTCCCCGGGCGCTCTCCGGAATATCCTTAATTCCGCCCCGACCAGCTCCTCTTTGTCTGAAAGGGTTGAGACATCAAACAGATACTTTTGTCTTCGCAGAGGAGAGTGCAAAAGATCGTCTGCAAGGATAAAAGAAGAAAATAATTGCAGTCAGATTCACTTAGGGTGTACAGTGTTCAGAGGGAGGGAGGGGTGGGGGGGGGGTTCACATTCTACCCCAGAGGCCTTCTCTCTCTCTCTCTCTCTCTCTCTCTCTCTCTCTCTCTCTCTCTCTCTCTCTCTCTCTCTCTCTCTCTCTCTCTCTCTTGTTATTCAAATGTCCATCCTGAACCTGTCTGAAACAAACTACAGCTGACAAGTCCTCAGTTTGGATGAGAATGAAAAAAACTCACAGTTATTATAATTATTGGTAAAAAATAAATAAAAAAAACTCCATGACTATATTGTGCATTACTTCCCTGTGACTTGATTACATTCTAACATCATTCCATGTTTTGATAAAGCTAAAGGCTACATGAAGGCTAAGTTTACACTAACCTGCTGCCAGGTTCCCTCCCTAAAATTCCAGTTCCCCAAATGTCTTGATTTCATTTCACGCAAATTTTGTTTGCACATGAACAATTTGAAATGATATTGTGATGCAAAGTACACAATGTCACGTCACATACAGGAATGTCTGGGCCAGCATTCGTTTTTGATATTGCAGTGACAATAATCCAATACATTCGAAATGGCGAAATTTGAATGCCACGCCACGTTTAATTAAAGCCAGCATGCTTTAATGAAAATAGCTCTGCTTTCATTTCACTTGATGACAGATTGATTATGAATTTCCAGCTCTTTGACAGAGTGGAAGAAAACTTTTCCTTTTTTTTTTACAGTCTTAACAGGTCTTAAATCTAAGCGGCAGTCAGAACATCACCAATGTAGTTTGCTTTTCTTGAGAGCTCTTGCAGAGTTGTAAAGCAAAGAAAGGAAAAAAAACAAGGGACCTAGTGATGTGAAGGCCCTGGGTGCTGCCAGACACAACGGGCCAAAGGCGACATACTGTACACTCAACTGAACAATACACAATTAATGCATTATTCCCTGCTGGAGACCCAGGAGGCCTGCAAATATCCCATCAAGGCGAATCAATGGGACTGGAATATAACCCTGCGGAACAACGCACGAGAAGGCGTTATGGCGTTTACAACAACACGTTCAATCTCTTCATTACAGTGTCTGTGGTTTTTACAAAATACGTTTTTGGATCCAAATGATTTATGTTTAGCATATGTTATCATTCCGGTCAAGCTGCAGCTTATTGCAGTATAGACCCAATGAACATTTTCGCGGTTTTACTCTCAAAAACAAGCCGCTCTAACAAGCTATTTTGTAACATTTTCTGTTTATATATCCTATTTCCTTCTTATGAAAAACGAAAACAATTCCGCAAATAGGAATTAAATGTTGTTTTTAATTCCTGCATTTTCTTTTTTCTCGATTGAGCAAATGCAGATTCCGGGGGTAGAATTTATCAAGAATATGGCATTAAGTTCAAGAAAGAAAAAGTTTTCTTTTACAGTACGTGCCCCATTGTTCTACTTATTAAAAACCTAATTGCGGAATTAAATTGCTTGTTGAGATGGATGATATGTGGGCTTTTCTTTTTTCTTTTTTTCCCTGTAAAATAAAAGAATGGTGCCTCGGTTGGTTGTCTCCATTTCTTTCTGGAAAAAAAAAGAAATAGATGAATACAAGTGACATGCTACATCTAAACACCCCTGTGATGTGATTTGTAAAGCTTGTTCTAAAGAGATATTTGAATCTAGTTGTCAGTTTCCCTCCGTGATCCCTGCCGAGTCAAACAGTAAAAGCAGATTGGAACCGTGTGCTCGTTTCAGTGACTGCGCGTATGGTCTGCATTAGGATTCTTTTTTTCTCCTTTTTTTTATAAGACCTCAAACAAATCGAATACAAGTTCACCAAATAATTAACAGTTCTGAATTCCCAACTTCCTCATTAAAGCACTTCCCTTCTTATATTTCATCTCATCCTGCCAACGACAACATTCCCCTTAAATCGCGCCTGCATGGGCTGACTGACTGACTGACTGACTGACTGACTGACTGAACACACTGTTGGAGTTATCGAGAGATATTCTTGTTGACAGTTTTAAAAAAAAGAGAGTTTTCTTAATTTCATTATTACGTAAAAAGCCATTTTTTTCCATTACGCGTAAGATGCTTGAAGGTGGATAATTGGGGGGAGAATGCGGTGGACTTTTAGTACTAAACCTGCATCCTGTGCACTTTTATTTGACCTTGTTGCTTGTATTTGAATTAATGCAAGACATGTTTTTGTTATGTACGCCTGTTTAGAACGACAGAGAGAGAGAGAGAGAGAGAGAGAGAGAGAGAGAGAGAGAGAGAGAGAGAGAGAGAGAGAGAGAGAGAGAGAGAGAGAGAGAGAGAGGCCGGACAGCGCCATCTGCGCTTTAATGAGTTACCCCGAAGTGCCAAAACTAATTTTCAGATTCGGGTTATTCTTTTCTGATCTTGCCTTTTCTGACCTCCAGGAAACACCCTGCCTGGTTTTATAAGCAACATCCATTTACCTACAAAAAAGTGCAAAAAGCCAAAGAAGCCGTGGATCATAGGCGCACTCAGTAAAACCTGTCTCTGCTTGGATGAATAATGCGTAAAAGACGTAAAACCTGTTACTTTACGCGTCGAAAGCTGCCCCCATGTGCATTTCTTTCCTGATGGAGGCGATTTAAATAACGACAACTCCCAGCTGAGGTTCATTCTGCAGGTTAATGCAGTGCAACACTTAGGGGACGCTGGGAGGGATCCTAAAAGAAACCAAAGTCGCTTGAGCTGAAAGAACGGGAAGAAAAAAATAATTTTCCGTAATTAAAGTGGCGGTCGCAAAGGGAGGTTCCGCAGTAAAAAATACGAGCCACTTCACAGCGGAGGAAGTGCTCATTCATTTTTTTGGTGATGTGCCCATCGTGGCCGAGCTGGGTCATTATGGGAGAATAGACAGTGTGTGATATGTTATGACATGAACACTCAATTAGATCACCGAGTTCAAATACTCCAATCAGCCGTTCGATGCCAAGCAGCTCTCAGAGGGTCCAGCTCGGGGTCAGAGCCAGTGACACATCACATCAAAATCACAGGAGAAAGTGAGGCGTTTTTCCTATAAAATCAGTTCACACTGCAAGAAATGCCCACACGGAAGAGCCTTTTAGCTTCATATTAATTCTTAAAACGTCTTGTTTTTCCTCTTAAAACGAGCAACTGTGTGAGAGAACAGTTAGTTTATTTTTTAGCAATAAGTATCAACCCTGTAAAAAAAAAAAGAAGTACATTTCAAAAAAGAAGTTGATTTGCATTGGAAATAATTGCAGTTGCACCTCAACAAGTAGGCAGATAATAATGTGATTTACTCAGGACTAAATAAGTCGTAATGATGGCTATTTTTATTTTTGCAGCGCGCAGTCTCTGAGTGTTTCAGACCGAAGGGAACGCAAACAAAGATAGCTTTTATTTCCCCTGCAAAGATTAACTCGGCTGATGTCCCATTGTGTGTCTTAGATGTGTTTGTGTTTATCAGATTGTGTTTGTCCTCGCAGGCCAGTCAAATCACTTAGTAACACATGTTAACTGACCCAAACACCTGCTTCTCACACCGAGCCGCTCTGCCAGGGCCCCGGCTCCCTTTGTCAGCACAAGTTGGCCAAACTGGGCACCATAATGGCAACAGATTGTACTTTTCTAATATGTGCCGGATTTAGGGGATTAACCTCGGTTTGTATTTCAAAATGTTCGGGCTTATTTCACGGTGTTTGCGTTTGGAGATTTATTTATAAAAATCGAAAATTAAACAACCACCTAGTCAGCTCTCATATTACTGAGAAAAAAACTTTCCTCTGTATTCACGTGGAGGTTGGGAGCAGAACAGTTTGGGCTGTAGTCTGCACTGACAGTGATTTACAGCCTTCATTTAGAGCGCCTTAATTAGTGTTTTACTGTCGTGTTGCCCAGAGGTTAATTTAAGCGTAATATAAGTTAATACTTGGAAAAGGTTACGTTTCGGCGGCTGTGCGGCAAAGAGATCCGAATACAACCACAGCACTGCTCATGAACAACATATAATCCTGCAGCTTTCTAGACTTTTCTTTTGTTGAACAGTTATTCTTATTTTTTATTGATATTTTCTGCGCGTAAAAGTGCTTTTGCACAATATTCTTGTCTGATTTAAAACGTGCGTAAAAGTTGCCGCTGCGAGCGTGTTTTTCTATACTTTTCATGCATGACTGTAGTTTTTAGTCCCATTTTGCTCATATCTATACAAGAGGAGAATATTAGACAAGTCAGTTGAGGAGAAACTGTGCCACAGAATTATGCAAGAATGAGCTGATGGAGCTGGCAGCGGACTGAAACCAACCTGTTCCTCTGTCCACAAAACTTGTTATGGTGTTGGCAGATTTAGAGGAGCGGAAAAAGCTTGCGTTTAGTCCGAGCTTCTCTGCAGCCGAGTATGTCCTGTATATGGAGAGCATGTATTCATGCGGCACAATAGAGTCCTTTAGGTCTTCTTTGTGATGACCCTCAATAGGGTGCGTAGACGCGAAGATGTCTTTTAGGATTTTGGATGACCTTTGTCCGTCCCGATGAGAGATCCGGGCTCCCCTGTTTCTTCTCGGCGCAGAGGGAGAGATGATAGCAGCAGACTGGAAACACGGTATATTCCCAAGGAAAAAAAGGAGCAGGCACAGATAAAGCGTTACGAGTCGAGATGCGTCCATGGCTGGAAGAGTCACCGGGAGTTATTGAGAAACTCGTTATTTCCCGCTCAGTGAAGTTAGATTCAGGGGGCCGCCGGAGTTGGAGATGGTGTGCGCGTCAGTGTCGGAGAACTGCTACTTTTGCGCCCTCCGGTCGCACCAGAAGAAATGCGTTTTGCGCTCTGGACTACACACAAGAGCGGAGACTGCTGGGCCGAGAGAAACACGCCCACATGGTCGCTCAGTGCAGGGCTTCCCAAACAATTCCTTGTCACAGACCTTCCAAACAGACGCGCACTAGAGACAACCGATCGCCACAAGATACAGACACGAGAATTTTTGTTGGTGATGGTTCAGCAGCCAATTGCTGAACTTATATACACTGTCCATAGGGAATAATGGTTAACTTTATTTTGGATGACAATGACTTAACTTGTGATATAAATTAGTGAATCAAACTGAAATAAAATTAAACTATTGTCAATGTGGATCCTTTCTCAAAGACTATAAGCACATAGAGCTACTTCAGTTACTACCAAGTTTATAAACTTGACCAAAGTATATGTAGGTCCACACAATTTTCAGAGAAACTAAAACAGAGTTATAGTGCTCATTATCACAAAGGCTGTGAGAGTCTGTAAACTTCCAAGGACACGTCAGATTAGATTAGATTTTACGCACAGATAGACTGAAAACACTGTGTGCACAAGGTGATCATAAAGCAGCGGTGTTAGTTAAAGACATGTCATTGACACGTTATTTAGAGATTTTCGTAAATTCTATGGAAGGAATATATAACAAGGCAAATGGAATTTCATTAGTTGCGTTAGTGTTGAGCGGATGGCATTTAAAGAGCAGAGAATCGACTTCTCAGAAACAGAGCCACGGTTCGATAAGTTGCGGGTAGATGTCTCGTGCATTTAAATGTAACCTGAAGGTGTGATCACAGTAAACCCACTTTAGCTCCGATGTGGAGTCACCCCAATGCATACACACGTTTTAAATAACATCAGGGACCTCTAGTGGATATTGCCATTCATTACAACCCGATGTCTCCCATATAAACAAAGAAACGAGGACAAACGCTGCATTCACGTCCTCTGGGGAAATCTGATCGTAGGACACCGTTTCAATTGTGCAGTATTAGGCCAGTGCTCCATCGTTCAAATGGTTTTAACCTCGTTCATTAGTCATGATCAGCTTTCACGCGCGGACTTACACGTCTGATTTTGGGTTTTTTTCATAGCAAAGGGAACATGTCGATGTAAAAACATAAAATGTAACAATTAGTTGAGGGGTTGTCATCTGAAATGGTAAAGAATATGTAGTTTATTTCATTAAATCCGAAGTGAACATATAATTCCCAACCCTTCTGCACAGGTCTCTCTTTGTGGCCAGCATTTACATTTCAGGAGGTGACACCAGGGTTCACTGCAGAACGTAAAGAAAATGTTCTCTCCATGTTACCTAAATGCATCACCAGGGCTGTGTCTGGATCACAGACTCACACTCTATGGTCTGGATAACCAGAAAGATGCACGTGCCACCAACAGATGGAAGATGTGTAATGTATTTGTAGGGCTACATTTGTCATTTCCAAACCGTGTCATACTGTGTTTAGATAAATATTCTAAAAGTTGTTTGACTCTTTAACGTAAACTCCGCCATATCAAATATTATTGTAACACGCAGTCATTTGCCATAGCCTATTGCAGTCCTTTGCTCTTTTAACCGAAAACCGTGGAGGGCTGTGTCACTTGCTTTATGCCATACAAAAACAAACAAGGCGTTGTCAGTTGCAGTAATCCGAGGTCATAGTGATGGGGATCTTCATGGCAATCCATTTAGCTGTGTTAACCGGCAGCCTCCCACTGTCTGACATTATCTGGTTCCAGCAGAGGGCCTCAGTGATAAGAAGACAAACTGCTGCTCATAAGTCACACGCTAACAATTGTCAGTGTCCAGTGCTTCTTTAGAACCCAATCTGACACACTTGACGAAGACACAACATTAACATTAACGTACGGCCTACTGGTTAGTTCAGAGATACATGTATGGCATTATTTGAGTCCTAATATGGGCTAGCGCTAGGGTGACTGTCAATTCAATGGCACTACAATTCCCCTGCGTCATTTTTTATTACATGACGCAGTTACTCAGGCGAACATGATGTTTCTATATTACAGAATATGCAAGTGCTGCGGTCACCGTGATACATTGGCATAGCGCAGGCGAATATAAATGATATATACATTGGGACAGGAGCAGCACCCACCTCCCTGATTTCAGCACCATGGAGAGCAAACACGCTCTCACACTGAGAGGAAGTCAACACACACGCGCGCGCGCGCACACACACACACAGACGCACGCACACACGCACACAAACGCACGCAGGCACACGTACACACACGCGCACATACACGCGCATCACTGTACACATGGAGCTAGGCCTACATGTCATGCTGTGCATTTTAGCGTGACTCAGTCAACAAAATAACCTTAAAGGAAATAGTATATCTCACAAGTCCATGCAAGAACTCAAAACATAGTATTGATTTTGGCGATTTTCACAAATTCATATATTAGAATGTGCATTTATGAATAATGTATTGTGGCGTATGTCATGTGGTAAAATGCCACAACACCTATTAGATTGAAAAAACAACAACATAGAGACAACGTACATTTAGATTTACATCATATGTTGACAGACATGCCATGTGCCCGATTTTCATGTAAACATCTCACATATAACCTACGTGTGACTGTCTGCATCGTGTGGCTCTATATGATAGAGGGGAGTGCGTGGTTAAGTAACGCCTCATGCGTTATGTAACACACTATGGGATGGTCGTCATATTGCGCGTGCACTGTCAGTGGTTTCGCTTCTTGTCCAATCGTGTGTGTCCTCAGTGTGCACACAGCTCTCCTCCAGCCGACATCCGAGCAGCAGAGAGGCAGAGAGGCAGAGAGGCAGGCACCCCCGGAGCACCAGCATCCTTCTGAGAGCAACCACCATCACACATCCAGGCAAGCATTTCATTTATTCTCCTTTCACCAAAAAAAAGTATTTCAAACCAATCCATTATTACCATTAGGTTAAAAAAAAAAATCAAACGAAATTAAATGAAACTATACACAGGGTGGGAACAGTTTGAGGAGGAGCTGTTTACAAGTTCAAGAACGAGTCTTTTGTCGAGTCATCCAAATGTTCGCACACATTATGAATGTTGTAGGTGGTTGTGGGTTAAATGTGGACCCATCAGGTCTGAAGTTGGATGTTTACATCACCATTGGTTAGCCTATGTCGTAGCCTACTTCGCGTGCCTTCAGCCTTGAGGCATCTCCCGGGGGGAAAACATGACCAGGTAGCAAGTGTGGAGACGCCAGATGAAAGCAAAATCCCCATCGCTGGATACAACACGATAGAATAAAAATCTAGTGGGAGAAGATGCTGTCATTGTCAGTGGATATTAGGACATGAAAATCTCATTATAAACAATGAAAATGGTCTGAAGTGATGTGAAAAACAAAGGCAGGCATGTAAACATGGGAACACATTGGAGGGTCTTTTCAATGGTAAGAGCAGTGGTTCTTTTTGATGGCTGATATATTCTTTAAAAAATGTTACATTGAGTTTATTATGATAATTTCATGTATTTTGTAAAGGTTTTAGCACCATAAATTGTCCATGTGGAAGCATATGATGCATAAAAAAAAGATTCTGTAGGGTTTATCATAGCAGTCAGTTGTGTTTTTATGAATGATACAAGCTTGATAAACATCTTCTGGACTATCAGAAAACAATTTTAGCAGTGTTGGTATAGGTTGCAATATGCTTTATGCTCTCTGGAATGATGAAGGGATTTGTTATGTTCAGCTCCGCTCTGCTCTTATTTTATGTTTTGTTTGTTTTCTGGACTTCCTGTTTTATTTTGATATCCTCTGTTTATATACATTCCTGGTCACTTGTCTTCCTGTCTTTGTCTACTTTCCCGCCTCTGTGATTAACCTCCCATCCCTTATGTGTCTCACCTGTGTGTAATCATCATCACCTGTTCTCCTAGTATAAATACTCACCACATTCACTTACCTGTGCCAGATTGTTGACTAACCTCGTGTGACTCACTCGCCAGCGTTTTTTCCTAGTTTGTATTTCCCAGTGTTTTCTAGACCTTCTGCCTGTTTCCTGACTACGTTGTTGCCTGCTGATTTTGTACTGTTGCCTGATTGTTCTTGGAACAATAAACTGCACTTACCTGTTTTTCCTTGAGTCCTGAGTTGTGCATTTGAGTCCGCCTATTGTACCCTGACATGATTACTCAGTCGTGACATCATGCAATGATGATGCAGTCTGTTTAAGGGTTGATGAGGTCACTACAAGTGTTGCCAACGATGTGCTGCTCAAAAAAGAGTGAAATCATTCCATTTTCAAAATCGATTTTTTTGTTTGAATGATAGATTCAAAAAATCAAGAAATCGATCTTTTAATACATGCATTTTCACCATGCATGTATAAGAAAAAAGTACTTACTTTATGGCGGTCAATTCCTAATGTAAGCATTAACATGGCGCATGATTAAAAAATATTTGAGGGTTGCTTCTTGCTCGTACAGTTTACAGCATAAGTTCTCTACGAAACTCTTTTATATCTTAGCAAAATTGGTATTGTAACAGAATTTTCTCAAACCTATATGATATTGAATCGGAAATTTGATCGAATCGGGACCTTGTGAATCAGAAGCGAATCGATTTCGGGAGCTCACTGCTGATACCCAGCCCTAATTACTGTGTTAGAACATAGATGTTCAGTTAAGCTCCCACCTTTTAAAACTGTACAACAGTCTGCCACCTAGGAGTTTATCAGCGTGCTTCATATGTCGTCATCGCTGGGGAAAAAAAGCCTCCTTAAAAACCATGTCAATAGAACAAAATGGGCTGAGAGCATCATGGGGTCAATGTTAAATTGGAATAAAGAGCTTTAATCCATGTGCATGATCAACATTAGAAAGCACATAGACTGGGATGAATTAAGGGAATCTATTATTCACGCCCACTCCGTGCAGTTTTAAAAGTAGACCATCTGGATCAGGGAAATAGCTTCAGTTGAGGCTTAAAGACTTGTTTACCAGTCATATATACGCGTTATCTCAGCATCCGACTGACAGCTTTTACCCAAGTCTTCCTTTCCCGGTATTTCTACTTCGTAAATCAGGGCACTCCTGTGTTTGGTTGAGTTGTAAGAGTGATTGTGTACTGCTTACGCAGGTAGTGTGCAGCAGTTTGTCATGCTTAAGAGAGTTGAAAATCCTGTGTTCACAACTTAGATAATGCTTAGCCTGTCGCTCAGTGGGCAGCCAATCAACATTGTCTGGAGTCAAGCAGAGGCTCCGGGTGCAGACCTGAAGGCATAATGCTTCTTTACAAGGGCTAGATCAGGATCAACACAATGGAAACCACAGTTAAGATAAAAAAGAAAAGAAAAATCTAATTATGATACCCTGTTAACTAACTAGAGCAGGCATCTATGGCCAACCACCTTACTGGGTTTCAGGTTACAAGTTGACACTATTGAGGGACTATCAGCTTATTATTTAATCCAGACACCGGAACAAATAAAAGGAGGTGATTCCTTTTTTAAATGATTTGGCTCCAGGCTCCTCCCAGGCTCATTGGAAGATTTAATTTAACACCCATCATCATGGCTAAATAACCATGATGCCTTCATCATTAGTTCATTTTCTCTGATAAATGGATCTATTGCACTCCTCGGAAGAAAAATCTGTTTTGAAAAAGCAACATATTCCAAATTATTCCAAATTAAACCATAATCTTAGGCAACAAACAGCTGAAATACAAGTCCGTAGTACTTGGATAACTATATAGCATAGAAGCTAAGCTGACACCCGCTGGCTCAAGGACACAATGTTTATTCAGTCTGAGAAAAACACTGTGCAGCTGAATGGTGAACACCCACACACCACCTTGACACACTCCAGATATTTTCTCAGTGAAGAACAGCATCTCAAGGTGAGCAGCAGAAGTCTACACTGTGTACTGTGTAGATTTACACATAATTGGGTCCATCTAACCTGAGTCCTTCGTGCAGCGTTTTTTCCCTTGGTTGCTACGACTGTTGCTAGGGCAAGGCTCTGCTTGCTCTGCCCTGCTTTGGTGCCTATAATCTGATTCTGCTGTGCCAGTGTGCCAGGCAGCTGTACAATGCTCCAGCATGATGATACTGTGGGTGCCTGAAAATAAAAGTGAAACTGTAGGCAAGGTGACGCAGGCCACCCAGAACGCAAATCTATTTCTTGAATCTGAGCTTGATTCCCACGAGTCTCTGCTCTATTTTTGCAATCCTCTTTTGGGCTTCGGTATGGAAAGAAAGAGGATTTTTGCACGAGTCTGGGCTGCTCAACAAGGGAACGTGGCTTATATTGGGTCAAGTGGTGATATAATTCTGTTATTGATTGGGGAATTGTTGAGGAAGTTAGATGATCAAGGCAAAATGTAAAACAATTTACCATCTGGACGGAGCAAGGGAAGACAGGCTCGGGTTCACTGATGCGACAGCAGCACACAGGCCTTACATCATTCCCAATGCAAAAAAAGGCAAGAACGCATGCACTTACGCAACTGACCCCTAAGGCAACGCCGCTGAGAGGAAATCAACAGGCGAGAGGAAGTTAAGTGATTGTATGAAGTTTATTCAAGCATGAGAGGAATTCTGCATTATTTAACTTCAAATCATCAATAAGAAATATGTTTCTACCTTACAGAACAATACATTTTGCCAAGAGTTTATTACTAGTTTGGTCTCTACTTGTGACCTTTCTTTTTAAAGTGGATTTAATTTCACTCCATCATCTATTATCTGTCAATGCTGGGAGCACTTTGTAGCTTTTGGCAGGCAGCCCCCCCCCCCCCCCCCCCCCACCCACACAGTCATGGCACAGAAGGAGGATGAGGAGAGTGGGTGTAGTTTTGCTTAGCTTAGAGTGTTGTACTGAAGTTGGACTCCTTTCATCTGCTACTGCACTTCTTCTGATCATCCTAATCCTGCTTCTTTATAGCTGTATCTGTGTAGTCTCTGAACTCTCTTCTCTTTTATACTGTTTTTGGAAACGCATTTCCATAGACGGTTCTATGGAAATGTTGGTCTATTGGTCGGCACACCACTTTGGTCCAGAATGAACAATCTTGACAACAGTCAGATGTAATGCATTTGTGATACAGAGCTCTTCATATACAGACTATGATTCAGAGTGAAATATCTTGACAACTATTAGATGGATTGCCAGGAAATTGTGAACAGGCATTCATGGTCCCCAGACAATGGATCCTTAAGACTTTGGTGATCCCTTGACTTTTACTCTAGTGCCACCATGAGGTTGACATTTGTGAGTCAGCGTGAAATATCTCACCAACTATTAGATGGATTGCCGTAAAATTGTGTACATTCATATTCGCCAGAGGATGATTCCTAAAGACTTTGGTGATCCTGACGTTTGCTCTAGTGCCACCATGAGGTTGACATTTTTTTTTGTATTGAAATATCTCAACAACTGTTGGTCATCTTCAGGTCAAAAGGATTTTTTTTATCAAATACTTAATTAATGACCAAATACGTGCAAAGCTAATGACATTCCTACCAGCCTTAGCTGTACTTGCTGATTCACAAATGTTACATGCTAAACTAAGATGTTAACAATATACCTGCTAAACATCAACATGCTAGCATTATCACTGGCGGGGATGTAAGCATGCAGATATTTAGCTCAAAGCACCACTGTGCTTCAGCCACTAGCATGGCTATAGACTCTTAGTCTTGTTATCTCATTATTTTTACACTTTTTATTTGTTTTTGCTATTAAATTCATTTGCCTTCATTTGACTGTTAAATGACTTTACAAATTCTGGTTTAAAAAGGTACTTGGCTGTTTATTTCTCTGGGTTAATGTGGATAATTTGTTTCATAAGGTCATAAATTCAGTGTGTGTTAGTCATGCTCTTGGCTTCTTGTGCCATCTGTACCAGGCAGGCAGGATGTGTGTGTGTGTGTGTGTGTGTGTGTGTGTGTGTGTGTGTGTGTGTGTGGTGGGAGGGATTTAGTGGCGTAACAGAGTTCAGACAGAGGGCCCTTGTTTGTTGAGGGTTTGAGCGCCACGTCAAAACGCTGCCACATATGCAAAACACTGACAAAATGACTTACCTGATTTTTCTCCTCTTTTTCATTTGACAGAGGAAAACGCTGCGTGAAGCACTATGGGACCCTTCCAAGAATATGAGGTGAGTCTTATTTTTGCAGCTGGCCATTGGTGATAGATTTCTGCATGTTGTATTTGAGTCTTTTCCAAATAGAAGGGATTTTTTTTGTTTTTTTTAAAGCTATATAGAAAAAGATGAGTAAAATGTGTATAATCAAAAGGCAGACAACCAACAATAGATACAAAATGTAATCTTTTATGACTTTGAAAATATTGCCATCCTGAAAAAGATGGTACACTGAGTCAAGGGGGGTGGGTGGTTGCATCCCTGCCTCCAGCTCTGACAGATGTTGCTTCGAACAGGAAAAGAAGTCACCGGAGAAAGGAAGCCCCCGCAGCCGCATCCCACGTTTGGTCCTCCATCCCTTCCGACCAAAAGACAAAGGTTCGCCTCTGTCCGATTCACCTTTTTCAGAGGAGGAGGGGAAGGAGTGTGACAGCTCAGACCTCTCCAAAAGGACCATCAGCACCAACAGCTACTGCTCTGGTAAGAAGTTCAGCTCCCGTCTGAGGACAGCTGAGTTCATGGTTGGAAAAAGCAGTGGTGTAGTCTACGTGATACACAGGTATACGGAGTATACCCACTAGGAAAGGTCAAGGATTTCAGTATACCCACTTACAAAAACGCAAGGATACCGTTACGTAACGATGATTATTTTGTGAGAGAACTTTCACAGTTGCTTGGCAGTCATTCTCTGTGCAGATTTTGAAATTAACAAATGTGAATGATATATGAAACGAAAGCAAATTTAAGTTACACTCTTTCAGTGTTTTGGTAAGCATGCCTCTGAAGCTATACTGCCGCTTCGGATGACACTGCAGCAGACGTTAACGTTACAGAAACTACAGAAAATGAGCCAGATGAGGCTGATGCTGCACGCGGTAACGTTACAAAAAATATTTGTCGCTCCTGATTACGCTCTGGGACACGTCGCTCTGGAATGGGCAAGTCTAATGCTGGGAGGGAAAAAATGACACTATACTCACTACAAAAAACTAGACTACACCACTGGGAAAAAGCATTTACAGGCTGTCAGGTGCAAGATTGTATTGCAATTCTCTTGATTAGTTGGGTAAATCCTAGTCTATATCCTCGACGTTCCACTTCCGGGATGGCTCCGTTGCCGACAGAAATTCCGCCCGATTTCACTCATTCAGGCCGGATATCCGTTGCCTTGGGCTTCCTTTGTATTGGCGTTCTAAACTCTGGTGGATTTGTGAGGACTATGGTTAACTGCTCCTCAGATCTCTGCAGGGTAAATCCAGACAGCTAGCTAGGCTATCTGTCCAATCTGAGTTTTCTGTTGCACGACTAAAACTACTTTTAAATGTACACGTTCCACCAAAACAAGTTCCTGAAATGTGAGTGTAAGTAAAGTAAAAATACCTCAACATTGTTCTTGAGTACAGTGCCTGAGTAAATACTGAGTTACTTTCCTCCACTGCATGAAAGCAGTTACTTTGATTCAGATATTCTAACTTCTTTTTTTAGCACAGCACGCCGGATTATACAACCTCAAACAGAAAATGTAGTTATGTGTATTTTATGAGCCCCTACATTGGCCTTCTTAAGGGAAGGCAAGGCAAGCCAGCTTTAATTGTATAGCACATTTCAGCAACCAGGTAATTTGAAGTGCTTTACATAAATCATTAAAGAGCAGTTAAAAACATTTAAAAAATATTAAAACAGATAAAATACAAAAATAAAAGTTACAGTGCAGTATAAAAAATTGACAATTATTTTAAAGAAAGGCAGCATCAAAAAGAAAGGTCTTCAACCTTGACTTAAAGCAACACCAAAGATTCTTTTGTACCTTAAAATAATGTGTCCAAAATCGTTTCCGTGGTTCATCAACTCATAACAGGGTGAACGGCACTTCTGCATGTGCTTTGCTATAACCGCACTATGCAGGTTGCCAGATCGGGTAGCGGATCTGTAGTTCGATTGCAGTAATGGACAATTCTGCTTCCAACCTGTAGGAGGACCGAAGAGGAAAAGTGCTGTGGTGTTGCTTTAAAAAAACTGAGAGTTGCGGCGGACTTGCAGTTTTCTGGGAGTTTGTTCCAGATATGTGGAGCATAAAAACTGAACGCTGCTTCTGTTAGTTCTGACTCTGGGGACAGCAAGCAGATGACCTGAGAGGTCTGGGGGGTTCATAGCGTAGCAGCAGATCAGAAATCTATTTTGGCCCCAAACCATTGAGTGATTTATAAACCAACAGAAGTATTTTTAAATCAATTCTTTGAGGGACAAGGAGCCAGTGCAAAGACTTCAGAACTAGAGTGATGTGATCCACTTAACAAACAGAGCAAATGAAACAAAAGGACTACACATGCACACTGTGTGCATGTAGGCTACAGTATGTGTGTATGTGTATACTGTGTATTTTCTGAGAGTGAGTAGCCATTGTGAAAGCTGTCGCGTTATCTGTCAGATAGCAGCCAGGCTGGACCTTGAGCTCTGATTGACTGCCTGTGTTTGCTGCCCCTGCGCTGCCTGTTCTTGGCTATTACTGTCTGTGTGCCTGTCTACAATAGATGACACCGGCTGCCCCACTAGTCAGTCTGTGTCCCCCTCCAAAACCCCGCCAGGCTCAGAGCAGAGTGCCCACGGCTCGCCCGTACTCCCCGAGCGCAAGACCAAAGTGAAGAGGGTGAGGATGATGGCCGAGTGGAGTGGCGAACCACGGAGCGCCCCAAGACACAAGAGGGAGCTGAGGTCGGCCATTAAATCCAGAGGTAAAGACGAATACACAGATACAGATACAAATTGGAAATCTTCATCTCAGGCCTGCACTATCATGATTGGATCCTATAATGTGTGAAAATAATCTTTTTTATTTTTAAAGGCCAGTTATTTCATGGATCCAGGATACTATGCATCCTGATAAAGTTCCCTTGGCCTTTGGAATTAAAATAGCCCCACATCATCACATCCCCTTCACCATACCTAGAGATTGGCATGGGGTACTTTGCATAAAATCATCTCTCTATCATCTCTTTATCAGGATGCATAGTATCCTGGATCCATGAAATAACTGACCTTTAAAAATCTAAATCTGCCTGCCTCTATGGGAATTTAACATACGGGTGTACTTACTTATGCCTCCTGTATTTTAAGGAAGAATATTTATTTATTTACGATACATTATTCATTCACAAAGAAAATTGGTGCCCTTAAAGGTTGGATTTTTCCTCATTTTTTTAATTAAGGCATTAAGATCAATTTCCAAAAGATGAATTTGTATTCCTCTTTTTAGTCAGCTTTAGCATGGGTGTATTGACTTGTGCTTAGCACTGTATATACTTCTGCATGCCAGTGGTTCCCCAAAGACCAAAGTACAATAACTGTGTCTTTTAAATGTCAGCAGCTAGCAGATTCCCTGGCATGTTGACTTGAACAAACACTGGCCGGGAAGCAGCTGCTTGCCTTAAAGGAGAATAATAACCAGAGTGAATTGTCATCTGCGCATCTGTGCTTTCTTAACATATATTTTAGAAACAGCACACGCCAGTCTTTATCCTGAAATCTCCCCCTTACTTTTAATCTGAGAAAGGAGAAGAAGAAAAAAAAACTGCCTAATCATGAGTTAAGATGGAGAAGAAGGCTGATTGGTTGCAGGAAAGGTTTGGGAGCTTAGTCAATTAGGCTGATTAGCAGGAGGTTGGTATACACTGATTGAATGTGCACAGACCATCAGTTGACTCACAAAGTGGTGGAGGATCACTTACGTTTTGAACTATTTTGTTTGTCACAGTTGTCACTGCACACAGTAATATGATTTTGTTTGACAGCAAAAGATGCTACTCAGGTATGGCTTTAAAATTCATCTTTACTAACGAAGAACACACAATGAGATATTCTGTGCCGAGGCCTTTTATATAGCCTACAGTGTCTTGTCTTGTGACATTTGAGCAGCTTGTTTTGCTTCTAATGACTGGATGTTATTGGCTAACTCTGGAGTGGTAATGCATTTTTAAGTGGCTTATCTGTATGTCCTGCTCTTCAAACTCCCATTAATCTAAGAAAGGGTATAGATCATGGGGAGTAGCTGATCCAAAAAGGGTTATATGAGAACGATAGTGTTTATCCATTTGGTAATGGGGGGGGGGGGGGAGACTTGATGGAAGCCTTGCTTACAGAAACCGTAACCTGATAGTTCCGCTTTATTTTGCACATGATCCTAACAGACCTATATGTTAGATGGTGCTTATCAAAGGAGAGGCTAGTGTTAACACAGGAAAACAGTGACATTGGGGGGAGAAAAAAAGGTTAGGCTGAATGTTGAGGCTTCAAGTGAGACTATAGCTTTTTTCTTAACAGCAGCGTGTGTGTGTGTGTGTGTGTGTGTGTGTGTGTGTGTGTGTGTGTGTGTGTGTGTGTGTGTGTGTGTGTGTGTGTGTGTGTGTGTGTGTGTGTGTGTGTGTGTGTGTGTGTGTGTGTGTGTGTGTGTGTGTGTGTGTGTGTGTGTGTGTGTGTGTGTGTGGAGATGTATAATATAAGCCAGCAAACTGACTCAACACCTCTTAAGTTTGCTACATTAGCCACATGGTGAGCAAGGGTGCATTTTATTTCTGACGAATTCAACTTTTCATTCGAGGAGGAAGATTGTGTTATATCGGCTTTTTAAAAATGACAATGTCTTGTTTGAGTCTGCTGGTGGTACTCAAACACTTGACGCTTCTCCCTGCAGGTAGTGAGGCTGACTTTAGCTCCTCCAGCAGCACAGGCAGCCTGAAGACCAGGGAGCGCCTCGCCTCCCTTTCAACTGGAAAGAGAGCTTCTTCACGCAGGTATGCGCAACGCTGGAAGAAGTATTCAGATCCTTTACTTATTAAGTAAAATTACTAATACCACACTGTAAAAATACTGTTACAAGTACCTAAAAGTCCTGCATTGAAATGTTACTTAAGTAAAAGTATGTAAGTATCATCAGGAAAATGTACTCAAAAGTATTGAAAGTAAAAGTACTCAATGCAGAAAAATTCTCCCATTTTAGAAACTGGAAACGATCCGAACAGTTGTGTTTAATGGTCTAATAATTTCAGCTGGACTTGTAGGCCATTATATTGTTCGGTAGTTAAATTTTATAATAAAGCATGTGTTTTGTGTGCAAAAACTTATGTGCAAAGTAAATGGTAATTAAAGCTGTCAGATGAATGTAGTGGAGTAAAAAGTACAATATTTCTCTCTGAAATGTAGCGGAGTAGAAGTAGAAAGTGGCATGAAAAGATTTGAGTAAGTAAAAGTACCTCAAATTTGTACTGAAGTACAGTACTTGAGAAAATCTACTTGGATACATTCCACCACTGGGTATGAGGTTCATACGGTATCATCGGTATCTGCTGGGTTCACCACTAGATAAGGCATAAACTATAACAGGAGTGTCGATGCATTAAGATGTCAATTTCTCCTACTTATTTTGCTTTCTTTTATCAAGTCGCAGCACCCACATCAGAACGCTCCCAGTGTTCAAACCAGCCGGGAGCCCTTCAGCCAACCGCGATGCAGAGCTCTACGCTCCCTACAGGACTCCTCCCACGGCTGCCTCCTCAACCAACAGCAGCAGCTGCAACTCCAGCCCCACCTCCAGGTCGCAAACATGGCTTATTAAAGGACAAATAAAGCGCAAAATGTAAACGCGCATGTAAACCGAAGCATTGAGAACTTTAAGTGTACAGACAGTTTATTAAAAAGTTTAGAGCGACAGTACCGTTCACGTATACATGCGGGCGCCATCTTGGGAAAACAGTCATGACCAGATGAACGCCGTGTAACCAGTAACATAGCTCAAGCACCGCGTTCGTTGTTTTCCCAAGATGGCGCCTGCCTTTATACGTGAATGGTAGTCTTTCTAAACTCTTTTAATAAACTGTGCACTTACAACGTTCTCAATGCTTCGGTTTACATGTAGGGACCCTCATTATGCTACTGTGGAAGTGTGGTGCTATTTTGAGCCTTGTTAGTGGTGTAGAAATGGCGATTTCTTTTTACTTTCGCGTGCCCCGACGACTAGCGTTATAAGCTCATTAGCGGTTTGCGCTAAAACTGGTCACATTAGATTAGCATGAAAACGTATCCCAGATAACGGTCAATTGGGTACACAGGTTATTAACCCCTAGGTTCATTTTGCGCCGGATTTGTCCTCGTCCATGATCACAGAACAAAGATTGTGGTTTTGAAGTTGTTTCAGGGAGAAACGAGTTGATTTTTGGAGAGATTTGGACTGTGGCTCAGGCTTGTGTGCAGCATAACGATGAGTCAGTGGGTGGCTGGATTAATCTCAGACTGTTTTTATCATTTCCTCTCTTGCAGCCATCTGGGATTAGATCGGTCATGATTTGGCTGTGGTTGGGATTAATGAGGATTTAATGGAACAAATGTCCAAATATGGTACCCAGACAGTGACCCCACATACTTCATCCAATTGGTAACAGGATTGGAGTGAACACACCTTCGTTTAGAGGAGAGAACGGGGTCATAAATATTTCAGAATTGATGTGTGAATTGAATAGCCTGAAGCTCAAACATGTGTGGAACCACCATGGATCTCTGACCTGGTGCTCCAGGCTCTGTATTACTTGACAGGTTTACTTCTTAGGCTTTGTTTGTTAGCAGCTCAGCCCTGCGTACGGTTTAACCTAAAATCCTCTCCCAGCAGTATAAATTACAAACATTCAATGCACAGTCTTGAGTTTTTATGCAGCAGCAGAGTCTGCCCTCCTTATCTCATGTTTAAAGCTTCCATAAATGCTTAAAAGCCTCCACTGTTAGAACACCGCTGCCAGCAGAGTTCTGTGACGAGTCTTCCTCTGGCATGTTACCTTCTCCTAGCCCTTGTGTTTTCTTCGTTTTCAACCTTGAAAAACTATTTTCTGACATTTTGTGATGCCTTTTTTCACAATTTGTTTTTGCTTTTTCCAACGTTTTAAATTTTCTTCTACACATTTTCAGCGCTTATTTCTACGTCCAATATTTTCTGATATAAAACAAATTTAAAACGGGCCAATGTGACCGCGAGTCAACACAAGGGTTAAGCTGCTTCTATTTCTGGTAGTGATGCAGAGCGCTCACATCAAAGCCTCAAGTAGCCTAGGTTGCTAGGATATTGTGCTAGTGGAAGAGCGGGGCTTACATGCTGCTTTGCATATTGCCCAAATCCACCCACTCATCCTGTACCCAAAAAAAATAACCTTTTTATCAGTTATTTCAGCTTAATAAAACACTGATCATGGGACATGCAAAAAGACATTTGAATGCTAATGCATGTTTTTTTTGTTTTTTCCGTTCGGTGATTTATTTCCTTGCCAAACGGTGCTTGTATTTAGATAAACCAGCATTTTAGTTCATTTTATTTTTTTTGCCCCTAGTCAACATGCCAGTAATCCTGTGTCAGACAGTAATTCCAGGCTTCAGAGAGCATCTGCCCTGACAGCACTCTCTCAGCCAGACAAATTGCCGTCAGCAGAGAGCGGTTTTACTTTTTACGTGTCGAAGTTGGGTTTTGTTTTCTGCTGTGGCTTCAAAATGTCTAGTTGGGAAGTGATAGGATAACGTTGGTTGCCTTTTTAACCATCGTTACGTCTCTCTGACCAACAGAAGAGCGAGCCTGGGCCGCTACCACTCCTGTGTCGATAACCATGGCATCAGAGCCCCGAACCCAGAGCAGTATCTCACCCCTCTCCAGCAGAAGGAAGTGACCATCAGACACCTGAAGAGCAAACTGATGGATACAGAGAACACGGTTCATGACAGGTTGGTTCAGATTTAGCAGCACAGAAACTCCTTGTGTAGCTTTTTTTTGTTTTTATGGGTTTAAGAAAAGATGATAGTGGTTGCATCGGGAAGGGGGGGATTAAACTGTGGTTGTGATGTCATCTCCACATACTGCAGTCAACTTTTGAAATCTTCCTGAAGTGTGAAGCTACTGGAAAATGACTAAGCTATTGTTCGATTAAAAACCTGCATGATGCCACTAAAGTTATAACTTGCAAGACCTATGCACTGTAGGCCTACATAAGACAAACAAAGCAACCTATTTGGCATATAATTTATGCTTTGTTTTGCTTCACCTTATACATTTAATGGCTTGCCATTTAAATTATACACTTTACTTTCTTGCAGGTTAGATGAAACTATCACTCTCATATCTTCACTGTTAGATATGGAGTTGCAGGCACTTAGCTTAGCATAAAAATGTAAACTGCTAGCCTGGCTCTGTCCAAAGGTAACAAAATCTGGCACACTTTTAAAGCTTACCAGGAACCACAACATGCTTACACTTATACTGCACCCTACACTTTTTGTTGGCAATAGCCGGCTAACAACGACAACGTTCCACAAATTGTGAATTAAACTGCTTTTTATATCCAACACATTTTTATCATAACCTTAAAGTATCCTTGAACTAACTGCAGCCACACAGCATCACTCCTTCCCTACTGCTTGTATTATTATGCTAAGCTAACCGGCAGCTAGCTATAGCTTCATATTCAGCATATGCGTATATATGAGAGATATTGATCCTCCAATCTAACTCTTGGCAAGAAAGATGAATTTGTGTATTTTCCAAAATGCCAAACTATTACATATACTTCTGGACACTTTTTCTTCCCTCTTCATTAGAGAGACAGAGGTGGAGGAGCTTAAGGCCCAGCTCGGCAGGATGAGGGAAGACTGGATTGAAGAGGAGTGTCACCGGGTGGAGGCTCAGCTGTCTCTCAAAGAGGCTCGCAAAGAGATCAAGCAGCTGCGTCAGGTGGTGGAAACAATGAAGAGCAGCCTGATGGAGAAGGATAAGGGAATACAGAAGTATTTCATTGACATCAACATTCAAAACAGGAAGTTGGAGTCCCTGCTGCAAAGCATGGAGCTGGCACAGAGCGGCTCCAACCTCCCAGACGAAAACGCCTTGGACTTCATCTGTGACAGCCCCGATAACGGTGGGAAGAAGATGGTGGGGGAGGAGGAGGGTGTGATGGAGCTGGGAACCCAAGGGGCGGAGGCGATGGCGGACAGCGGGCTGCTGGTCAACGATGAGATGGCCAACAGAGCGGACATTTTGGAGCAGGTCTTCATGTCTACTGCGGTGGATTATAGTCAGGACTCTAGTGGCAAACTGGGTTCAGGGACAGAGTTTGGGCCTGAGGTGTCAGAGGGACAGTGGATTGACGAATCCACTGCACCTCTCCCAAACACCGCTTACGCCACCATCGCCCTCTCCTCGAGCACACATTGCCTGCTGAACACAGAAGATAAAGGAATCCAGACCGACATAATGCCCCTGTCTCCAGACTTGCAGGCTCTGCTCCTCCAGCTGCTCAAGTTCCACGAGGCAACCGCGGGGGACACGGCGCTGTCAGCCTGCAGCAGTCTTCTGGGTCTCCCAAACTTGCCTGACTTCGCTTCCAATCCCCCTGACCCAACACCTACCCTACCCAGCATGCCCAGTCCTGCTCCCCCAGAGAGCCCAGACACCACCACCGATTCCGGCACGTGCTGCTCGGACCCTGCAGAGAGCCGGCGGTTCATGGAGGAGCTGGATTTTAGTGTCGGTGAGGAGGAACCTTGTCGTCTGTCGCCAGGACTGGATGTGGCCGGCAAGCGTTACTGGAGCAACAGCTTCCTGGTGGATCTGGTCACAGTGGCAGCGCCTGTGCTACCCACGGTGGCCTGGCTGTACTCGCGGCACGGTGTGGACGGAAGCGCTCCAGTGTACAACATTGCTGCTCTTATCAGGGGCTGTTGCATCATGGGATTGCACTCTCTTCGTCACGTCGCTCACAGGCCGAATGCGTAAAGGCTTCCACCCTGCATGCACACACCTAACCTTCAACTAAAAGCACTTAAGCATTTGTATTTGTGAGATTGTTGCGTTTTTTTGTTGTTAACACTTGATATCAATGCAGTTATTTTGGTTCCAACACTTACTGTTGCACTGTACAGTTGCCATGAGTTGAAGCAAAATGGTGACATGAATGGGGATTATTTATGAAGGGGGTTATTTATGTATTTATCATTTACATGTATAAACTGATCATCAGGGTAGATGGTTGTGTTATCATTGTCATGTGGTGTCCCTAGGTGTTTGTGTTAAAATAACTTAAAGTTATGACATTTTTAGGTCAAAGATTGATTTGTTACTTTCTGTTTTGATGGGTTTGGAAATTCAAGTGGGTTTTTTTTTTTTTTTTTTTTTTTTACTTCCAATTGTTCAAAAAAATCTTCAGCCAAAGTTAATGTGGGTTCACGGTTCGTTTTGTGAAGAAGTGTACATTTATTTTTCTTTCCTGGGAGTAGAGCTTTATTTAGCCTGTGCATTGTTCATAGAAATAAGCTAATGCTTTAAAGCAATTGACACTTGTTATGTGCCTGAGCTATGTGCAATACCGGTCTGTTTACATCAAATGTCCTTGTATCTTTATTATTAAAGCATGATAAATTCTGGCCATGTATTGTGACTTTTTTTTTTTTTTTTTTTGGTTATCGGGGGGGGGGGGATGACTGAACCGGGACAAACTGTTAAAGACTAGGAGAGCCTAATTTGCACAAGATGTTCACATAAATTAATAAAAGGGAAACTATCAAGATTGAAGTCAAGTGCAACCAAGCAGTGTTCTCATGACAGCATCTTACGTAAAAGCTTTCCTGGCTTGGATTTTCAGACATCCCTTGGGTTGTGGAACTGACAATGTAAAGTGCATTAGATCCACTTTACTGTCTTCTCTCAGAAGCCGTAAAATGTTGTCTGTGCCCTTATGCTATTAAAAGCTGGGTCAGTGTCAGAGCAATTGTTTGCCTGCAAATACTACCATTGCTTTCTTTAGTCAACCCATAACATCTACTCATTCAATGAAAGAACAAGGCGATTAAGATGAAATGAGCACTTGGCATTTTTGCCACGGTTACTCCATTTTCCACTCCTGCCATATGGTGATGCATTTTATGTTGCATAAGCATGACCTCGAGACTAGTGCGCTGTCAGATGCTGTGATCCTCACACTAGTCAGTGGTTGCTGGATTAAAATGAGTGGGAAGCAATGGTTGCAAATCAAACCAGCTGAGAAAACCCCAGTCTTGTACTGTATAGTCAGTATATATGATTCTCAAGCCTTTCAGGACAATCCATTCAGCTCGTTCTTTCTGAAGACTGACGTGTTTTTTTTCTCTCTTTTGAAGTGGGTCAGTCTCTGAGCGGTTTTGGCAGGCAGTGTCTCCTGACAGATGGGAGTGACATCATTATGATGGGGGTCAGATGAGTGATGACAACGGTCCATCACTCCAGGTTAAAGACCACTTTGTCACACATTTTAATGATTTTAACAAGACTAGAGTCTAAGCTTGCAGCTCTGAGGGGGAGCGTGCCTACGTTTCCACATTCTGATTTTTTTTTTTCACTGAAAATTAGGCCCTATGTTCCCACATTTCCTTTTTCATAAATGTGTATCAGATTGTATTCCCATAACCCTAAAAAAAATGTTGGAGAATAGGGCTTAAATTGACGGGAAATGTAGGAACACAAGACCTAATTTTGAAAATGTCCTAGAAATGTGGGAACATAGGGCTGACCCCCTGTAAGTCTGCAGGTACAACTTGGGTTTGAGCTAAATGCTAACAAGCTGATGTTTACCAGGTATAATTTTAATGTGTGTACCAAATTTCATGGCATTCTATCCAAATAGTTTTTGACACATTTCAGTCTAGATCAAAGTGTTGGAATGGCTGACCGACATCAGTGGAGCTACGCCACTAGCATGGCTAACAAAAAGCCCAAACCTATATCATATACACATAGCAAAGCTCAATAATCATGTAATTTGTCATCCATCTGTAATGGAGTATATTGTTCCCAAATTGCCCATCAGGCAGCAGACTTGTGACCAAAGTTATTCACCTTTAGAGGTATGAATCAAATCATTTTATTAAAAACCTGTGTAGAACTGATACAGCAGGGATACAGTCTGCCAAACCTTCTGGATTGATCGAGCTTGTGGTCCTCAGTTGTGCTCATCCATGACATTTCTTATAACAGGAAGTCTTACACATGAAGGAGATAAATGAGTGAGAAACGAGGGGTACTCTGCCATTCATTTTTGGAAGAACTCAAATGTGCAAAATGACAAAACTGAACATGCAGCTTTTCTTAATGAAAAACTTAAATTCCGAAGAAAACACAAATCCATACCTACGAATTCCCTTCAATTCATGTCTTAAACCTGACCATGCACTAAAAATCAGTCATTTTATCATTGAAGTTTGCAGAATCAGGGCCTCTGAGGCTCAATAACTCAGACATCAACCCAGTATTTCTTTGGAAGCATCAAACAGCTTGCAAAGCTTTTCCAATTGCAGCATTCAGTACAGAAACGTGCCCCCTCACCTCCACCCAAGTCATGTATTAGGCCTTCTTTTTCACTTTCCAATGTTTCCATGACAACAGCTTGCCTATTGGCACTGGTACTGATTTTTCCCAACACTGAATGATAATTTCATTATAATGATGCAGAACAGGATGCTCAGTCAAAACCTTTAACTTATGCCTTACATTTTCAGATGAGAAAGTAAGCAAGAATTTATTTTTTCATCTTCGTATAGGCCAAGATAACCAGTCTGAGATTAAACTGTGACAGAGATCCATGTTTTAGAAAACAGCGACTGTGCAGTAAGCGTATCAACTATTGAAGAGCAAAGTAACACTCCCAGCCCCTGAAAAAGAAAAAAAAGCAGTGATCACTGGATTTTCTCTTGCTTTCATTATCAAAAACTGACAAAGGAAAAGAATGAATGGCAGATCAGTAGCCATGAGATTACCATAGGAACCCACAGCTAACACTTATAGTTGGGCTAGATTCTATGGTCATTTATCCATACTCTTATTGAAAATCTTCAGCCTTCATTTAAACCCAGATTTCCAGTGTACGAAGGGCTGCACAGCACAGGGAGATAATGTGAAATATCAAGCAACATTCATTGGAAAAAAAACGAGACACATAATTATAAAGACACAATAATCAAGCAAACCAAGGGATGTCACTGTTATACAGTGATGCTTAAAATTAATTACACCCTTTGTCCGTTGAGGTTATAAATAAGACAAAGGGAATTGTACTCCCTATTTGAGTTTCAAAAGGTAGTACAAGTATCTGTTTATTTACACGTTCCTAAAAAACCCCCAAAATGAACATTTTTCTACGCTACCTGACAGATTTAATCAGAGTCTAAATGGAACCCTCTGATGCTGTAACTAACCATTTACCTACGATGAACTGGATCATATAAATACAGCTCTCTCTTGAAGACCAAAATGACTTTTGCCACATGAACCGGGTGTACACCACGTGTGTTATCGCCCCTCAAGTATGATGCACTTTACACTGCTGCAGCTTGAAAACGGACTAAAATGGCTGCTGGTGGAAACAGGGTGGAGGAGGACAGTTTTGCAAACAGATAAGTTGTGTAGGGTGGTAATCCTGGTCGGTTTGATGACTTTAAAGACGATTCTGTGTCGTTGCCCCCGCTCATCCTTTTGGCTCAAAATTGAGCATTTCTAAAATGTTACGAGAGCTTGACGGCAATCTTCTGCTCCTTCTTCATCATCCTCTGAGCATCTTTCTCCATCTTCTTCCTTTGCTGCTCCATGGACCGCTTTTCTCGCTCAGCCATCTTCGTTTGTCTGTTAAATTAAAAAAAAAAGAAATCAAAACATACGATCGCAAGCAATGTTACTACAGCGCACATTGACAGAAGCTCGGTCAGCTGGGAGTGGGGGGGAAAACAAGATCTTGTTCCTTGCTCTTGTGCGTTTGTAATTAAGGCATACACTGTCACCTGCTGGCCATTGTTTGAATCTACATCCCTCCAATAGAATTATTTATATCTTTCTTTCAACTAAATCCACAGAGAGAAGAGCAGACCAAGTCCTGTGTGTTACAATTACGTCACACTGATACTAGTCTCGCACTGCCAGACCTATCTCCACAGCGCTGCACAGTAAGGTCTGGCTACACCACACATTAGAGCTGTAAACAAGGCCCGAGTCCGACAAGTACATTCTGATTGACAGCTTTTTAAAAGCCCGAACCCGTTTACAGCCGGACATTATTCAAATGTGCGCACGCACACAGCTCTTTTACCTTTAGTCAAGAATGAGTCATTTATACATTTTTTAACATCATTTATTCATGACTAACGTAGGCTATAGGCCACTTGGAAGTTGGAACAAAGAAATGAAATAAGTCCTCCAGAGGCCAGCCTCCGTTTCACCTCCTCAGCATCCATTTTCACTCTAAACAAAACGCATCACCTGACCGCTCATTTACCGCGCAACCCGGAGCGGAAGCCCGAGCCTGTGTAAAATGATAGAAATTAAGACCGAACCAGGCAAAGATCTTCAGCTCTACCACACATACATTTTAGGATAGAGGGGGATGGGAGGCAAAGGCTGACATTAGGCTGATGTCAGGCTTTATCCTGGAAATGTACTTCCGTTGATCGAGACTACACAAATACTAATACTGAATGTTTGCAGGTTGCTTTATGTGAGAATCATCTACAGTTAAAATGCTTCTCAAGCTTAATAGGTCTGATTTTCCATTTGTTTTACATACAAAATAGAACGCACGCACACGCTCCTGTAACTGTTTAATAACTGGCTGGTGCATTATTAATGACGAATAAGGAACTTGGTCAATGGAAAAATCCCGACAAACTGGTACTAGTGCACGTCTATGTACTGTATATAGGCACAGAAGCATTCTTGAAATATTACCTGAGCACCTCCTCTGCCTCCCAGGCAGCATCAGACTCGTCCTCCCAGGCATTTGTGTCCTCCTGCCAGTTGTCCATTTCTCCCAGTTCAGCCTGTACAAAAGGATAGCTTCATTATATTTAAAGAGGGTGCTACTGTAACTAGAAGGGTACTCGGAGAATGCAGGTCTCCGCCAAGGCATGCCTAATCTCACAATGTTAATGCAGTGTCAGAAACTCCCAGTCATTTTTCTGATTATTCTTACACCACATGAATGCAGCACAAATGCCCTTTTTTTTGCAATGCTAACTAAAATTGAAAAATGATGTGCATCAGCCCCATGATTCGGATGTGCTGCAAAATTGAATGGGTTCTTCTTTGGCCCATGCTACACCCTTCCACCAATGATTATGGAAATCGGGCAAGTAGTTTTTTTTCCATAATCCTGCTGACAAACGCACAAACAAACGAAGAAAAGGAAATTAAAAAAGAAAAAACTGAGTGGAAAACATAACCTCCTTGCCGGAGGTAATTACAGTATTTCTATTGCCAGAGCTAAAACTGTATATCTTAAAACATCTGTCACAAGCTAGTTTCTCTCATGAAAACTTACTTTCTACTTCTTTAGTCCATTCAATGTGTATATTTAATTTTAAAAAGAAGAAGGATTGATTTGTCATTTACTATGGCCTATATGGCCTACTATGACAAATATCCATAAATGATCAATAGGATGATGAATAAAAGTGATATGATGCACTTTGCAGATATGGTTTCTTACATTCAAGCGTTGCCTCCTTCTTTACAAGCCTAAGAAATGACACAACCCGTTTTACTTTCCTTTTATATCTAAGCAACATTCCCCCATTCATATTTTGTAGCAACATCTGATAAATATGTATTGGCAAAGTAACAGGCAGAGTTTGTAAGCTATATAGTCTTCGTGCACAAGACTACGACTGGGTTCCCCTACACATTGTTTAATTTAATATTTACCCATGTCCCAGTCCTTTCTGGGTTTGCTTTGCACTTTAATGATTTTTCACACACGCATTTGTTGCGGAAATGTATGGCCATGTATTTGGACTGCATTTCATTTTATACCACTCTACAGACAAGTAGACACTTGGCTTAGGACGGTACAAAAGTGTAACTTACCGAGGGAGGATTGAAGGTCATCATATCCTGAGAAGCTGCCAGTCTGCTGGAGAAACCTGCTGAGCCATCAGGCACCAGGTAGTTCAAAGGCTCCCTTTTCTTCAGCACTATCTGCAATCACGGAAACCACAGAGACAGGAGCTAAAACGTCAACTGAAGCACAGATTTATGCTTTTGCAGTTTCTAAACTCGACCAAATTCAAGCAAATTTAATATGCACTTGTAACTATGCAGATGAACTATGCCGTGCTCTTATGCATTTACATTATATGTACATAATGTACACAGATTATAAGCATCTCAAGGAAACTAGTACCAGGAACAACAAGCAAAGGGTGAGGAAGGAAGCATTCCAATGAGTCAGCGGTTATTCCTCTTTCACTGGAGATGTGTTGACTGACCTATTCATTGGTCTTACCCATTATTTCAATAAAAAAAAAGGTACAAGACATTTTGTGAAACGTATTATTTGCCGTCTTATCAAGAGGAATGTGAGTGGGCTGGAATTTATTTCACCTTTGTGAGTCCACTACAGGAATAGATCAGAGACGTGCTTTGTCTAGTTTTGCACAAATGTAAAGCAGGAAGACACAGCTAGCCAGGGTCAGTCAAAAGTGACTTCTAACAATTTAAACCAAACTTCGGATCTACACGATTCACATTGCAATTCGCCGTCTACTGCATGTCGTTGTCTTTGTACTTGTACTCTGCACAATGACAATAAAGTTGAATCTAATCTAATCTAATGCCCTGGTTGACAATAAAAATAGTAAAGTTTGCTGGTATGGCATATGCACTAGTGTGGATAGTGCTTTATCAACTAACTAATTGGTCAAAAGATGGATGTGTCACGCTACGAGTGGTCTACCACCTTGACTGAAGAACTTCATTGCATTGCTACAAAGCTTATCCTACTTCCAGTCTTTGGGATAAGCTAGGGCGAATATGTCACGTAGTGATGCAAGTATTGAATGTGCAGCAATGAAAAGGCAGCAAATAAACATTTCCCAAAATGTCTGAGTATTCCTTTAATTATATACTTAAAAGATGCTCTCAGCAATGTCACGCGATTTTTAGGCTACAACATTTTTTGTGACATACAGCAAACATCTCCTCACTATCCACTAGCGGCCGGTCCCCTGAACACACTGTAAAAAAACACCTCCTCACTATCCGCTAGCTGCCTGTCCCCTGAACACACTAAAAAAACGGGGTCTCTGTAGACAGCCCAGGCTCCACAAACACCAACAAAAACAAACTGTGCCAACCTGCACCACCAAACATAACAAACAGTGTTCCAGCCAATAACCGACAAGGAGGAGTTGGTTGAGCCATCACCGCAGCAGCGTTAGCGCGTAGGCTACTTCCACAATGCACGTTCATGATTCGTTCATGTTTCAGGAAGCACAGAAGGAGAGGGGGAGGGGACGGGATGAGGAGGAGGGAGGGGCGAGCTAGTCTCCGTTTTGTTTGACAATACTTCGAACGTCAACAAGAAGTGACGTCACCCAACACCGCTTAGAGCACCTTTAATCTATATTTTAAGCTGCAACATTTCATTAATGTCACCAACTTACAATAAATTGTGTGTTCAGGATATTCTGTATTAATGTTGCATCTGCTGGGTAATACTGGATCAGCTGCGCCGTCTGTGGACATACCTTCTGTGTTTTCCTGATGGTGGGAGTCATGTCTTTGAAGTAGTCGGGCTCTTCGTCCATCTCGTTGGGTGAAGGGGAAAGGTTTCCGTTGCCACCTTCGATCTTAATGCTTGTAGGAGCATCTTCATCCCAAGAGCTCCATTCTTCAATCTCTGGCTGTGCAGACGAGACAAGAAAACATGATTTGAAGCCAAATGTATTCATAGGATTTAAGAGGAGTTTGTATGCATAAGTATACACATTCAAGTTTAGAATTTTGGTCTAATGATTATATCTGTAGTTTGCCTTTCCAAATATTGAACGCCAGGTTCTGAACTTCTCAGGGAAGGTGCTGTTGACTGATTGACACAATACTGACCTGTTTTGGTACCGATGATGAAAAATCCACTGTTGTCGGAAGAGTTATTTGATCCCCACTGAGCTTGCGGCCCCTTCCACTCCTGCAGCGTTAATACCACCAAATAACAAGTCAGGAAGGAACTGATTTAACGTTCAAAATAGCAGCAACTGATAGAACATTGTTATCAGACAGAATGGTCAGAGCTCTTCAGTGTAGAGAGATTGAACCACTGACTTTTTTTAAACTGCCAATTTTATTGTCTTCAAACGTTACAGATGCACTCCCTTAGAAAATGAATCAGTATATGCTGTCAATTTCTCAAAGGCATTAGGTTACGGTTTTGACATTGTTATGCGTGTCAAAAAGTAGTGTTGCACTGACAAGATTTTCATAAAAGAATAGCATGTTTAAGAGATACTGGCCATTGCAATTGTATTAAGTGTTCAGTTGTGCTCACCTGCATATCAACCTTTTAAAGAAAGAAAGTAAGCTGGCTAGACACGTGCAGATCTTGAAAAGACGGAACTGAGTGATGGCCATGATGAAACTGAGCTGGTGGGGAAGGAAAGAGAAAATATTAGCATTTGGATTTACAATCAATTGTATAATTAATCGTCATAGTTCGCAGTACGAAACTGCTGTGACAGCATCTTCAATGCAACACTTACTGAATCCTTTCATCGGCAACTAACAGAAGAACGTCTGCACTTCCGTCAAGTGTACGGCGTAGTGCAGGGCGTTTTGCGGGCTGCCTTTCAAAAAACAAATCTGGGTCGAAGTGAATTAAAAATAAAAAAAAATAAAAAAAATTGTGGTTGGTGTTTACAGTAGCTTGGCTATTTAAAAATGGCGGGTTTGTGCTAGGAGGCAAAAATGGAGAAGTCACAGCGTCATACCATTGGGATACAAAACATGCGCAATAAAATCTGGTCTGCACAGTTTGCCAAAAGGCTCAATAGCTACAGGGGGGATAGAACAGAGGGGATGATAGATTTGTTTAATTCAAGTGTCCGCAGTCGGCCTTGGGTCGGAATATATTTTATACGAAAAATAAAGATATGTACATATACTGCCTGACATCCTTTGGAGCATACCCAAAAAGTACCATCACCCAAAGACCCAGAGTACACATGTATTGCACTGTTAACACTGGTGTTGTAGTCGAGTCACCAACTGTCAAGTCTGAGTAAAGTCTCAAGTCCCCAGTGTTCAAGTCTGAGTTCAAGTCAACTAAAAAAAAAAAAAAAGAGTGAGTCACCAAAAGAGTCTGAGTCAAGTCACTATTACCCGAGTTTGAGTCCTAGTCTGAGTCACTAAAGAAAAGTCTGAGGTAAAGTCGAGTCACCATTACCAGCGATTCCAGGACTCGAATATTCCATCACTGGTGTACACTATGTACTCACAGGGTAGTAAGTTGTGCACAGCCGTTATGCACTGACCGGAGAGGACTCTTCTCCTTTTTATAATGGTAAATTGCAGCCGAGCAGAGCATTACTGCCACCTATTGTCACACGCCAAATATACCGGCTTGTTTTCTCAATAACTGACTATAAAACAAACTTTAAAAACACATTTATAAATTACATTCGTATAGTTTGGTGTTTCAATCGAAACCGATGCAGCTTATTCGCCCGCCATTTTTGGTTGGTTTTGGTGGTTCTGTGGCTTCCTCTCCGTAGCAAAGACGGCGACCATTGAGGGCGAGAAGTGTCCAGCATTCCACAATTAACGCTTTTGCTGTTTTGAGTGCAGCATCCAGGTAGTTGTAGTGCACTGCATTTTGACAACCAGCTGCGCAATATGCCCGTGTTGTCATTCGCTGGGTACAATCTAGGCTGAATCTCACTTCCCTTAAATTGCATCCACGGTTCCTCCACTTGCTTCCCTTCCTCCCACTTGCTTCCGATCCTCTTCTCCCAAGCATGGTAGAGACGGAGGCAAGCATGCGAATAGAGAGGAAACAAGGACATGTGTTTTTTAGAGGGATGAGTTGCCTTTCCTCTGTAGCCTCACGTGAATTTCTCAGCTGGATTGGCGGAGTTAGCAACGGCTTTCAGCTGCAGGGCTTGCAGGAAGGCTGCTCTCGTGTATCCTCGCTCATAGCTCCTCGGAGATCCCTCCCCCATCCTTGATCCTCGCTCCTCGAGTCAAGAATTAAGAGCTTTAAGGTGCCCTTCACAAAGGAGGGCCAGAACAACTTCCGGTTCAACTGAGGAGCTATTAAATAAGGGAAGTGATATTCAGCCTTTTGTGCAAGATAATGACGATTCTCGGACCAATCAGTGGTCTGCAGTGTTTTAACTCCACCTCACAGTATAGGCACAGCTCACTTGGAACCTAGACCGAGGGGGTACCAAAAAAGTACCAGGTACTATCAACAACTTTTGCTAATGGAAAGCCCAAAAAAGAGCGAGTCGAGTTTAGTAGAGCCGTGCCGTACCATGCAGCAAATGATGACCATGACTTGTTTAGCTCCAAAAACTGGATGTATAGTAAAGCAAGTCTCCGGTAGACCAATAAATATGCAGATTAGCATGAAATTGAGATAGTTGGCCACCAGGAATCAATCCTTAAAAAAAGACACGTGTTGTCGTAACGTTAACTTCCATGAACATGCCGTACCAATAACCAGTTATAATATTCATTATCTGGAGAGCCGTGACACAAACTAACGTTAGTCTCTTATTAAAATGCTAACGTTACCCTGCTTGTGGGTAAACGGATAACGTTACACTTTACTTAGCTAGCTAGTAGATTGTATACAAATGTAACAATGATAAATAAAACTATACAGAAGAAACGTTATGCTTTCGCTTAGGCTAATACGCATTTTTCACCACAGAACAAAAACAATAGAGCTTCGAGTAACGTTAGATACAAGTTCTACCAATGTGTAACGTTATGCTAAATTAACGCACCAGAATTAGGAATTCACATTAGTTTTTTTGCACATCTTATCACACAGATAACGTTACTCACCTTGCAAGATGTCAATAGACCGTATTCAGAGCAGCTGTTTGCTTCTTGTATGGCACAAGAGACAAGTTCATGTATTTGCTAACCGTTGCTTGCTAGCTTAGCCCACAGGAAAACATGATATTCTGAATCCTTTAATTGTCTTCGTAAGACGACACGTTGACAGTGACAAACTATATCGCTGTCATGTTAAAACCATGCATGTAACAGCTGTACACCCCAATGTGGTTTCATGACAAAACTCTTAAATTCATGTCGTCGCTCATCTCTGTCCCATGGCTGCCATCTTTGAGCTGGGAGGAGCAGGAACAGGGAAGTGCAGTACGGCGTGTTTCTGCTGCATTCAGGTACTGTCAGAAATTGAGGGCTCAACAAAGCTCGTCATTTCCTATGGAGAAATTCCAGATTGTAAACCTTTAAATTAGTGTCTGAACAAATATATTTTACTCGTTTTTCCATACAGTTTATGGTCTGAACTAACTATCAAAACACATACAAGTGGAAAGGTCTAGTATATTAGGTAAAATCAAGGACGTGATTGCAAAAATAGAACGGTGGTTATATATTTTAGGGTTTCTGCAAGTAGGCTAAATTTTGCTGCTTTGTACAAGAAAGACAGGGATAGCCAATCGGAGCCTGAAGTTATATGGACACCCATGGACATGTTTACAGTCTATGGACAACCATGGACATGTTTACAGTCTATGGACACCCATGGACATGTTTACAGTCTATGGACAACCATGGACATGTTTACAGTCTATGGACAACCATGGAAGAAGGTTGATCATTTTAATGTAGTAAGATGAAAAGGGGACATGGAAAATGCAAGTTGAGAAGGTTAAAGCAAAAAAGTTGTTAATGTATGAGAGCTATAGTGTGGTAAGAATGTTGAACTGACAAACAAGCATGTATAGGCTTATAGGGCTGCAGGATACAGTTATGATGAGGTCAACAGCAGATTAGGGCTATGCTGTGTATGGTGCATAGCCAAGAAGCATTTAGGCAAAATTGATGGAGAGTGCAAAACAAATGTGCTCCAGTACAGTGAGGTCAACGTTGACTAAGGCAATCCAGGTTTAATAAGGTACTTAGTACCCTTAGATCTAAGAAGAGATACACTTATGCTCACATATTGAGGCTGTCTTACAGGGTGTGGTAATGAAAACCAAGAGTGTAATTCAGGATTGCTGGGAATAGAGCAGATTCCCTTAATGGCTTTGGCTGGGCCATGAAGACTAAATCAGAGAAATATCAGCTGGAGAATAATTGTTTAACTCCCCTACCGCCATCATCAGTAATGTTGATTGCAGTCATTCCCAGTATACCCACCATGTGAGCCAATAGGTAAGGTTTAATGTTGGAAATCCAGTAACATTTATTTAGATTAGGCCTATATAGGACAGGGGTGAAAGGGTGGGTACCAAGCCAGCTCATGTAGGCAAACAAAAATTGCCCCAAAAGCAAGTGGGATGAAATATAGATTTACCTTTTGGTAAAGGAGAAGCTAAGGCAATGCCCAATACAGAAATAATAATGAAATGGGAGGACAAATGTGACATGGATAGCAGAAAAAAATATTACAGCGTTCAGAAAATGATTAATGGGTAGGTCAGCCTTATATGTTCCCACATCTCAATGGTCCCACAGCCCCATGTTCCCACATTTCTAAGAATTTTTTTTTCACAGAAAATTAGGCCCTATGTTCCCATATTTCTAAGATTTTTCTTAAAATTAGGCCCTATGTTAGGGTTAGGGTTACATTCCATATGTAGTCCATTGCTACTGGATAATAGGTTGGGTGTAATTGGCTACCAAATTGGGAGAAAGGGGGATAAAATCTGATACAAATTTATGAAAAAGGAAATGTGGGAAAATAATTCCCACATTTTGAAAAAAATCTTAGAAATGTGGGAACATATGACTGTGGGAACATAGGACCTAATTTTCAGTGAAAAAAATAATCTTAGAAATGTGGGAACATAGGGCTGTGGGAACATAGGCACGCTCCCCCTTGGATGACGTTACAGAAAGCGATTGTGGAATATTTAAACGAGATAGGATTATATCATAGAATTTAGTGAGTTTTTAGTCGTTTTTTGTTTAATTATTATTAATACTATCATTAAATTATTACTTAATTCATAAAGGTGTAAAGTAGTCCAGGTGCTTCGGTACAGTCGTAGGTGGCGGTGTAGATTTTATGAGTAACGGTTGCAACCCGCTAAAAAAATTAAAAATAAAAGAAGAAGAAAAACTATCCAATCAACAAACGACTGAAGACAGGAAGTGGCATATTTGAAAACTGGCAGTTGAGGCGAGCCTTTTTTCGTCCTTCATAAGCGAAGCAGGATTAATCACAGCGTAAACACGGTAAGAAGCGCTTGGATAGTGATATCGATTTTAAAGTGAATGAAGGTGCCTTTATACGCGTTCAAATTCTTCTGAGTTTGCGTCACCCAGAGCGACACCAGGTCGCTAACCTAGTTTATCGTTAACAACAGCGATAACAACATGTTAGCTAACGTTAGCTAGCTAACTCACCCGGGATTGAGTGTTTAATCAGAAGTAAGGTACGAATGAGTACTTAAAATATTTTGTGAAGGTAGAAGGGTGTCCAATAATCTATCTTGAAACCAGTCGAATTTGCAGCAATTTTACCTACCAGGTATTTTCAAGAAAATGAACGTTAGTTAATAATACATAAACAGTGAAGGATGCACAGAGCAGCACGTCTTTGTGGTATCGTAAACGTTACAATTGTATATTTTGAGTTGTCTTAACGTTACTCTGTTTAGCACATCCTTGCGGATAGTTTAAATGGATTATTACATGTCTGCAGTTATGTGTATTAACGTTACTTAATGCGCATTGCAATATAAAATAGGGAATTATGAATTCCCGTCATTCTTTTGGCATTGTGGTTTGGCGTCCTTGGCGTATATAACGTTATCTAACTTATCTTCATAACCTCTATCTGGAAGAATGTTATGTTTCTAACGTTACTCCTCAATTTCAGATGGAGGAAGAGGAGCACACAGACAGAAAGCAGCAGCTTGCCATGCTTTTTCAAAAGATCAACAAAATTAAAGAGGGTCTCAATGAAGGTAATGTAATGGCCCAGCAGTCCTGAAGTATACATCAGTATCCATATGTCCATACTTCATGAAGTCATCGCAACACCTTTTACGCTTCTTAACAGATACCACGGATAAGATCAACAAGGTTATCGACTCAAACTCACCGGAATCATGCCTCTCACATTTGACAGACCTGGAGAAGAAAGGGGACCCCCACTTGGACCGTAACCACCTGACCAGACTTATTGACTTTTATACCAGAGTGTTCTCCAGTATGCCACTGGGAAAATATGGTCAGAATGAGAGCTATGCTAGGATGTTGGTCAGATTTGCAGAGCTTAAAGCGTGAGTAACCAAGGTTGTTGCTTGTAGATCAAAGACCTTTTTGTCTTCTTTATAGATTTAATTCTTTGTTCATCAGTAGATTGAATAGGCCAGATTATGAAATGCTTTTCAAAAAAACAGCAGGGTTGGCATTTACTCTATTTTTACTGTTTTCCTTTTTATTAGAATTCAAGACGTCAATGAGGCAGAAGCCAACTTCAACTTGGCGAGGTCCCACAGCCAGAACTTTGCATTTGTTCACATTGCGCATGCACAGTTTGAACATTCTCAAGGTAGGTTTGTTTGGTGTTCTCGTACATATAAGCACATTGTCATGACATGTTATCTAGGGTATTTTAGTGTCTGCTATATTATCTCCCTAGGCAACACAAAGCGAGGCATTTACATATTGCAGAATGCTGTTGAACTGGGTGCCAAACCAAAGGAATTGCTGGAGGCTGCCTTGCAAAGCATGCAGGCAGGCAAAACACAACTCTTCTGTTCATATGATAAGGAAAATGTGCCACGTAAGGATGTATTCATGTCTTATTACATGGAATTGTATGGTTAGATTACTTGACTCGCGCACAGCAATTTGAAAAACAGTTACAGTGCAGTCTTATTCTATGATTTATTAATTTTTCGTTGCCTGGTAACATTTGGCTGCGTCTTGTCTTCCAGTCTTGTCGAACAGCAATGTGAACGGTTCTGTCAAAAAATGCTCCGAATTCCAAAAAGTGTGCAGAATATCAGATGGAACAGGCGAATTGCAACTCTCCAGTATTTTTGGTTCAGGGTAAGAATAAACTAACAACTTTCAATATTTAACAATGCCTCTGTTAGAGTTGTGTAACTGTGTCCTCTTCTCTTGCTCTCTGTCCTGCAGAACAGAGCTCCTTGGTGGACCATCAGATGAGCATCTACCAGGCTGGAGATCTGGCTCTCATCGCAAGAGAGCAGTGGGCATGGCGAGTTACATTTCATCCTACTTGTGTTTTACAAATCACTTTTTATCATTTTTTCTTTTTTTTTTCTTTCAATGATTATATGGAAATAATTACCAACTAGGCGTTGAAGTTTGGGTTTTGTATTCCAGCCAGGGAGAGTTCCCGTAGTACCTTTCTCTATCCCAGAAAAAGATGATGACGACGACTACATTCATGGGAAGCCCCCAAAGAGAAATGACTCGTCAATCCTCACCAGTTTGTCCAGGTAGCTCTTTATACCAACATATTTCCAAATGGAATAATTATTTTGTGACGCGAGCCTAATAAAACAAATGAAATGCGAAACCAAACATAACGAACAGTGTTCCAGCCAATAACCGACAAGAATGATTTGGGGGTGGGGGTTGAGGGGGTTAGTGTGCGGAAGCACGGAAGGGAGGGGGACGGGATGAGGAGGAGGGAGGGGCGAGCTAGTCTCCGTTTTGTTTCACAATACTTCAAACGTCAACAAGAAGTGACGTCACCCAACATCGCTTAGAGCACCTTTTTAAATATGATATGATGATAATGATAGAATGATAGCTTAATTGACTTTTACTGTCATCCTACTTGGAACACCCAGGGTCCCTTAAAAGGACAGCAGGAGTTCCCCAAATGCCCCTTTTTTAGAAAACACTTCTGATGGTTTGCGTTATGAGTTGAATCTGCCACACATGTAATTCAACAGTGACAGCCGTGTAATGTAAGAAATATAATGTGATTTGTTACAAACGTACAGCCCAGTTTACTTTGCATGCAAATTCTTGAATATTTCAATTAAGTGTGTAATAATTAATTCCAAGTGTTGTAGGTTCTGTTGATACTTAGAGCGTAACTTTTTGATATCGATGAACGTCCGTTACATTCAAGCCGTTGTCAAATGAGTTGCTACAAAGCTAATGAAGACTATCAGCTCCACACAACTCTCTCTGTATTTCTCAGTATGACTATGTTCAGAAGATTGTGGCGTCCGGTGACTTTCCTGCGCAGAAACGCGAGTGAAGATAATGACTTCTTCTGAAGAGTCCATCATGTTTTTATTATAGCAACTGCGTGGGGGGTGCGCAGTCACGGAAGCTTTGTATCATGTTGAAGCGCCGTCAGTGTTGTTGTCATTACTTAGAATTCCTCACGGGCGCGGCAGAAACTATGCACTATAGCTTTAATTTGTTTAATTTTGTCTCAGGCAAAGATCTGGTTCAAACGTGAACCCGGTGTTTGGCCTATCGTCCACGAGGAAAAATGCTGTCGATGGAGATCTTCAAGTGAGTATAGACGAGCTACAGTAGTTTGGGTCTAGCAACATTAGAACAACACTCTGGTTTTCATTATCAGTGCTCTGCTAAGCAAAGATGTTTAGCTTGGGTGCTAGAAAGAGGTGTGCTATCAGTCTCTTATCTTGCTGTGTTCTCAGCCTCCAGCTGTCAGCCCAGAGTATCACCCTTGGGAGGACCAGGCAGCTGTGGACTGTGACACAAAAGACTCCTCCAGAATGGAAGGTACTGTGTAATCATGACAATATGCTACAGTGCATGCTTTGCAGTAGAGCTGGGCAATATATCGATATTATATCGATATCGTGATATGAGACTAGATATCTTCTTAGATGTTGCATATCGTAATATGGCATAAGTGTTGTCTTTTCCTGGTTTATAAGGCTGTATTACAGTAAAGTTATGTCATTTTCTGAACTTACCAGACTGTTGTAACTGTTCTATTATTTGCCTTTACCCACTTAGTCATTATAACCACATTACTGATGATTTTTTATCAAAAATCTCATTGTGTAAATATTTTGTGAAAGCACAGATAGTCAACACTACAATATCGTTGCGGTATCGATATCGAGGTATTTGGTCAAAAATATCGTGATATTTGATTTTCTCCATATCGCCCAGCCCTACTTTGCAGTGTGAGTAGGCAATACAACTTTTAGAGCTGTGTGAACAATGCGCATTTAGTGTTTTGACTGTTTTTGATGACATTTAGTTTTTCCCCTGGCAGATGTAACGTACGTCTTCGACCAGGTCGTCAGTACAAATTCCCCCGAGTCGTGTTGGACGTATCTGGTGAACCTGGAGAAAAGAGGCAACCCTCACACAGACATCAACCTCCTCAATAAGCTCAAGGACTGCTATTCTAAAATCTTCTCCAGGCTGCCAATAAGACAATTCAGCAAAAACGCCAGCTATGCCAAAATACTGGTCAGATATGCAGAACTCAAGGGGTGAGTGTTAGAGCTGTCAGTCTTCCTCTATAATACCATTCGAATTCCATTCGTTATTTTTTTTTTAAATATTCAAATAATATTTGAATATTTAATGCTCATATGCAGCCTGTTATAAATATGTACTACACTACTCGGGCATATGCATTGTCAATGCCACTATATGCATGTGGTTGTTGTTGCACGGTTTGTCCACTAGAGGGACTTCCAACATCAGCCCGGCCTTGAAGGGGACCTACGTCACGGCGCATTGCATTTCTGGCACGCCGCTCTCGGTTTACATTATTTTCCTCCACGAGCACACAGCGACAAACACAAATCAACAGAGAACCCTGTAATGAAACATTTTCTAACAGGTGTATTGAAGCAGCTCTGTTAACGGTGCTCGGGTTAGCACAATGACATCATGTTAGAAAGCACAGCCGAAACAATGTGCCATAAACCAAGTAACAATGGTGTTAGCCACGATGCTAACTGCATTGATAACCAAGCCAAACGGTTCTGTCACTACTATTTTTTAGTGATTTAAAAGCAACCCGTTTCTTGCAGATTGTCACGTTACTGAGAATTCAGCTGTTACAAGGTAATATATGAAGTCCAAGCTAACTTTGACAGCTGTAGGGCAGCTATCAGAGCAGCTTCGGAATAGAAATTTGGCAACACTGTGTAAAAACTCGCTCGGTCAGTCTGCTGTTTCCGCTTTCTCTGTTCCTCCGACAATGCTTTCCTAGTTTTCAGCTTCTTTTTTTGCCGGCTCAGCCATAACGATGGTGTGAAAAACTGCATCGCTACCTTGCTAGCCGGTTCCTGAATGGGCGTATGTGTGCAGTGCCGTGAAAGAATTGGTTACATCGCGAGACCTGATATCACGCGATACTTCCTGGCGCTACAATACTTTTTCTCTTTATTATTTCATTACATCTAAAATCTTTTTGCTCTCATTAAAGAATTCCCCTAAAAATGTTATTAACTAAAAATGTTATATTTATTACTAAGTACTTAGTACTCTGAACATATCCGTTTAGCAGTGTTTGAAGGATGCCGAGCATGTTCCTGTAATGTTAATGTTCAACTTACCTCCAAGTCTTTCTTCAGAATTGAAGTAGATGTTAGCGCCGTTGACAATACTTGCACATTTGGTTTGCACACAACATGCACATTATTATTTTCCACTGTCTTTGGCGATATTGCCAAATGGGAGAGAGGGAGAGAGGGGGAGAGAGGGGGAGAGAGAGGGAGAGAGAGGGAGAGAGAGAGAGAGGGAGAGAGAGAGAGAGGGAGAGAGAGAGAGAGAGAGAAAACTTTGTTGGGTAATTTTAAGTATAACCACATTTTTTTTCTTTTAAAGGATCGAAGACTCAGATGAAGCCAAAGACCACTTCATAGTTGCCAGATCTAACTGTAAAGGCTTTGCCTTTGTCCACATAGCACATGCCCAGTTTGAGGTTTCGCAAGGTAAGAATGACTTTGTATTTGTTTTAGTTTCCAGAAATCTGATATATGTAGACAGACAAAAACATTCATTCTAAGTTGTTTTTACAGATGTGCCAGTGTTGGGGCTGCACAATTAATAGCATATTTATCGAAATCGCAATAAGGCATAACATGTGTCAAACACTTCTGAATTAAGTATTGTGGTGCTCCAGCCTACAAATTGTATCCTACAGTTATCCTATTAGTTAGAATTACTAAATTAGACTAGAATAATTTTGTACAGATTAGGCCTGTCACGATAGTCAATAAATAAAAAAAATGAGCTGGGATAATTTTTCCGGCCGCAATAATTTCAATTTGCATGCTGGTTTTATCCATCCATCCATCCCAAACCAAAGAGACTGGAGGACCACTCTCGGTTCCTTAGCGTAACGAGGGGTGAACCCTCTTGTCAGTCGCATGGTCCTTGTGTTGGGGGGCGGGACTCCAGGCAGAGAGAGACAGAGAAATGCTAGTTGAGAGTTGGAGCAGGGTTTCACGCAGCAGTTTGCAGTTAAGGCGGTCGCAAAAAAAAATTCATTCCAAACCACAGTTGACAACCTGCAGGTGGAGGCGGTGGAGACAGGCTCAGACATACACGCCACTGTGGACTTGTCAGGCTCGGTTCAGACATCACGGTTCGGTACAATGGAGGGAAAAGCATAACAAAATGCAGAAGGCAATTTTTGTAAACAGTAAACAATAAGTAGGCTACCCCATATCATCTCCAGATTCCATCTGTAACTTGTAAACAAAATAAGACAATCAGCTAGTAGTGTGATATGGGAGACAAGTGCTCTTCTCATATGTGAATGCACAGAGCGGGGGTGTTAAAAGAGCAGCTTCGGTTACACGGAGCAGTTGGCGAATTGTGGCGTTAGTTTCACACGCTAACAGCGGAGCTAGCAGTAAACAGCGAAGCTAACGGCGGAGCTAAAAACGGAGCAAACAGCGAAGAAAATGGGCCTGGAAGCCATTTGTGCTCGAGGCAAGAAGGGATCCAGCTACAGTACATCTGTGTTTGGTTGTATATGGAAGGGACTAGTTTGCTTCGTGTGGACTCACTGGACCGACTCGACATGTAGGCGGAGCTTCAGAGCTAAGGTGGGGCTACAGATTAGGTGTCCCTAAGAAACGCGTATGTAACAGTAGTTCCACATTACATTAATTCATTTGCACGTGAGTTTTATTTATTTTTATACCGTGTATTCTCCGTGTAAATTCATGTACCGAGGTGTGTGTGTGTGTTCTCGTTTAACTATATTCGTGGGGTCCAAAAACCGGGAGTCCAGTATACTTGTGGGGTCTGACCGGCTTTGTGGGGCCAAAATGCTGGACCCCACAAGGTTAAAGGTCTGTTTCAGGGTTAAGACTTGGTTTTAGGGTTAGAATTAGGTTATGGTTAGGGTGAGGGTGATGGTTAAGGTTAGGGTAAGGGGCTAGGAATGCATTATGTCAATGACAGGTCCCCACAAAGAGTGTGTTTGTCCGACCTGCAGTGGAGCAGAAGCTGCACCTTCGCCAAAATGAAGACTGAAAAACAGAACTACTTTGGTACAAACATTTACTCGCCATGTGGCATATAGCCACATAGATTTAATTTATTAATTATATATTATTTAAATTTAATATTTAGTGTTTAATAAATAATTGTTAAATGTAGTATAGAGTCTGTAGTCTATCGCACAAACACTCGAGGAATGCTGCAAACATTTGACAGCCAGTACGACTTGCCTGGGAGAACATACGTGTCACAAACGGCAATTCCACAACTGTACAACAGCGTGAAAGACGACATACTGAAGGAGATCAAAGACATATTGTGGATATTTAAAATGTCTTCCAGTTCCAGTGTTAAATATTCTTTAGAAATAAAAGTGTATTGCTCTTTGAAAAGGTGTACCTGCATTATTATGCCATTATCATTATATTAGATGAAAATGGTCTCAGAACGACAATATTATTGTTTATCGCAATCATTTCTGGGACAATTTATCGTCCAGCAAAACTTGTTATTGTGACAGGCCTAGTACAGATCCCTGAAAAAAAATCACATTATAATCATTTCATTTTTAATTTTAATATTTTTATAGGAAAATAAGAATAATCATACAAAAATAAAATTCCCTCCAATATCATGGCTCATATCGCAATCTAATATCAGTCAAAATAATCGCAATTAGATATTGTCCTCACATCGTGCAGCCCTAGCCAGTGTCCTGATGCTCTTACAACCTCTGACTTTATTTTATAGACAGGTTTGCTAGACAAGAATTCACGTCACTGACTGAGTCAACTTACAATTTGTCTTCCTTTTCAAGGTAACGTGAACAAAGCGACTTCAATTCTGCTCAAAGCCCAGGCCTTAAATTCCAAGCCAGCAGAGCTCCTGGAGATAGCCATACGTAACCTGAGAGCTGGGGAGAAACAGCTTGTGCCCACCAGGGAGGAGGAACCTCCCGCAGGTAGATTCATTGAGGGGCGTTGTTAACGTTAAAGCAGTTGGACACAGTTTGTAACTGGATTGTTTCTAATTTCTACTGTATTTTTTATTTATTTTTTTTAATCACAGACTTGCAAATGGGTGTTCCAGTAAGTGTGTCCGCTTGTGGGAGAAACCAGGAACTTCAGCTTCCTGGTCGCGTCCCTGTGAAGCAGTCAGTGGAACAGCCTAAACCTGCCAGCAAGGAGCCCTTATCAGAGTGGAAGATGCCAACTGCTGTCTACCGCAATGTTTCTCCAGAGGTCTGATGGCATTCTATCTATCGATCGATCTATCTATCTACCGATCGATCGAAACAAGCTGAATAACTGCACTGTTTCTGGGCTCAGGGTCGATCGATAGATATAGAGTACACTACTCTTTACTGTGCAATGCATTTAGAGCAAATGGTTAAAATGTTTCATAACTAAATATTTTAATGTTCTTAAAGGAACACGCCGACTCATTGGGACTTCAGCTTATTCACCGTATCCCCCAGAGTTAGACAAGTCCATACATACCTGTCTCATCTCCGTGCGTGTCTGACGCCCCCACCGCTAGCCTAGCTTAGCACAGATCCTGGAGGTAACCGGCTCCATCTAGCCTACTGCTCCCAATAAGTGACAAAATAACGCCAACGTGTTCCTATTTACATGTTGTGATTTGTAGAGTCACAGGGTGTTCAAATAACAAGGTCACATGAGACACAGCCATGATTTGCTCGCAGTACCTGCAAGCAAATCACTCTGCCCAGGTAGCAGAAGTATCAGTGCTTCGCCTTCTGACAATATAGTTCCCAGTATGTATACGGTTAGAAGATGGCTGTGTCTCATGTGACTAGGCCTGTCACGATAATAAGTTTGCTGGACGATAAATTGATTGCGATAAACGATAATATTGTTGTTCTGAGACCATTTTCATCTAATATAATGATAATGGCATAATCATGCAGGTACACCTTTTCAAAGAGCAATACACTTTTATTTCTAAAGAATATTTAACACTGGAACTGGAAGACATTTTAAATATCCACAATAAATGAACAAAACAACCAAAAACAAATAAAATGGACTCTCAGTCTCTGTTAACAAAAAATGCACAAACCAAACAGTCAAAAACAATAAATAAAATGAAAAATGTTTAACCGGCCGCGATAATTACCGTTTAAAGATTGTCAAGCTCATTTTTATTTATCATGTGATTAATTAATTTATTGCATATTGTGACAGGCCTACATGTGACCTTGTTATTTGTAACGCACGTTGTGACTATACAAATCACAACATGTAAATAGGAAAATGTTGGTGTTATTTTGTCACTTATTGGGAACAGTAGGCTAGTTGGAACCGGTTACCTCCAGGATCTGGGCTAAGCTAGGCTACCGGTCTGCATGTTCCTTTTTAAACAACCTTAAATTAGCATTTTTGGTAGATAGTTGTGGAGTGTATGTCAGCCTGTTGTTAGTTTGTGTGTGTGGGAGTATGAACGAGCTACAGTAGTTTGGCTCTAGCAACATGAGAACCAACACAGTGGTTCCGTGCTGTCAGATTTAGGCACCAATAACTACTTTCCCATGACAACATGATTTTCTCTTTTCTCACCTCTTCTGACATACTGATTCTTTTTGTTGATGACCACATCAAATCCTTTTTATTAATTTATCCAAATTACGTTTTTAGTCTCAAAACCTTAGCCTAGTGCTGATCAAGTCATTCAAATGTTCCTTTCTTCCTAGGATAAACCCACAACGCCTCCTGAGCCCAGGCCTGTTCCTCGTCTGCCTGAGTCTCTTCCCACTCCATCCCTCCATCTTCCGTCAAAACTGAACCCACAAACAGTGTGTCAGACACCCGTCGGCTCCAGAAACCCCTGTGCTAACAGGTATGATCTTGAGGCTCTTGACTTGGATGTCTGCGGGTCTGGAACGTAATCTATAGCACGTATAGGTACTATGTGAAACAATTTACACGTATTATACACTTTGTATTGCCATTGTAGCGTAACTTAAAAAAACGGGAGACCTTCCCCTTTTCAGTTGCCTATAACAGCCTGTGGACTGATTTCTATGTAAAGGACCCAGGACAGTTTTGCCAGGAAAATCCAAAGGATGTGACATTTATGCGTGCTCCCGAGTGCCTCGGCTCTCTTCAGCGCCCCAGCAGCTGTGTGCAACACTAGCTAACGTTAGTTTACGAACGGAGCGGGCTGTACCAAATCGATAGGTAGCTTGGATTTTGACAAACATTGATTGCCAAGATACCTTCGGAGGAAAACAAATTTACATTCAGTTCTTATTGCACCTTCAAGGGTTAATATCTTGCTAAAAAGATTTAAAAATCAAACATGACAACATTCTGCAGTCTTGTGGTGAGGGGGGAAATCTTGTATTGTGTTGTGTTATTTCTGACTATGTCCTTACTATACTATCTGCTAACGTCAACAAACGTCTGGAAACTAGGGTCAACATCGGCAGGGCGTTCGATTTATGAAGGGAACTTGGTTTGGGGGATCCTGACCCGGCAGTGTAACGTCCTCATCAACATAATGCCAGTCAATGCTGTTCAGTCTCGTGTATGTGACGTCACTGTTTTGGCCGATGCCCAGGATGCTAGATCATGCCAGTGGCGTGTGAGCAACTAGCCTGGAAATCCAGACCCGAATCCAAAAGATTAAGGGTCTGGCAATGAGTAATGAAAATGGCCCAAATCGAGGGGCGGCACCTAGCATGCATTTGAAAATCTCACTGCACGCAATTGGATAACACTACGACCAATCGCAACAATACACGGGGTGTCACTAAGCCCCCATACGCTTAGCTACCAGTGGAGCTAACTGGTAGATTAAACTCTTAGCTACCAGTGGAGCTAACTGGTAGATTAAACTCTTAGCTACCGGCGGCGCTAACTGGTAGATTAAACTCTTAGCTACCAGAGGAGCTAACTGGTAGATTAAACGCTTAGCTACCAGAGGAGCTAACTGGTAGATTAAACTCTTAGCTACCAGAGGAGCTAACTGGTAGATTAAACTCTTAGCTACCAGAGGAGCTAACTGGTAGATTAAACTCTTAGCTACCAGTGGAGCTAACTGGTAGATTAAACTCTTAGCTATCAGTGGAGCTAACTGGTAGATTAAACTCTTAGCTACCAGCAGAGCTAACTGGTAGATTAAACTCTTAGCTAACAGCGGAGCTAAGTGGTAGATTAAACTCTTAGCTACCAGCAGAGCTAACTGGTAGATTAAACTCTTAGCTACCAGCAGAGCTGCGGGGCTAACTGGTAGATGAAACTCTTAGGTACCAGCGGAGCTAACTGGTAGATTAAACTGTTGTCATCTGTTCAGCTGGCCTCTGGCCCGCCTATATCAGATACACCGATGTCATTGGGACAGCTCGGCTACAAGGGCATAGTTAATGAGCATCATTACTGAATGCCAGAGTGACTCGCTGAGCAAATTCAAATTGTGCTCTTGCGAGAACTCAATTTTCCAGGGTAGTGAGCAACAGGATGCTGACTGCAGTTCGCTTAACGCCCTCTGGTGTCATTAATAATAATAATAATTTTCAAATTAATTCCACATAATACCTTTTTTAATTTGTAAATTTGCTTTAATGGGCTTCTCTTGTCTCCTCATGTGCTTCTTTGTACCATCATGCAATTTGTCCAGTCACATCTTTCTCCATCTTTCTCTCCCCCAGCTTTATTACTCCTGTTGTTAAGAGAGGCCCTGAAGTGTCTTCCTCTGCAATGGCAGCACACAGAGCTGGACCCGTTCAGCAGCCATGCACACCACTGAACCAGACACCATGTTTCCAAACTCCACAGGTACAGCATGCTATGTCCTCCTTTTTTTTTTTTTTTTTTTTGTGTGTGTTAAGACTCGAACGTATTAAATTTGTCTACCCATTTTTCCATGACCATGGCACCAAACATCTGTCATAGGCAACAACTAGCAAGCTTTTTTGGTGTGGTGGTTTTTACTGCAAACCTAGCTGTTACTGATATAGAAGTGCCAACAACCATATGAAGTAAATCAGCTTTCTTCCACTAACGGGTACTGATGTTTCCGTTACAGCTACAGCAATACTCGCACCCTCAGTTAATGATTGAGCCGAGATGAAATGCATTATATATCAGGTAGGGCTGGGCGGTATATCCATATTTTACATTATATCGATATATTTTCAAACGAGATATGGGATTGGTCAATACCGTTTATATCGATATAGTTTAAAGGTGCCCTGCCACACAAAACAGTTTACTTGTATTTTTTGAAATATGTTAGGTCCATATGTGTTTGTGTTATGTCTTGAATGTGAAAATGAACTGCTACCTCCTCTGTCAGCTCTAGCCACTGAAAAGAGATAAGCAGAGATCAGGCCAATTACAAAAGCTGGTCAGTCTGACGTGGTGTTGCCTGAGCTCATTACTATTCATGAGCTCTCCCAGTTGCGCTGGGTAAAGGATGCTGATAGCCAGGCTCTCATTGGCTAGCTGTTAGCCAATCAGAGTCAAGCAGCTGAGCTCGTTGAATATCGAGATACGATTTTTGGTCCATATCGCCCAGCCCTAATAACGGGACATGTAGAGAACAACGTAGCTCGTCTTGCAGTGTAAAATGCAGAAAGGCCCTTTTCTGTTTTGAAAAGACCTACACAAGGAATCATTTAAAACTGTGATGACATGGTATACTTTTTGTTTTAATCTCATTTCAGGCTTCGTTGTCAAACGAAACCATCACCATTAAAGGCAAGCAGTTCTTCATACTGAAGATGATTGGACGTGGCGGATCCAGCAAGGTAAAACATGAATAGGAAATTTATATCGGTTACAGCATTCATACACTTTGGTTTTGTTGCTGTTTGCAAATATAATCAAAACGGATATTCTGATACGGGCGCCTGGGAAGCTCACCTGGTAGAGCGCGTGCCCATATATAGAGGTTTACGCCTCGACGCGGTGGCTGCAGGTTCGACTCTGAACTGCGGCCCTTTCATGTCTTCAGCTGTCCTATAAAAATAAAGGCGTGTCTGTGATATGGATGGATGGATGGATAGATAGATATTTATATATTATACAGCTTTTTTTAACAGCTGTATAATCCTGTATTGATGTGATAGATTGCTGTCATTGTTATTTGGCTTGGCTGAGGTTAAACCCTTTGTAAAACAAACCAATACATGCAGTCATCTAGTGTGACAGTCAGTCATAACGGTAAAATAACAATCCAATAACAATTCTTGTATTTGTGCAGCCACATTTTAAATTGTGAACAGTACAGTGACTAGGGATGCACCGATATGAACATTATGGGCCACACCGATAACCGATATCAACATTGCTGTTATGGCCAATAACCAATTGTTGCCGATGTCAATATGATCTGTATAACACCAGTTTCTATAAAAATTCTATTTAGTATTTTGTATCTATTTTTCTGATTAGTGTTGTTTTCTGTTTGTTTCAGGTCTACCAGGTCCTGGATCACAAAAAGCAGCTGTTTGCTGTGAAATACGTCGACCTGGAGGAGGCAGATGCTCAGACAGTAGAAAGTTATAAAAATGAGATTCAACATCTGAACCACCTGCAGCAGTACAGCGATCAAATTATCAAGCTCTATGACTAGTAAGTGCATGGCCTAGGAGACACAAAGACAATGTAACAATGCATTGCATAGGAATTGCCCAGAAATAGTCTTGTCCTCCTTTTTGGAAAGTTTGAATGTTGCAGCAGTTAGGTCATATTTATGTACAGAAAAAGATAAAAAAAATTATGATTTCGGTTCCAAATACCATGACTGTTGTGTTTGCAGTGAAATAACCAACAGCTACATCTACATGCTGATGGAGTGTGGAAACTTGGATCTGAACACATGGTTGCGAAACCGCAAAACTGTGAATCCGCACGAAAGGATGTTCTACTGGAAGAACATGCTGGAGGCCGTCCATACCATCCACAAACATGGTTCTCTTTCTTTATAGCTCGAACTAATGTTCACTCGTCGATTCTCTGGGTTTACTAAACGGCACACGGAAATTATCATTTTTAACCATTCCAAATATATCCATGTCCTCCGTGTCTTCTACGCAGGAATTGTCCACAGTGACTTGAAGCCAGCAAATTTTGTCATAGTGAATGCTTCACTGAAGTTGATTGACTTTGGCATCGCAAACAGTATCCAACCAGATGTGACGAGCATTATGAAGGACTCGCAGGTAAGATGTATGTCATATACTAAAGGAACACATGAAGTCTCTTACATGTGTAGCCCTGGTGATGGGATTGTACCTGAGATGCATTGATAACCTCAATCACCTACACTAGCCGCAACTGCTCAATGTAAGTTGTTGATACTAACTACTGTATACAGCAGGGATGGAAATGAGCACCCACCAAATGCGGGTGATGTTGTGCATTTGGTGAATTTGTTCAACCTACCAGCCACAGTGGTGGGTAAATAAAAGTAGTAGTTGCAGACGGCGAGACCGCCATCCTCCTGTCTAAACCTGGCGTAAGCCATGGCTGAATCTCCGATGTTTCAAGTTATCTGGACGTGCGTTGTTCTTTTACCAGTCAACCTAGGGCTGCACAATTAATCGCAATTGTAGAAAAATCGCAATATGGGGGGGGGGGGGGGGGCGGGGGCAATATTTGTTAAAGGTCCTATGACATGCTGCTTTTTGGATGCTTTTTATATAGACCTTAGTGGTCCCCTAATACTGTATCTGAAGTCTCTTTTATATAGGCCTTAGTGGTCCCCTAATACTGTATCTGAAGTCTCTTTTATATAGACCTTAGTGGTCCCCTAATACTGTATCTGAAGTCTCTTTTATATAGACCTTAGTGGTCCCCTAATACTGTATCTGAAGTCTTTTATATAGGCCTTAGTGGTCCCCTAATACTGTATCTGAAGTCTCTTTCCTGAAATTCAGCCTTGGTGCAGAATTACAGCCACTAGAGCCAGTCCCACAATGAGCTTTCCTTAGGATGTGCCATTTCTGTGTCTGTAGCTTTAAATGCTATTGAGGAGGAGAGAGGGAGGACAAGGTGGAGGGTGGGGGTGTGGCCTTGACCAACTGCCATGCTTCGCTTGTTTGCAAGTCATGATGTGTGTCTCTCTCTCTCTCATGGGTGGGCCAAATTATCTGGGCGTGCAAATCAGAGAAAGGGGAGGTAACCTTTCCCCTTATGACGTCATAAGGAGGAGATTCCAGATCGGCCCATATGAGCTTTCATTTTCTCAAAGGCAGAGCAGGATACCCAGGGCTCGGGTTACACCTATCACCATTTCTAGCCACTGGGGGACCATAGTTAGGCTGGGGGAACTCATTAATATTAAAAAAACCTCATAAAGTGAAATGTTCATACCATGGGACCTTTTTTAAAGGCAAAATATGTGTCAAACCGTTCTGAATGAAGTATTGTGGTGCTGCAGAGACGTCCCGACCTACAAATCCTATCCTACAGATTAAAGGAAAACATCTTTGTTTGGTACAGATCCTCGCAAAAATCACACTACATGACTATAGTAAATTTGTGTTTCAATGAAAATGATGATCCAAAAAAATGTATCATTCCCTCCCAAAATCGTGAATCATATCGCAATCGCAACATCAGTCAAAATAATCGCAATTTGACATTTTCCTCATATCGTGCAGCCCTAAGTCAAACCTGAGGTAGATGCTAGAATGTAGTCACCGAACGAGTCTCAACCAATCGCAAGCACGGGCATGGGGGGGGTGGGCCAGGCCAGATCCAGAATTCCAGAAATCCAGAAAGGTTAGTTGTGCTCCCAGCCCCTTTTCAGACCATGTTAAACAAAATAGTGACTACTTTAAAATGGGTCTGAGTGGGACTTTTAAGTTGTAATGCCACTGCCCAATGTGATAGCTTATTTTCTTTTTTGTGTGACTGAAAGATCAGAATGGAACTGGGACTGGGGATGAGGATGGGTGGAGGAATGTTTTGTTTTTCTGTTTTAATCTTCCCAACTCATTAAATGTAACTTCATGGTTCTTGGTTTGTGTGCATGAGAGGTACTGTATGTTAGTATTTTTTCCTTAAGACTTTACCTTATGAAATAAACATGCTTGAGTATTGTAGGTCTTGTTGTATTATTTTTCACATGCAGTTACACACTTGGCGGTTTAAAAAAAGTGGCTGGTAGATTTTGGAATCCACTAGCCACAGTGGCAGGTGAACAAAATTAAAAAGTTAATTGCCATATCCCTGGCACACAGTGTAGGAGTGGCATTCATGGAAACGGACCTTACTAAGCAGACAACAAGGAAACTCATGCAAAACAAATACAGGCATTATCAGGGATGTGCAGCAATCAAAATAGAGGTTTCAAATGTATGAAAATGTTTGTGTTTTTTTATTTTTAAAGATAATTTTTTGGGCATTTTAGGCCTTTATTGACAGGACAGCTGAAACAATGAAAGAGGAGAGAGAGGGGGGAATGACATGCAGCAAAGGGCCGCAGGTCGGAGCCGAACCCGGGCCCACTGCGTCGAGGAGTAAACCTCTATATATGGGCGCCCGCTTTACCAACTGAGCTATCCGGCCGCCCAAAAGAGAAGATTTACTGTAACCATAATTAGGCTGTATCAGATCTTCACTCCATGTAGAAAGGGCTGTACTCATGTAATACACGGTTATTTGTCAACCACAGGTTGGAACGTTGAACTATATGCCCCCCGAAGCCATCAGAGACCCTTCATCCAAGGCAGGAAAAGCAAACTCAAAGGTACTCCAAACAAGTCAATTAAACGATATAAGCGTTCATTTCTGATTGCAAAGTGTTTTTTAACCATGTTCTTTTTGTTCTCCAGATCAGTACCAAAGGTGACGTGTGGTCCCTTGGCTGTATCCTGTACTGCATGACTTACGGGAAAACCCCATTCCAAAGCATCACCAATCAGATTGCTAAGATGCACGCCATCATCGATCCTTCCCATAGGGTTGAATTTCCTGACATCTCGGAGAAGGATTTGCTGGATGTGTTGAAGGTGAAAAAAAAAAACAGCAGTAACAAAGAGGAATTTACTGTTTTTCAGGGACAGCTGACTAGTTAAATAACAATGTCACATGAAACGCAGCCATCTTCTAACCGTATACATACTGGTAACTATTCTCAGAAGGCGAAGCACTGCTACTTCTGCTACTCGGACGGAGTGATTAGCGCAACACCTGGAAAGCACCGTTGTTACTCTCTGCTCCTCACCACGGGGCTTCTCAGGTGCTGCGAGCAAATCACTCCGCCCAAGTAGCAGAAGTAGCAGTGCTTTGCCTTCTGAGAATATAGTTCCCCGTTTTTTTACAGTTAGAAGACGGCTGTGTCTCATGTGACCTTGTTATTTGTACACCCTGTGACTAAACGAATCACAACATGTAAACAGGAAAATGTTGGCGTTATTTTGTCACTTATTGGGAGCAGTAGGCTAGATGGAGCCAGTTACCTCCAGGATCTGTGCTAAGCTAGGCTAGCGGTGGGGGCGTCCGAGTTACACGTACTGAGATGAGAAGGGTATGTATCGGTACACGATCCGTTCTGCGCGTGTGCAAGATGTTGGCGCATGCGCTGTTGTACGAGGATTTACGACACTGCACGATCTGTTCCACGCTTCCAGTCATAGTTGCAGCGGTCTGCCGTTAGCCTCCACAGGCAATCTAACAGCTAATTTGGCTAACCACTAGCTGATTGTAGCAGTCTGCCGTTAGCCTCCACAGGCAAGCTGTTAGTTTAGCTAACAGCTAATTCAGCTAACCGCTAGCTGAGACAGCATGAAATAACTTTAAAAGACCCTCAAAATAAAACCTGAAAATAACCGTTAAAATATATAACAGCTGTTACGTCAGTTCTACTTCACTACTTGTGCTCATTTAAAATACAATCACTCAATACTTGTCTTTATTGTTATTACTGTAAAGTCTTAATTTAGCTGTAGCCTGCTCTTCCTAGTGTTTAGTTTGAGTTAACGTTATTTTAGACTGAATCAAGCCGTCAGCTAGCGGTTAGCCGAATTAGCTGTTAGCTAAACTAACGTTAGCTTCACGGTGGAGGCTAGCGTGGAACAGATCGTGCAGTGTCGTATCCTCGGTAAAACAGGATTATCATCTGCGTATGCGTAAACATCATGCGCATGACGGATCTTGCAAGCAGCACAGATCGTGTACGGACTTGTCTAACTCTGGGGGTTACGGTGAATAAGACAAAGTCCCAATAAGTCGGCATGTTCCTTTTTAATGCTACACTGGTTACAGAGGTGCGCTAGGTAGGGTTTGACGATTTCAAATTTTATATCTGGCCACCATCAGCTTAGCAACCGGTGGCAGCGATTCTCAATATATTCACCCACGCATGTTTTCTTTTAGTCTAGTAAATAAACCAAATAAACTCACTTGTCAAATGTTGTTGAAGTAATGTCAAATACTAAACAAGCTGTTTTATTGACCGGTTGTTGCAGAGGTGCTTGGTACGAAATCCCAGAGAGCGAATCGCCATTGCAGAGCTGCTGGAGCATCCGTACCTGCAGCTGAAGGCACAAGTATCGCCTGCAACAGGTACACAAACAAGACGCAAACAAATCAAAATCTGTAGGCTTGGCAGCCACATTTGCTGTCGACCACGTGACACTGACCTGTACTCATCTCACCTGTTTCAGAACGTCCAAGTAACGGCGATCTCCAGAAGATCCTAACTGACCTCGCAGCCCTCCAGTCTCCAAACAGCATCATTAGAGCTGCTAATGTAAGACTTCCTATTTCACAACTTTAGACGTTGTCTCCATGAGTTTCTTAAATAATAGCTCTGCTTTTCCACAGAATCTGGCCAAAATGTGCAGCAGCGGCAGGAAGTTGGATGTTGCAGAGTGTGCAAAGTCATCGACCTAACTATCCTGAAGAAATGTGATGTCAATATTTCTTTTTATTTCTTTTTTAGACCCCACTTAAGCACAGTAACAATACTTTCTTTAAGATGCAGAACTAACAAATCTTTTTTTCTTCAAAATCATTTCTTCATTTTACACGTGTTCTCTAATAAGTGTAAGCATACATAGTCAAATAAACATACTGTATACTAAGTGTTGTTAAGAGGTGTTGGTTTATTTGTATCAGCTGATAAAAAAGGATATATGGACCTGACAAGGTGTGCTATTTTAACACATTTTGAATGAATCAAAATATTCACAAAATGAAAATCCCAAAAACGCAGTGAGATAAACATGATAGGGATAATTTGCTCCTACTTATTTTAAATTGCCAATAAGTAAGTGCATGTGTGCTGTTGATTTTCTTTTCTTTTTTTGGGGGGGGGATACTTCAATACTCATGGGGTACTAATTTGGGTTAATTAAAGAAGCATTAGTCCCTGATGACAATTAGCCTCCAGTGACAATAATACAAAAAGGGGAGGGGTGGTGATGGCGCAGTGGATATGAGAGATATGGGAGATCTGGGTTCGATTCCCACTGCGATACATCAACCAATGTGGCAAGACACTTAACCCCTAGTTGCTCCAGAGGCATGTGACCTCTGACATATATAGTAATTGTAAGTCACTTTGGATAAAAGAGTCAGCTAAATGACATTCACAGCATCATCAAATTCTCCCTCTTTGCAATTAACAGCACTCCTAATGCTAGAAGATAGCTGCTTATGTGCAAAGTTCAATCATTTCTATACTTGATAACTGATTGCTAGGGTCATTTTCTGGAGAGCTACTTTGGACAGATTTTTGTCGTATCGAGAAACAAAATTGTGAATCACTTTGGTTGTACCAAAGCCGGTCTACGGAAAGCCGTTCCACTCCCTATTCAGCCCCATTGTACCAAATTTGGTTGCAGTTCCACCAGAGTTGATCGCGTCCAGAGCAAAGTGAATGGGAGTCTATGGAGCTAGACGGCTACATTTGTCTCTTTCGCCTGATTGTCGTTGACAAATCTCATATTTGATTGTAGTTTTTGCAATTTCAACATGGATTATAGGTCGGAAGTTGAATGAAAGAGTACTTTTGTCCTACAAACACGACAATGTATAAAAGGCTCCATTACCTTGTACCTCACGTTATGGCTCCGTAGCAGACGTTTTTGTAAAAATAGGCTAACGATTGTGTCATAACCATGGGACTTACTGTCGCATAGTAGAGGAATTACCGTATAGTACAGGAGAAGCTCGCAGGCAGTTTGGACTTAGATTAGCTGTTTAAGTTTAATTACTAATGTTAACTATCATTTTAGTGATCAATAATTAGCCTGTGCCTATGTTATCTCCTTACATATACCTACGCTCTCCGTCTCTGCAAGATTGGAAATGATTGAGATTTCTCTTGGCACAGCTACCAGAAGACTTCCAACTTTCAGACAGGTTGCTCACGTCACATCTACGTCATCTCTCAGTTGGAGGCTGCGCAGTAACGCTCAGCCATCACCGGAAAAGTGCTTCTAATATCCTTCACTGGTCTCCGTCCAGAGCAACCATTGACATATATATATATATATATATATATAATGGACCAACAGATCCCGTTGCTCTGGAGTTTACCCCCTTGACTCCTTCCCTTATTAGAAATTCTTTGGCTGTATGTAGTTTTCCCATTATGGAATTAGGTGGAGCACCAACAGCACCATCTTGTGGCCGGTTTGTGTTACTAAATCTCATTTTAATAAAATATAGATAAGCAGTGAGAAAACTGTAAAATCCATTTTTTTCCCCAACAGGAAGATGGACGTACGTTGCTATATTTACCAAGACAATGTATATGGTGCAGATTGTTTATAGGTTTATACATATTTGATGGTGGCCACGGTTTTATCAAATTAGGTGACGTCACATATGCTACAAGAATTATTTGATATATGTGTAATATAATGTAATTTCTTTTATACATTTACAGATTTTTACTTGGCATATCAAATGTGTAAAAGGATTGCTGACATACGAGCCTTATTTTTATACTGATGGACCTGTGTGTCTGTGTCTGAAATAAAGTTGAATTGAAAATGTCCTTTTTGGCCGCTCCAAGCACCGGTAACGTAACAGTGCGAATAGACGCACATCAAAATCAAAATCCGAACGGCGACTGGCTTGACCGGGATCTCTGATTACATTTTTGCAAACATAAAAAGGTAAAAGTTCAGAGCATGGATGTATTAAGAGAACGGTGCCGAGTCAGACTTCATAACGTAAACCTTGTTATATACTGTCTATGCGTAAACCCAAGAAGACTGCTGATTGGGAATGGCGTGCCACTTGAACGAGTGCGCTCTGAACGTATCCACACCCTCCTACTTGACCAATCACAACCTTTGTACAACCTCTTGGCTGGCACAGAGAATTAAAAAAAAAAGAGCAAGAGTTCTCACTTTGCCACTACCACAGAGTTTCCTTTCCCTTCTCAAACTTCCCTCTATTTTACTTTCTCGACGTTCTTTTTACAAGATAAAATGGGGGTACTCACCATGTTCTCAGAGAAATGGGTCTCTAATGTAAAAGCTCTTAACACAAAGACATGTTAAATATAGTGTTCGAAAGCCTATGCCTATGGGATAGTATTGTTGAATACTAACAAAATGCTGAAATATAATTAGCCAATACATTACTTAAGTTAACCTAATTTAGGGTACTAGATATAGAAATCGATATCTATAGATAATAGAAAATCATAGTATCATGTGTTTAATAAAGAGTGATGAAAGAGGCCCAATAATAACAAAATGTAACCCAGACATTTTTAGGTCGATATCATAATATCTCGTTCCCTCTACCGAGTGAGACATCTTCGTTTTTATAGACGGGCTATGCACGTCGCCCTTCCTGTTCACTCATAACAACAGTGATGGCGGCCGCAGCACGGTTCTTCATCCGAGGTGCACCCTTGAAACTTCCCCTCTCCGGTGTTGGCACCGGGGCTCAGAGCTCTTTTGAGGCAACTCTGCTGAAATTGTCACCGAGCTCCAACTCCCGTACAAAAACACAACGAAGACATGCAGCGCACTTTACCTTCCAGCCTGACCCCGTACCTACACAATATGGTGAGTGGCTGGCTAGCCGGCTAATGCTAGCGTTAGCTAGCTACATTAACAGAACAGCATACGTAGCACTGGAAGTTTCCCAGTTTAACGTTAGCTGTAAAAGGACAAGTGACTTACCAGTAAACAGTTTCTGGTTAGGTGATATGAAAGGGTTTTATTTGCGATATCTCTCATGTTGTCAAAATTGGAAACTGTAAAGTTGCACATTAACGTTACAAGTTAAAACCTTTGCCCCTGGATATTTATAGATAGATAGATAGATAGATAGATAGATAGTGTATTGAAATTCACGATCCCCTCTAGACATTTTAAGAAAAATACTGTGCTTGGAATAATAATTAGTGTCTGATGAGGCTTTTCCACAAAAGGTTCAATGATCAATTTAATCTACATATACTCCTCCCTCATTGACACATTCAGAATCTATGAATATGCAAAGTATTTATCTCAAAAGTTTAACTCTAAGACCCAATATGTCTCCTACTTCACTAAAAAAATCTGTTCTCCGTGGATGTGCATTGGAAGTTTCCAGTTTCCACATCAAACTTTGACTTTTGTAAGGTGCATATTAGAGCATAATTAGTCTCTCATTGCCAGACCTATCTCCACAGTGCAGAGCTGGAGTATTGGCTGGCAATACCACTTATCTATTCTGGGATAGGGGAAAAACGCCGTGGCTTGTTTGTAGTTTTTAAAGCAATATATAGATATTATATCGACATCGTTATATGAGGCTAGATATCGTCTTAAATTCTAGATATCGTAATATTGTGATATGACATAAGTGTTGTCTTTTCCTGGTTTTAAAGGCTGTATTACGGTGAAGTGATGTCATTTTCTGAACACACCAGACTGTTGTAGCTGTTCTATAGACGTTAAAAATAAGCTAGCTAACTTGTAATCATGATACCTGCCCCACTTTGTATGGAGTAACATTGGTATAACTATAGCTATATAACTATAGCTAATGCCAAACTCTACTTTAAAACGTTAACGCTGCCTTTGTCAATAGGCTCGACTACTACATTTTCAACTAGAGGCCGACCGATAAAGGATTTTTAAGGCTGATATTGATACAAATATTTGGTGATTTAAAGGCATACTATGTAACTTTTCCCTCGTCGGTCCCCTACAGGTTCTCATTGGAAGTACAGCCACGCAAGATGTAGTCCAATGAGACAACCTGTAGGGGGACCGAAGAGGGAAAAGTTACATTTTGTGCCTTTAACCCTTGTGTTGTCTTCGTTGCAACCTTGAAAAAAACACTTTTTTTTTTCTAACATTTGTGACGCTTTTTTTCACAATTTGTTTTTGCTTTTTCCAACGTTTTAAATTTTAAAAATTTTTCTTCTACACATTTTCAGCACTTATTTCTACGTCCAATATTTTCTGATATAAAACAAAAATTTAAAACGAGCCAATGTGACCCCAAGTCAACACAAGGGTTAAAAATCCGATATTCCCATGTATCGAAAAAAAAATCCAGAAACTCATAATAAAAAATAAACAGATTTCCCTAACATTAGTTATTTGTAGTTATTTATGAGTCCTCACTAAAATATGATAATCCAGTTTAAAAATATAAACTTGTTTGTTTATTGTCCCAACAGAACAGAGGAACATCAAAATATATTAAAGTTCTGATAAATAAAATGTATAAAAATTCAAACTTAAAGATAAGAAACTCAAAGGGTTAAACACACGTGTTGCCAACAGGGAGGTTGTAGAGCGCCCTCTGGTGGACAGACTATTCAACGCCAACACTCAGAACATGGTTGAAGGGGGTTTCGTCCGTTTTTTATTTTATTTTTTAAATATTCATTTATCGCCCATTATAAATGCCGATAGCGATAGTTTGGAAAATGCCTAATATTGGCCGGGCTCTATTTTCAACTTGAATAACTGAACAATAACATTTAGTTTCACACTGCTGGCTATGGACTTAAAGATTGTAGGGGGATGCGGAAATTGCCAAACAAGTTTATTGACAAGGCTGGCATTTTATTGACATGAAAACACTAGGGTTATCCAAAAAAAAAATCGATTCACATTCAAATCGCGATTCAAGCTCTACCGATTCAAAATCGATTTATAGAAATCCAAAAATAATTTTTTTTTAATTGTATGTCTACTGCAATCACATGGGAAAAGTAACTACAATTACATACTGTGCATCGTTTTTTTTTTTAATCGAGAATCGTATTCGAATCGAAAATCGAATCGAAAATCGAATCTTGAGCCTAAAAATCAATATGGAATCGTGACATTTTCTGAATCGTGCACCCCTAGAAAGCACTGCATGGTGTACCTGGTTGGTGTAACGGCAGTAAAGAGCTTTTGATGTGACCTTATCGCACAAGAGAAGTGTCAGTATGATCTCTGAGTCGGCGTCGTCCCAAATGAGCTGTGAGCTCATTGTTCATTTCACCAGGATGTTGGCACCCAAATATTCGCCATCATATTTACTGGAAGAGAAAACCATCCCAGTGTTGGGAAACTACGAGTGTCATTTGTTCATTGTCTGTAACAAAGGGAAGTGTGTGTGCTAATGTTTGAAGGCTGTGGATCTGTGCCAAGTGTCCTTTAATGTGGCTTCCTTCCTGCAGTAACTGGTATGGCAACTTATAAATGTGTCCGACAGTGTACTGTTTGTATATTATCCAAATGCTAAATAATGAATTGTTGCTAGGCCTGCATGATTCAGGGAAAAATATGAATCACAATTGTTTGAGCTTAGAATTGATATCACGATTCACTGCCACGATTGTTTTCTCACGAGGTGTAATGTGTATTGCACACATGAACCATGACAAAACAAAAGAAATTGGCAGTACTAAACATAGCATTTTTTTTTTTTGGCCCCTATAGCACATTGTGCATCACCACAAGCCTGTAAACACAGAGGCTTCAATGAATAAAGAAAATAAAGTACCTACTGACCATTTAAGTACAGTAGGCTGCCAAAAATAGTGACATATAGCACATTGAACTAAATATGGCCCTGATACAGGCTCTATCTGAACTCCTTGAACATGTCTTTACATCATTAAAACATGTCAATCAACATGCTACAGCTTCAGTCTCTAGAGAAATGGAGTTTGTCAATTGCCAATTGCATGTCATTCCCCCTCTCTCTCTCCCCTTTCATGTCTTCAGCTGTCCTATCAAAATAAATGGCCGAAAATGCCCCAAAAAGAATCAAAAAAATAATAATCAAAGTCATTTAAAAATTAAATCGCAACCAGGTGAATCGAGATCGCGATTTTTTTTATTTTTTTTTTTATAACGATTTATCGTGCAGGCCTAATTGTTGCTGGTGTCAAGTTCTTTATTTTTTTTAATCTTAAAACCTTTTAGGGCCCACCCAGAAGATGAACTTGTTCCAGTCAGTTACAAGTGCCTTGGACAACACTCTCGCCAGTGACCCAACAGCAGGTAGGATACTAAAACTGGAAAGGGAATTTCACAGCCCTTTAACCTCATTCATCATCATGCAGTTTTTGAAAGAACACACTGGCTTTTAAATATTTTTCATAGCCCTGCTTGTCAGAATGTAAGCCATGCAAAAATGTTGGACTACGATAAGGTTGCTTCACACTTGGAAGTATATACAGGTTAGATGTACCCAACAAAACGTTGCACCTTCCAACAGATTTGACTGTCTTGCTAAAATCATCTGATCTTCTGAAGAACATCATGATGTAGAAATGTTCCTTGTTTGTGTGTTATTGCATTTCAACGTTTTATTTTTTTTTAAAGCCATCTTCATAAAAGGAACTTATAGTATAATATATAATGGAATGGAATGAATTTGATGTAGCCAGCTGTGGGATCATGTCATTTCACCTTAACCCTTGTGTTGACTTCGGGTCACATTGGCCCGTTTAAAATTTTTGTTTTATATCAGAAAATATTGGACGTAGAAATAAGCGCTGAAAATGTGTAGAAGAAAAATTGAAAACGTTGTAAAAAGCAAAAACAAATTGTGAAAAAAGGCGTCAGAAAAAAAGTGTTTTTTTCAAGGTTGAAACGAAGACAACACAAGGGTTAAGATGGATCCTCATTGTATTGAGTCCTTAGTGTTACTCAAATGGAGGTGTTATGATTTCCTCATAAAGGGCAGAAATGCCGCCTGACCAGTTCTCACAGAGCTGTAGGTTGGTGGATGTAATTTATTCTTGCCTTTTCTGTTCTAACATGCTAAATGGGGTGGCAGTAGCTCAGTCAAATTTGGGTTGGGAACCGGAGGGTCGCCGGATCAAGTCCCCATACGGACCAAAGTATGGTGGTGGACTGGTAGCTGGAGAGGTGCCAGTTCACCTCCTGGGCACTGCCAAGGTGCCCTTGAGCAAGGCACCAAACCCCTAAACTGCTCGAGGCGCCTTCCCATGGGCAGCTCCCTCACTCTGACATCTCTCCATTAGTGCATGTATAGGTACTGAGCATGTGTGTGTAATTTAGGCCTGTGTGCAATAACAACATTGCAATTTCCCCTAATAAAGTATACATTATTATTATTATTATTATTATTATTATTATTATTATTATTATTATTATTATTAAAGAACAGAATCTTAAGAAAATGTGCCATTGAATCACTGATTGTATTGTGTGTTTATCTGCAGTCATCTTTGGGGAAGATGTTGCCTTTGGTGGAGTTTTCCGATGCACAGTGGGTCTCCGAGACAAATACGGTAACATTCCTCTTCGATTCTCCCCATTCAGAAGGCTTGAATGCTGAGTAAGGTTTAAAAGAAAACCAGTCGGCAACCTGCTCTTCTACCTGCATTACACAGTTATGCCACTTGGTGGCAGCAGAGGACTGTGACACATCCCGCCACTTCCACTACCGCATCACAAGGTCGCATTACTGTTCACTGTTCGCCTAGAGGACCACAAGGATCCGTTTGCACTTATATGTCCTTTGTAGCAGGGTAGCCCTACAAACGTGACGCAGTAAGCTGATATAGCATGTCAATGCTCACTGTTGTGAGTTTGTTTTGGAATCTACTGTTTTGATTCTGTTGCTCAAATGTTGCTTGAATTTAAAATTGTACATTAAACACTCTGTGTATGATAGTATAGCTACAGGAACACCAGGCAGACAGACATGTCATAGCAGGAAAAGCACACGGGTAGTAATTATAATAATATTATTAGAGGCTGCATTAGGTACTCCCATTCCAAGCATGTCTTACTGGTACAGTTGCATGTACAGTTGTGTTCAGAATAGTAGCAGTGTGTTTAAAAAAAAAAAAAAGTGAATAATGCTCAAAATCCTTAGAATAGCTTTTAATTCCATAATATCAATGCATTGGGAACACTGCACATTCAATTTCAAATCAAAACATGACCAAAATTGATCAAGTTTGTGTTATACCTTTACAGAAAGTGAAGAAAATGAATATTAGACTGTTCAAAAAAATAGTATTTGCATTTTTCTTTACAAACTCAAATATTTACTGTATGAACTGAAAAATGTCTCAAGGGTTTGCTTTACTTTGAATCACTGCTGATAGCTTAACAGTACTCACAGGTAACTTTAAGTCTTCTTTGATTTTCCTGGAGCTGATCATTGGTTGAGCCTTTGCCATTTTGGTTATTCTTCGATCCATTTGAATGGTAGTTGACCGTTTTTTTTCCCCCACGTCGTTCAGCCTCTGGATGCCATTTCAAGGCATTTGAAATCATTTTGGCTGAGCAGCCTATAATTTTCTGCACTTCTTTATATGTTTTCCCCTCTCCAATCAACTTTTTATTCCAAGTCTGCTGTTCCTCAGAGCAATGTCTGGAAGGACCCATTTTGCTGAGTATTTCAGTGTGAAATGCACTATAACCAGCATGCACAACATTCGCTTCCTTCCTTCCTTAAATATGGGCCATAACTGACACCTGTTTCTTCACAGAATCAATCACCTCACTAAGTGAACACAACACAACACTGCTATTATTTTGAACATGCCCCTTTCAATTACAGATTCAATTACACAGAATGAGCAGCATGCATGTCATGACTGTTGGGTCTGTTGGTTTTCTATAACTCTACAACACTAAATTATTTGCCATGTAGAAATATCACTTCTACCAAATAATTTGATTTATGAGGTTAGTGATGTTGGACTGCTATTATTTTGAACACATCTGTAGAAGAGGCATGATAGTAGTTAATGTCACTAGTTAGGCCTAATAAAGGCCTATTGGCCCTCTTTGTGATGTTCTAGTTCACGTTTTTCTTCTGAGAATTTGTCAGAATGTCAGAATTTGCATTCATTTGCCTCAAATGTGTATATTATTGGAGGGTTTTTTTATAGGCTAAATTAGCTCTGAATTACTGATGCTGCTGTGTTCTCTATGGATTCATTCTTCCCAGCTGGTAGCCGTTGTGGCAGATATATAATTTTATTACAGCGATATCAGAATTGGCATATGTGTCAGCTGACAAGTAGCAAGACATCGCGGTGCAGAAACGCCAAAGACACGTTTGAGGTCATTCCACTGATAGGCCTTTTTTCCACAGCAGACACTAGGCTCGTTGGAGATGAACTGCGCCTCGCCTGTAAAGTAGACGAGAGCAGGCGGCAGCAGCCGGGGGCGGTGACAAAAATCCGCTTTCAAGTCGGACAGTTTTCCAGCCGATACCAGCAGCCTTCAGGCTGAACAGGAAGTGACAGAAACACTGTGGTCCAATTCCGATTTAATAAAATCTTATCAGACCCATATATCAGCTCCTACACAGTCTCCAGTTGTTTTTATTATGACAGAGTAGCTGTTAAAAGTCTCTACATGTGATCTGTTGCTGATTTTAATTAACTATAATCTGAACAGATTTAGTCTCTCTGACTTCTAAACGTAACTCTCAGCCACACGTGTTCTGTACAAAATAAGTTTTTAAATCAGACAAATAGCAGTTAAAATCCCTCCAATTCAAAAAGTTTATATAAAACGCCATCATGTTGAGTCAATTCTGAACCAATCAGCTGTTAGATCAGCTGAGAGGCCGGCATTTCCCATCATGCCCTGGGTCCGCCTGGCTCTTGCAGTCGGTGGAGAGCAACTGCGGCGCCTGGCTCTAAAAACTGCGGCCGCCTTGATCTTGTGAGATTATCGTTGCCCACGTGTGCATGACGTCAGAGCAAGTCGAAATCAAGTAGGACACAAATCTAACCGGCACGCATTGGGCGGCGATCGCCGGTGATCGATTCTGCGCAGATCTGGCTCATCTCGAACGAGCCTACTGTGACTTGTCATAGCAGGAAAAGCACAGGTGTTACTAATAACACTAACGATGGCTCTGTTCTACTCAAGTGTCCCAGTGAGCAGGGAATGTGAGCCAGCATGCACAATACCAGGAGCCTGGAACTGAAGCAGCTAACTGGAATCCTGCCCATCATTTACACCTTTAGCTTTTCCTGCTGTAACATGGAAAAGGCACATTGGGATGTAGCTGCTACTGCCACTTGCTGTGAAGTTTGAACCCACAGAGAGCACTGCATCTGCAGTTCATTACATTAGTCATTTATGTGTCTTCCTGGTAACAATCAGTGGGGACTTGCCCTTCAAAAGAAACTGGCAGTTCCACTTTGATTCTGCAGTTGACAATCAGACATTAAACATAAATCTTTATGGGGACCGAAAGGACCAAAGACATGGCAATAGCATTAAGCTGTTCTCTATAATAAAATAGGCCATGAGCATGCCCAAGATTGATGCTGAGTAGATGAAAAGATAGTGGTTGTAACCCATTTCCCCTCGATTTATTTAAAAATCTACAACATATGGATCAAATAGATTTTTTTCATTCAGTAAACCTGGGTACAACCAATTTGCTGGCTTTGTTTTCTCTCCAAATAGCATTAAGCAACCAAATGTGTCTTAATTCAGATTCTCTAAAACTAAACGTACGGAAACTGTACAACATTTCTTTCTTGTTGGTTATGGTATAGTATGGAAGTAATTTTCAGTTCATTTTGTATAAATATCTATTTTTCTCAATAGCAAGGAGTGTTAAATCCACCCCACAGTAGCTGGCTTTGCCTTTTGTTTTCATTGACGTCAGAAGTGCTGACCTTTTGGAGAGGGATCATTATTTTCCATCTCATCCTTGTGTACAGTGACGAGCACAAAGCTGTTTTTATCCCTCTCACTACTGAAAGGGGTGGTGCACACCTCTGCCACCCACAGGCATTATACAGACCAGAGGTTAATGCAGGGCGGACACTATTTGAAAGGCTTTTTACGAGGTGGATGCATTTTCCTCCGTAGATCCAGCTCTCCCGCCGCCGGCTGCCGCTGAGGGCTGTTTTCCTGAAAACAGCACATGTTGACCCTGCGCTCCGACTAGCTCTCCCTCTCACTGATGTGTGTAGCCTTTTTTCACTGAAAGCGACGTTGGTGCCAGGCAGCACTGGCGGCTATAAACGTTACCCAAACATGTCTATTTAAATATGCATTCTAGACCCGTGTGAACAAACGTCAACGCAACGATACATTTCATTGTCGCACACTGTGTTATTGTCACATGTCTCGATTGTATTTTTTCTCGTCAGTCATTGGCTTACTACTCATTGCTTTGATGACACACAGAAGCGCGCACACACACACACACGCGCGCACACACACGTTACTTACTGTCACTTTCACATGAAGCTGCATATTTGAGGTTGGCTTCAGTCTGAATGGCAAGGCGTAAAAGCTTGAGCTCTTAATTGTCCGTTCCTCTAAGGGGTTTTGGTGCTGTGGTTGCTAATTGAACTTTGTGAGCACAGAGCAGGGCACATGGCAGAGTTTCACTGCTGAGAAGCACATTTCCCAGCAAAACCGAAAAAGGCAAGGACTGGCAAATACACAAAGATGAGAGCAAAAATAACACTCTTAGCCCAATTTTAGAGTCCCACTCTTGTGGCTCTTTTTCAGATTATAGGGTGGAGAATGGAAGAAGAATGGAAGAAGCTTTTTTCTTTCTGTTTTTACTCTTGTGTCTGTTGTGTGTTCATCACAGGCTTGGTTTGCTACAGCCGAGGAGGCATCAGCTTGTCACTTCATTTATTTTAGGACTGCATGGCATTTGAAGACTGTCCTCATCACTCAAGTGTGAGCCATGGGCTCTGTCATCAGAAAACCCCTGCTATTTCTTAGACACCCTCTACAGTTGTGGTCAGTGGTCCCAAACAAATAAATAAATAAGATGGGCCGTTCAGTGATTCCAGCCTGGTCAGTGGCTGCCACACCTTAAACCTCTGTGTGGACTTTTCTCTCTGAGTAGGTTGATACAACAGTTAGCTCCCTCACCCAGTAGCCACTCTTTGCCTTCCATTACTAGTACTTCAGCTTCTGAGTCTTCTCCTCCTCCTCCTCTCTACTACTGTTTCCCCAGGTAAGGACAGAGTCTTCAACACTCCCCTTTGTGAGCAGGGAATTGTGGGATTTGGTATTGGTGTAGCTGTTGCTGGTGCCACAGCCATCGCTGAGATCCAGTTTGCTGACTACATCTTTCCTGCCTTTGACCAGGTAAGGAGAGCTGCGACTAACGATTACTGCCATTATCAAGTGAACAGATTTTTTTTATTTTTTTTTTTTGGTCTTGATCAATCGTTTTACAGTCCCTCCAGAAAAATGCGATTATGTGCGGGGATTTTTTTCAAATACGCCGCACTTTCGCCGCAATAAATTGCAGATTTCCGCGCAAAATATGCGGGGCTTGCATGATTTCATAATCCCCGCATTTTTGTTGCAAAAAAGTCACATATATCTTAGCAGAAAGTTGAAAAATGCTGCGTTTACTTAACACAAGAGCAGCCATTTTCCCCTGTTGCCATGGGAACGTTATGAAGTGACGTAATTACGCGACGTGAACGTCATCGAAAAGCTGCACACCCCGCGATGAAGCCCCGATGAAAACGCAGTTTTTGCAAGTTCCCGCAATTTCATCACATAAAATTGCATAAATGTCCCGCATATTCCATATTCCATCGCATTTTTTAAGAAAATGTGTCACATAATCAAGGATTTTTGCCTGCAACAATCACAAAAAAACTCAGCATTTTTCTGGAAGGACTGGTTTTGTCTCTGAAATAAGACTAGCTGTGCTTAAGGGCACAGCTAGTCTTCCTGGGGTCCACATCATATAGTACCACTCACATGCTAAGTGATGGCATCTCCGTGGCCTAACTATTCCTGGAAATAACAGTGTATGGCTAGCTAAGGCATTGTCATAGGCAACAAAAAAACAGTAAAAATGGTCTTTTAAAGGTAATAAAAACCCAGAAAAACGCTGTGGCAGATGTCTTTAATCGAATGGTTTAATTTGTGTGAAGTGTAGTTTGAAATCACTATGCCACTTATTTCTCTGTTGCGGGAATGAAGAGTATAAAGCTAGGTTGCACTCTTTTACTTGCCTGGTGTACCAGCACACACAGTACAGGGCTGTGTGCAACTGAGAGCGCATAGCACCGTTGTTGCACACAAACAAACGCATTGGAATCACTGAACCTGAAGAACATTAAGAATGATGGAAAGAGTATGGTTATGTAATATATCTTTGGTTTGCATCAGTCTGACTCTCTCAGTACTATAAATGTGATACCTCCCTATGTACAGTGAGGAAAATAAGTATTTGAACACCCTGCTATTTTGCAAGTTCTCCCACTTGGAAATCATGGAGGGGTCTGAAATTGTCATCGTAGGTGCATGTCCACTGTGAGAGACATAATCTAAAAACAAAAATCCAGAAATCACAATGTATGGTTTTTTAACTATTTATTTGTATGATACAGCTGCAAATAAGTATTTGAACACCTGTCTATCAGCTAGAATTCTGACCCTCAAAGACCTGTTAGTCTGCCTTTAAAATGTCCATCTCCACTCCATTTATTATCCTAAATTAGATGCACCTGTTTGAGGTCGTTAGCTGCATAAAGACACCTGTCCACCCCATACAATCAGTAAGAATCCAACTACTAACATGGCCAAGACCAAAGAGCTGTCCAAAGACACTAGAGACAAAATTGTACACCTCCACAAGGCTGGAAAGGGCTACGGGGAAATTGCCAAGCAGTTTGGTGAAAAAAGGTCCAGTGTTGGAGCAATCATTAGAAAATGGAAGAAGCTAAACATGACTGTCAGTCTCCCTCGGACTGGGGCTCCATGCAAGATCTCACCTCGTGGGGTCTCAATGATCCTAAGAAAGGTGAGAAATCAGCCCAGGACTACACGGGAGGAGCTGGTCAATGACCTGAAAAGAGCTGGGACCACCGTTTCCAAGGTTACTGTTGGTAATACACTAAGACGTCATGGTTTGAAATCATGCATGGCACGGAAGGTTCCCCTGCTTAAACCAGCACATGTCAAGGCCCGTCTTAAGTTTGCCAATGACCATTTGGATGATCCAGAGGAGTCATGGGAGAAAGTCATGTGGTCAGATGAGACCAAAATAGAACTTTTTGGTCATAATTCCACTAACCGTGTTTGGAGGAAGAAGAATGATGAGTACCACCCCAAGAACACCATCCCTACTGTGAAGCATGGGGGTAGTAGCATCATTCTTTGGGGGTGTTTTTCTGCACATGGGACAGGGCGACTGCACTGTATTAAGGAGAGGATGACCGGGGCCATGTATTGTGAGATTTTGGGGAACAACCTCCTTCCCTCAGTTAGAGCATTGAAGATGGGTCGAGGCTGGGTCTTCCAACATGACAATGACCCGAAGCACACAGCCAGGATAACCAAGGAGTGGCTCTGTAAGAAGCATATCAAGGTTCTGGCGTGGCCTAGCCAGTCTCCAGACCTAAACCCAATAGAGAATCTTTGGAGGGAGCTCAAACTCCGTGTTTCTCAGCGACAGCCCAGAAACCTGACTGATCTAGAGAAGATCTGTGTGGAGGAGTGGGCCAAACTCCCTCCTGCAGTGTGTGCAAACCTGGTGAAAAACTACAGGAAACGTTTGACCTCTGTAATTGCAAACAAAGGCTACTGTACCAAATATTAACATTGATTTTCTCAGGTGTTCAAATACTTATTTGCAGCTATATCATACAAATAAATAGTTAAAAAATCATACATTGTGATTTCTGGATTTTTGTTTTTAGATTATGTCTCTCACAGTGGACATGCACCTACGATGACAATTTCAGACCCCTCCATGATTTCCAAGTGGGAGAACCTGCAAAATAGCAGGGTGTTCAAATACTTATTTTCCTCACTGTATATGGAGTTTGATTTGCACAGGAGTGACGAGGCCTCCATGCACAAGATGCCAAATTCAGTGTCTTTCCGAAACACTTAAGAAAGAAAGAAAGAAAGAAAGAAAGAAAGAAAGAAAGAAAGAATGGGGGGGAAAAAAATGTTTGCTAGCCTGGCAGCCACAAATATTAGTGATTTTCTTTCTTTCTCTTACTTGTCATTTGTATATGATGTTCCTTGTTGCGTGCAGATGTTTGATACAGACCTCAAAGTCAAAATGTTTATCGTTTCATATTCTACAATCTAACTTGGGGAAAATGTGTTAAACAAAAGGAGCTCTTATCCATGTCCATCTACTCTTGGGTTTTCCTAAAGAATTGGCTGAGCAGGACCGTGGACAGCGCTGCTGTTTCACCATGCATACACGCTGACACTAGTGTCATATTGTGTCTTCTCAATCTCCACGAGATGAATGCCAGTCTCTGCGATTTTAGAGCAACGGTGGACCAAATCCTCCTAACTCTTTCTGTGCTCTCACTTAAAATGGTGCAGTCCAAACTGACCTGAGAGGGTCATAAAAGCTGAATTAACAGCCCACCTGAGTTTCAGGGAGGAAAACTTGGGACACCTTTTTGGAGGAAGCCCAGTATGAGAAACTGTAGAAAGAGGTAAAAGGAACCGGACACTTTAGATGATTTTGCTCGTTAAAAATAAAAATAAGGTTTTTAAAAGCTTTAAGGGGAATAGCAGAGAGAGTGGCTCGGCACATGCAGTCTCCATCCAGTGTCCACTGGTGTGGTCTTCATTCATAAAACAAAGGAGAGCACTCCGTTTTCTAGGGTGCTTTTTTGCTGAATAGATCTGCGGTTGATTAACCCAGCATACACTTAAAGTGCTCATATTATTCTCACTTTCAGGTTCATAATTGTATTTAGAGCCAGTCAGAAGCAGAGTATGAGGGTGTGACCTGACAGTACCTAGGTAAGGACTACTAGCCAGTCAGAAGCAGAGTATGAGGGCGTGCCCTGACAGTACCTAGGTAAGGACTACTAGCCAGTCAGAAGCAGAGTATGAGGGCGTGTCCTGACAGTACCTAGGTAAGGACTACTAGCCAGTCAGAAGCAGAGTATGAGGGCGTACCCTGACAGTACCTAGGTAAGGACTACTAGCCAGTCAGAAGCAGAGTATGAGGGCGTACCCTGACAGTACCTAGGTAAGGACTACTAGCCAGTCAGAAGCAGAGTATGAGGGCGTACCCTGACAGTACCTAGGTAAGGACTACTAGCCAGTCAGAAGCAGAGTATGAGGGCGTACCCTGACAGTACCTAGGTAAGGACTACTAGCCAGTCAGAAGCAGAGTATGAGGGCGTGCCATGCTAGCAGCTAGGCGAGCATTATAACGTGTGTTCCAAAGTGACCACGTTTGTCTCTGAAGTAAAGGCTGGACTACATCAGAGCTGTTTGGAGCAGTTTGTGAACAGTGTTTTCTGTTGGAGATGGTAAGTCCCTTTGGGGTGGACTTTGGGCTTTTCCACTTTGGCAACCTATAACATGCAGAAAAAGATAAGATAATAAAGGAAAGGGGAAAAGCCAAAAAGCATAATATGAACACTTTAAAAACCTCATAATGTTTACAACACTTTGTTGTAATTGTCTTTTTAGAGACTGAAATTTGCTGCCGTTGCAACAACATAAGAATCCATAAGACTGCTCCATAAGAATTGGTAAAATGTCATCTTCTTATGTCAACTATTAATGTGCGTTAATATGAATTATATTGTTCTCTTTCCAGATAGTCAATGAAGCAGCCAAGTACCGCTACCGTTCTGGCAACTTGTTTGACTGCGGCAACCTCACCATTCGGGCTCCGTGGGGGTGTGTCGGCCACGGGTCACTTTACCACTCTCAAAGCCCTGAAGCCTTCTTCGCCCACGCCCCTGGCATCAAGGTCAGCCATGTGCTTTATTCAAAATCTTGACTTGTTTTTGTTTCCATTTCTATATTTTCCTCTGTTTGTACAATTTTAAAATGTCACGCCTTGCTCCAAAACATATACAAAAGTGTTCTAGCAGAACATCATGAATAGAATTGAGTGATGTGATTACGTTAGTGAAGCGCAGTCCACATTTATAGTCAATAGGTATAGTCAGGCCAATACAACCATAATACTGAAAGTACATCTAGAGAGGAAATACAGAACGGGAGAAATAGGCAAGGCAAGGCAGCTCTATTTGTATAGCACATGTCAGCAACAGGGCAATTCAAAGTTATTTACATTACACATTAAAGAGCAGTTAAAAACGATAAAAAAATTAATAAAAAAACAAACAAAAAACAGGCAGGACCATATTTCTTTACCATCTCATCCACCACGGGCCCCGCAGGAACATGTGACTTTGTACTCTTGTTACCCATAACAAGAGTGGAAGTACTTCTCTTTACCTATAATATAGCCGTTGCTATAAGGCTTAGTTTAATCAGGCAAACTTTGCAAAATCCTAAACAGTTCCAACTGTTTTTTATCATAAAATCTATGTCACACCCGCATTAGAGAAATTCAAGTACAATAAGTACAATACATACAAATACTTTTGAAGGTCAGTCTTCCAACAAGTAAAAACAAGTAAAGAAGGTCTTCAAGCTGAAACAACAAAATCCTGGTTCCTCATGTCTCCCAGTTGAATATTGAATATTGTCGGCTCATAAAGAGGACATTTCTTCAAGAAAAAAGTAGCAGGACTATTTCAACTGTAATGATTTTTATTCAATCCCCCTCTTAAATTTGATCAATTGTATTTGCTACTCGGCCCCAGGTGTATTACTAAATAGTTTTATTTATTTATTTTGTATTCCTCTGCAACATATCCACAAAACAATGCAGGTAAAACGAGCTAAAAAAAGATTTTTTTTCAAAAAATGGACTCAGGATCACAAAAACAGAAATGGTTCCTAGGCTTTAGCTGAGACATTTGAACGCTGTTCTTCTGAGACAGGTGGTGAAGCAGTTTTCACTACAATTTCTTGGAGTACTGTCAACTCCAACCATTTCCTCAAAACGCCTCCAGGAAGCGTGACATGATGTTGTTAATTGCTATTAACTAAACCTTTAAAGAATACCTTGGCAACGGCCACAGATCTCAAAATTAGCCCAATGCCTCCAGGTTCAACTTTATATACAGTTATGGCGTTTTTCCATTACATGGTACCTGCTCGACTCGCCTCGACTCGACACACTGTGCGTCCATTTTCCATTGCAGATTTTAGTACCGCCTCAGCGTGGCTGGTCGTCTTATATGCCGTATAAACATCAGGCCACTTGAGCTTGTTTTACAGTTCTGTGGAGGCTGAGCTTTCGCCGTAGCCTATATAAGTGCCCTGATGTTTATACTCGTGTGTGTGTGTGTGTGTGTGTGTGTGTGTGTGTGTGTGTGTGTGTGTGTGTGTGTGTGTGTGTGTGTGTGTGTGTGTGTGTGTGTGTGTGTGTGTGTGTGTGTGTGTGTGTGTGTGTGTGTGTGTGTGTGTGTGTGTGCGCGCGTGCGTAGGCTACGGCGAAAGCTCTGCTTGGAGTCTCCGCAGGACTTTAAAACAAGCAGCGCCGCAGTAAACTGCCGTGACCTAACGCGACACACACACAGAACGTCGAAGGTGTGTTGTTGTTGCCACAGCCAGAAGACACATTTAGTTTCAAATGAAGCTGGAGGCAGCAAAAAAAACAACAACACAGCTGGCTAAACTATTTAAAAATAGCGGCTTTGTTCAGGACACCCCCGCCTGTCGCTTTCACGTCACCTTTTCGGCTCGCCTCAGCTCACTTGGAACCTCGACGGAGGTGGTACTAAAAAAAGTACCTGTTAGCAGGTACCAGGTACTTTTTTTTCGTAATGGAAAACCAAAAAAGGCGAGTTGAGGCAAGTCGAGCAGGTACCATGTGATGGAAAAGTGCCATAAGTCTTCTCTGGTGACTCTCTCCAGTCATGCTTGTTTTGCTTCCATTTACAAATGGAACACAGCAGTTTCCTGCTCCAACTCAACTAAATAAAAGTACTTAAAAACAGACTGGAGGAATTGTTGCAAGCAACTGCCTCCCCATTCAGTATGATATAACTTTAAGAAGCTATGATGACTTGAATAGGAATAATGATATTTAGAAGAAAAAAAAAAAGAAACTGATCACTGGGCAACGACTTGGTTGTGCAACATTGTAAAAAAAATATATATATATTTATTTTTTTTTAATTATTTTTTGGGCATTTGTAGGCCTTTATTTGACAGGACAGCTGCAGACATGAAAGGGGAGAGAGAGAGAGGGAGGAATGACATGTAGCCAAGGGCCGCAGGTCAGAGTCGAACCCTGACCCACTGCTTCGAGGAGTAAACCTCTATAAATGGGCGCCGGCTCTACCAACTGAGCTATCTGGGTGTCATAGTAGCACTTGAGTAGCATATAAACTTGGTACTCAACGCTAAACAAAAAAGTGATTCTCTCAGATACAGTATTCTCTGAACGCTGATAGCATCACTGAGATGAAATGAATAGCATATGCTCAAAGTAAACAAGTTAAAATGTCAAGCTATAACATCCCTCCCTGCTTTTGTCTTTTCACTGAGCATACATACTGTATAAATACTGTATAATCATCATCGTCAAAGTGTGTCATGTGCCACAGACCGGCAATGGCTGTATGGTTTACAGCTGCAGTTCATCCACTGTGAGTAACCATCGCTGAGAGCAATAAACAGGTTGTTTCCCAGCAAAGGTCAGGCTGATAAATGTTCATCTTTGTGCATACTATCAGCACTGTTAGCTCCATCTGAGAGTCAGTCCCACCACACAGTCTGACAGGCTTGATTCAGCTTTGGCCCAGTGTTGTCATGATACCCCAACTCTGATCTAGAGTTAAAATATCTGACACAATTACAATGCCAGCAAGACAACAGTTGGTAGGAAGAGTTTAAAATCATTTCTGCATCAGTCGTAGTCCACTCTATACAATTTAAAAAGTTCTGTATCAAAGTCCTGACAATTAGGAGGACTGTGACCAGTTCGATGCTGTTACTTTCTTCCACTGGAGCCATTCTACATTGCACACAATGAAAAAAGATGTAAAAACAAGTAAAAATACGATAACATTTAAAATTGGATATTTTCCAGGGGTAGTAGTAAAAGTTAAATTGTCTTAACATCATTACCGGGTCTAATAAAGTGCGTCATGTGTTCCTCAGGTTGTAATACCCCGTAGTCCAGTTCAGGCCAAAGGACTGCTCCTCGCCTGCATCGCTGACCGGAACCCCTGCATATTCTTTGAGCCCAAGATCCTGTACAGAGCCGCAGGTAAGCGCTATTGTATATGACTATAAATCTAAAGTCGACATGTAACTGAGCACTTAATTCAGCATCGTGCCTCGGTGGCCCTCGATTTGTTTGCTTAGGCGCCTTATTGAAAGCAAATGTTCTCCCTTTTTAAAGGTGTGATGCAAGACAAACAAACAATATGCCTGACTGCAAACAATGCGTGTTAGATCAGCAGGACCATAAGCGTGAAGCAGACCGTCTTAATGGGCTGAGTGTTGAATCCTCTCTCCCTCCTCTCCCTATGTGGAGGGAACACCACTGTTGAGGCCAGCATGGCTTTAGGCAGGCTGCCGTGTAAAAAGCTGTCCACCAAAATCGTAATAAACTCTTAACAGTTGTTGGTAGCTTTTGCAAAACAGTGCTGCCTTTGCTATATGATAATAATTTGATATTCACGATTAAGACAGCATTGGTGGTTTGAAGATGATGTTTAAGCCCTTTATAGGAATGAAAGGCAGAACCAGAACAGATTAGTACTACCAGCCTCAAAGTAAAACCTCTTAATTTTCCCGCTTGGATAACAGCCACTGCTGAGATTGTTTCAATTATGGCAGTAGGTTAGTGGTCATTGTCCAAAACATTTCTCATGTTACAGTGCAGTCTGACATTAAAACCACTTCCCCGCACAAGATGGAATTCACCCCAATAAACGGGGCAGCCAAATGCTCTGTGGAATCTTCAGCACGGGCTCCGGACTCAGACATGTGACTTACTGTTTACATCTTGCGCACATGTGTACAAGCACATGCCCCAGTCATACCCCTCTTCCTCTAAAGCATACGTTACCCTTGAGAGGCCCCCCTGCAGGCCCCCCTTGTCAGTTACTACTTACTCTCCCTTGTCACCTTCTATAAACACCCACCTCATGAGCTGGTCCGATCATCACAGAGCTTGTCTAATGTTAGAGCATGGCTCACTTAACCCTTGTGTTGTCTTCCCTTCAACCTTGAAAAAAAAACACCTTTTCTTTTCTGACATTTTTGACGCCTTTTTTCACAATTTCTTTTTTTTGCTTTTTCCAACATTTTAAATTTATTAATTTTTCTTCCACACATTTTCAGCGCTTATTTCTACGTCCCATATTCTCTGGTATAAAACAAAAATTTTAAACGGGTCAATGTGACCCGAGGTCAACACAAGGGTTAAGAACAAACCCTACACAAGTCAGGAAGTGGTCCTCAGTCCAGCAGGGCAATCCATTTTTATACCCCCACCTCCATTATCATTCCCACAAGAATTTCAAACATCCGAGGACATCATCACTCCCCTGGCCGCAGATGACGAGGAGTCGACTATGGTAATCTCCGTTGCCTTGACTGTTTAAATGATCGAATGGGATCAGCGCGGGCTGTGGATACAATCCCTATCAAATTGCATTGTTGAATGTGCAATCACTTTCGAAGAAAACATTCATTTTAAATGACTTCTTTCTATCACGTGATCTAGACTTTTCATTTGTCACGGAAACTTGGCTGCATGTTGGTGATCTAAGCCCTTTCACGGATTTCTCCCCTGGTGAAAGGGGGTGTGACTTTTTTTTGTGTCCCAGATCCACTGGCAGGGGTGGGGGTTTAGCGACAATCTTCAAAGTCACTTCACTGGTGTATAGACCCCCAAAGTACAATAAGGAATTTATCAGTGAATTTGAGTTTCTATCCTTGATTGTGCCCAGCTCGGATAAGATTTTAATCTTTTGTGATTTTAATGTCCATGTCCTGTTGTCCATCAAAGCCTTTAGTTAGCCACTTTCTACAACTTGTGGACTCATTCAATCTGACTCAGTCTGTAACTGGTCCCACACACATGGTCATACACTGGATCTTGTTTTATCATTAGGTTTTCCTGTTTTTTTAAATATTGAGCTGGATGTTGCTAGTCTATCTGACCATAAACCTGTGATTTGTAATGCATCACTTTCTAATCCATTACCTAAACCTTGCCAGATCGCTACATCCGAGCACTGAACCCGTCCACTGCTAGGCAATTTTCTGATGCTTTCATAGCTTGTCCTTTTGCTAGCCCTACAGAGATCACCTCCGCCTCATTGTCTACAGATGAGCTAGTTACTCGGTTTAATACCACTCTCACAAATGTTCTTGATATTGTTGCCCCTTTTAAACTGAAGCGACCCAAAGTCAAAGCCCAACCTTGGCTTAACAGTGAGAAAAAGCAGAGAGGAAATGGAAAAAAGATAAACTGCAAGTGTCCTATGAGATACTGAGAGATCACCAGGTATCCTACCAACGCCTTGTCAAAGCATCTAAAGCAATGCATTTTTCTGATATAGCTAAAAATACACATAGCCCTAAAATGTTGTTTAGTGCAATAAATATTTCACCTACTGATCATGACCCTTCTAAATCAATCCTATGCCCTGCTTCTCTGAATTGTTTTGTGCCTGTGGCCCTGTCAGCATTGATGCATATTGTATCACACATGAAACCTACCTATTCATCTTCAGATATTGTCCGTTGTTGTCTTTTGAAAGAGGTATTTGATACTATTGGTCCCAGCCTCTTGTCTATAATAAATAGCTCTGTTATGAATGGCACAGTCAACATGCTGTGGTTCAGCCTCTAATTAAAAAAACCCAACCTTGACCCTACTGATTGTAACAGCTTTAGGCCTATTTCTAAATTATCGTTGATGTAAACATTTTTGGAGAAGGTTGTTCTTGCTCAGCTCTCTTCATTTTTAAGTGAAAATAATGTCTTGGACAATTTTCAGTCTGGTTTCAGAGTAAACAATAGCACAGAAACAGCACTTCTTAAAGTGCTAAATGATTTGTTGCTTTTCGGTGATGGAGGAAATTGTGCTATTTTACTGGACCTTAGTGCTGCATTTGACACTGTTGATCATGCCATCTTGTTGGATCGCCTTCAGCATAGGTTAGGGATCCAGGCTGTTGCTATACAGTGGTTCAATTCTTATTTAAAAAATAGAACATTTGGGGGCGGCCTCTAGCTCCCCCAGTAAGAACGTGCGCCCCATGTAGGCTGAGTCCTTTGCAGCGGCCCGGGTTCAAAACCCCTCTCTTTCCCTCCCCCTTTCCTGTTTATCCACTGTCACTATTGAATAAAGGGAAAAGCCCCATCAAAAATCTTATATACAAAACCTTTTCTGTTGAAATTGGAAATATCTCCTCTTCGGCAGCGATTACATGCGGTGTACCTCAAGGTTTGATTTTAGGGCCAATTTTATTCTCTTTGTGAATGCTCCCATTGGGCTCCATTCTTCAAAAACATAACGTATCTTATCACTGTTATGCTGATGACACACAGCTGTACCTGCCTCTAAAAACAGGTGATACCAACTCTTTAAAGTCCCTTTTTCACTGCCTGCAAGACATTAAGTGCTGGATGGCTAACAACTTTCTCCAACTTAATAAGAGTAAGACGGAAGTCATGTTGTTTGGCCCCCCTAATTCAGTTGACGAACTTTTGAAAAATTTGGGGACTTTAGCCTCAAGTGTGCGCCCTTTTGCCAGAAATCTAGGTTTAATCTTTGACCCAGCATTCAAATTTGACAAACAAATTAGTTCTGTTGTCAAATGTAGCTTTTTTTTTATCTCAGGACTATTGCTAAACTAAAATCCTTCCTCTGTCGTAAGGACTTGGAGACTGTTATTCATGCTCTTATTTTGTCTCGTATTGACTACTGCAATTCCTTGTATTCTGTGATTTGCCAATCATCTTTATCACGCCGGCAGATTGTCCACAGAGCAGCTGCTAGATTGTTGACTAGCACCAGAAGGAGGGATCATACTGTATCTCCCCGATATTTGCTTCTCTTCACTGGTTACCAGTCAAATATATAATTGATTTTAAGGTAATGTTACTTGTTTTTAAGGCATTACATGGATTGGCCCCTTTATATATTGCTGATCTCCTTACCCTACATCCCTCCTCCAGGAACCTAAGATCGTCGATCGGCCCCGAGACTCTGGAACAAACTTCCCATTCATATTAGGTCCTCCTCTACTGCAGAGATCTTTAAGTCTCGTCTTAAAACACGTTTTTATTCTTTGGCATATGATTTAGTTTATGGACATTTGTATAGAAGTGTGTTGTTTGTATGATGTTCATTGTGCCTATATTTTTACTGTCTTCCTTTGTTTTTATAACATAACTTTGTACAGCACTTTGTTCAGCCTAGGTTGGTTTTTAAATGTGCTCTATAAATAAATTGACTTGACTTGACAAAGGGAGTGCCTCAAATCATCACATCTCCCTCAGTTCTTGACTTTATTTAAATCAAAGCAACAAAATCTATACATTTTAAGGCCTACTCACAGCAAAATTAGTTTACTCATCCTATATATTTGGTTGTAGAAGCTTTGTGACGACTATTCAGAAAAAGGAAAGCAAAAACTACTGTAGCTAGCAATCGGGAAATTGACTTTCCAGTCTCCTGCTGACTCTGCTAGCCTCTTGCTGACTCTGATAGCCTGGGCTAGCTACTTAAAAAAAAAAGTAAACATCAGAGTAAACACAGAGGAAAAGGTGGAGAAGATGAGCTCAAGCTAGCAAGACCATCTCTGCGGCCATCTCATAACTAAGAGTCGCCCATCAGGATAGAGAAATCAACTCCCCAGTCTCTGCTGACTCTGCCAGCCTGTCCAGTCAGGGTTCTGAGTGTAAGCATCAGAGTAGACACGGAGGAAAAGGTGATGCTATCAGCTACAACCTTTGGCTGCGGCCCCGACAAGCGGGGACCATCTCTGCGTCCATCTCCGTCTCTGCATCGGAGGGGGTGCCAAGGCGGGCGTGGAGGAGTTGAACACCGACTGTGGCTTCTCTGCTGGGCATCCTGCTAGCCAGCAGCCAGGCGTCGGACGCTGAGCTGAGTGGCCTCCGTGCCTGTGTCTGTTCCCAGCGGGAAGTCGCGAACTGTGGTGGCCTTTCGCCGAGACTTGGCTGGATCCTGGAGTGCCGATGCCATTCAACCGGGTAACTCTTTGTGCCGATCTGACGGCCACATTCTGCTTCATGATGAATCATGCACTAGTTCAAGGATGGGATAACATTTCAATGGAATTGTACCTTGTACGATTTAATATGACAAATAAAATTAATTGATTGATTGTACCATTCTTCCTGTCTCATAATTGTCTGCCAATCAGTCCTCCTTTGTGGAGCAGTTTTTTTGATGTGGTTCAACAGGGCAGCCAAGACCAGGGGTCTTGAGTTCTTGGCAGTGTTGTTGTTTGCATCGTTCCTCAGTTGATACAGATCTCGGTTTGTTAGCCTCTTGGGAAGTGATGAGATAGTACATAAGTAATATGCTGTATGTAAGAGAGGTCTTGCTTGCCATGTTATTGCTTGCAGCATTTCCCGAAAGAACTGATGCCAAATATAATAGATACAGATGCAATACAAGCTTGGGACAAGATATGGATCAGTCAGTCAAGTCAACATGAGTGTTGAGACATGTTTTAAGAGGATGCTTCTGTTGCTGACCAGCTGCTTATGGCAACATATCACTTTATGGTTCCACCCACATTAACACATGGCCCCTTCCCCTATTTAGTTTCTGGCTAGTTTTAATTAAAAGATTATTAATGTTTTGAAAGCTGTATGACGAATCACTCCTCCATCTCACACAGGGGGTTTATTAGTACCGGTAGCGTTTCAGGAGGTATTTTGATTTCCTAAAGGGGCAGAGCGAGCCAGCTCTCGTGCCAGGTCCACATGCCTCTAATGATCTGTGCATGGATTATGAAGTCATGTTTTTAATTGCAGCAACCTCTCTTTTTCAGAAGAGGACAAAAAACACACATTTGTCTCAAGGCCATACTGTTTTGTGCGGCCTGACATTCCACTTATTACACCATAAGCCAGATTTTATAATTCAATTTTAAAATTCTTCGTTATTCCACTCTAAGGCCCTATTTTCTCTCTCGTCTGGAAGCCTAAATCAGGAGTTGTGTATGATTCACTCAAGCCTTTTATGTTGTTTTAGTATAGTGAGTTGTCAGGATGGGCAATTTTTCTTTCCTTTACAGCTTCTCAAATGTTTGAAAGGATCATGGAAGTCCTTAAAGGTTTCCAGAAAGGTCTCAACCCCAGCATCACCCCAGAGTATTCTTACTCTGCCGAATTGTAAATTTGACTTCATGCGTTGCCATGTAGGAATGCTTTCAGCGGTTCGGTTCAGAGTCCACTCACACTTTAAAATCCCATGCTCTGCTTGTTTTGCAGCCAAAACCATAATGATGAATGAGATTCAAAGATAGGTAAAATACTGCATTTAGTGATAATATGTTGTGTCTGGGCAGTATAAATATTGCTAATAAGCTGCATGTTTAAAAGTTATGGCAGATTGAGTTCAAGATGCATTTTTGTATTATAATGATTTCCATGACCATGCTTCAGTTTTCCAAGACATTAACTATTATTCAAACCATATTTTTACATGCTCTTGACTTGGGTTCAAAGATGGACTGGCCCCCCCTTTTTTGGACCGATGCCCTGTTTATGTGGCCCCTTTTCTGATTGATATCCCATCCCAACAATGTTTTGTTCTTAAGGTTAAACAGGGTTATGTGCATGTTGCTGGCAAAAGATATCATTAGGTCATGCATCAGATTGTGCTGATAAATGCACTCTGTCTTTGGGGAGAGATGAGGTTCTGGAAAAAGCATGACAAAGCATTTGACATGGGCCAGATAAAGTGTTGGAGGGTAGTAATTGTGTCCTTTGACGGTCTGTCATTTCACCAGTTTGTCATGAAAACCACAGGGTGCATAGTGTTCAGAGTTGACCTACATTTATTTTGTGTGTGAGCCTCTAATGTGTTTGCACTTTAAGCACTGATGGAATATTAATCTGTCATTGGATGTGTGTGTGTTTCCTCAGTGGAGCAGGTTCCCGTGGAGCCCTACACCATCCCACTCTCGCAGGCCGAGATCCTACAGGAAGGAAGTGATGTCACTCTGGTTGCCTGGGGGACACAGGTAGGCGTTCCTGCGCATCACTGGCAGACTCAGTGGGTTACATGAGCAGTTTAAAGTTGTCATCTATCTTTGGATGATTTTCCATGGCCACAGGAAAAAAGAAGTCCAGTCTCATCTCCACTTAATGATGTTTAACGCCACAGAGGCAAGCAGTGGATTAACTTTAAGTCTATCACAACCCCCTCTCTGCCCCAGCAGGGTCTCTCAGCTGGCAGTCTTTGGCTGTATCTGCCCAGACATCTCCACATCATCAAGGCTGTTCTTGGCATGCATGCCTGCCGCACGCTTTCCATTGGAGCCTTTCTTTTCATCCGAGAGATTTTTTTTTTTCTCCACCTCGGTATCGCGGTGCCTGTAACTCACCAGGAGTCATCTCTGACTTTGATTGTACCCGGCATCTTCAATAGGCTTATCCAGGCCATAATGTACCTGGAGCACAGGAGGGGGGTCTGAGGGGTATTGAAGGAAAACGTCTCCATTAAATCCGGTATTATTGTTGAAGGGTGGAACGAGAAGAACAGGGATCCAGTGAAGTAGTGGAAAGCATGGTGTTCCCTTTTTTTTTAAAATTTTTTTAAATATATAATGCCACTCTTCTTTCCCACCTCATTACTCCCCTCATCTGTCAGCGCTGTGCTGATGAGAGAATGGAGTGAAAGGACGAGTGCCCAGTCCTCACTTGTGATCACCCAAACAGAGGACGTTTTCCCCCTAGTCTAGTCTTAACAGTCCCTCTATTAATGATTTCTCCCTCAGAGAGATCCACTTTATCTGCTGGAAATAATGTAATGGCAGCACCATTCCATAATAAATGCTTAACAGTTATTGCGATTATTTGTTAGCTTGAGGCCAGGGCCTGTATCTTTCAAACTGGCTTGACTGTTATGAAAACTCTTCTAGTTGTGATAATTCAGATTGATCCCAGTGGTTATTTTGAAGTAATGAGTGCCCGCCAGTAAACATGGACTCAGTACACAAATGATGAATTAATGGGAATCACATGTTTTGAGTTTTAAATAGCTATTTTCAACTTTCTGTTTATTAGGCACTGATCTCCAAGAGGCTGTGCATTCCTCAGCAGCATAAAAAACAATGTGATTCAAGATTTATTTATTTTGGGGCATTTTGAATCAGTTCTGCTTGAGTTCTGATAAGTATTGCAGCATCTGAAAGTAACATGAGCATGTACAATGCCAGGCACCTTTTTAGTGTATGCCTTAGGGCTGGGACAATATGCTTTTGTCCAGATTTGATTCTTTCACGATACAATTTGTATCACGATTTTCATTTATTGCGATTCGATAGTATTGAGGATCGCAATTTCTTTTTTTTCTCCTGCTTTAACAAAAACAAAATTTGAAAAATACACTTCTAGAGACAATATATCATGAGACATTTCTAAAAACTAATTGTTTTCTAAGAAGAACTGCACATCACGTGTCAGTCAGTTAGACATTTATTTCATTTGTAGAAGAAGAAGTACATTTTTTTTTTGTATTTTCTGCTTTCGCTCCGTTTTGCTGGAAATGGATATGAAGTAGTCGCTGTCAGCGGTACCTTGTAAACAGAAAATATTTTGGGGACTCATTGTTGGGAAAATAATCGATTTAAAAAATCGTTGCAAAAAGAATCACGTTACACATGATTTTCTATATATATTTTCCCAGCCCTAGTACGCCTACTAGAATTGAAAGGCATATAACGCACAACAGATGTAGGACAGGAGTTTATGTTGTAGCAGGAGTGAGATCCTAGCCAAACTAAACTGCCTTAGCTCAATAGATTTAAAGGCTTTCCTCCTCTTTTCTTTTTCCAATTAGATCCATGTGATGAGGGAGGTGGCCAACATGGCTCAAGACAAACTGGGAGTGTCCTGCGAGCTCATCGATCTGCAGACCATCCTGCCCTGGGACATCGAAACTGTTTGTAAGGTAACAGAAACACACATGCAATCCCCAACACGGCGGCAGTCTTGAGAAAAATGCATCTCAAAACTGGGAACAGCATCAAGTAAAGGAAGAGTCTCACACTCATTCTCTGCTGAGAAACTGTTTCATTTATTTTTGTGGCATTTCTTTGTGGTGCATATTGATCAATATTGTAAAAAAAATATGCTTGTATCATAGTCTGTTTATATCTCTATTTACATATTTGGTCACAGACTGTGTAGCCATGTTCTGCACCCCCAAGTGATTACACTTCAAAAGATCATTTAGATCATCATTTGGCATGAATAATGTTGCCATTGAAAAGTTGTTAATTGGAATTACTGTAGATGTGTTTATTGTGGTGCAGAGGCAATGTTCCTCTGAACTCTTTGGTGCTTGATAAACAGGATTTTTTTCCACAGGTGGTAAGGCTTGACTCCTAGTTTATGTTGCCGCAGCTTTATTCAAGCTATGGCAATCACCAAACCAAAACAGTTTATTTGGGAAGGCTTTGCGATGCTTTCCAGTGGTTATTCCATCTTCATTTATTTTGAAATGAGGCAAGGAGCACAACACAAGACAGTTTGGGGAATAGTGGCATCTTTCATGGTCACCACTGGCGAGTGTCAGTAGACAAAACTTGCATGAGAGACTCTGATGTTTTGAAAATTACCCTTGGATATGAAAACCGAGGTGTGTCTCAAGGCAGACCTCAAGGAGCTTCACAGTGTATAAACGTCCTCTCCACTCTCTCAGGACACTGCTTTTCCAATGGCTTTTGAATTTGGCATACTGCCCTGTGTCCGCTTGTGTCAACACGGCTGCTTTTTGCAGCTTAATCACCGGATACATTTTGATTTGGCATATTTATTGTCCAATTTTATTGCTCCTCTGGTGGAACATACGACTTTGTCAGTGAGCACCACGCTGCTCCTGCTGCCAAGCAAATCTTATAACCAACAGTTAAAGCACAGGATGAAATTGTGGTAGGAGGGTAGTAATTTAACAGGGAGTCCATTGGAACTGAGGGCAGAGACTGTAGTATTGTGCTGCCGCTGAAGGACTTTCAACTTGAAGTGAGCAGTAGTCAGTTACAGACTGTTTGCTCAAAGAGGGGACTTCTCAAGTAAATGTGGTATTTTTTTTTAAGTAGCTCCCCATTAAAACCACTGCCATGAAATTGAATAGAGTGTTTATGTGCTGCTCAGTGGGCCTAATGCCAGGCCTGCCACCTCGGGCTCGTCTGCAACATCTCTTCTTGTCATTTCCTCCAACTAAATGCCCTCTTGAATGTCTGTCGATGTCAAACCCATAAACCAATTTCCCCTCAACCCTCTCTCTCTCTCTCTCTCTTTCTCTCTCTCTCTCTCTCTCTCTCTCTCTCTCTCTCTCTCTCTCTCTCTCTCTCTCTCTCTCTCTCTCTCTCTCTCTCGCACACACACGCACACACTTGGCAGTTAAATCACTGTTTTAGTGCACTGATACACGGGTATCCCTATCCCTAGAGTGTGCTGGATGAGCACAGAAAGAGCCTTTTTTTATCAAGCTATTATCAAATCTCAGTGAAGGTACATCATCAATTCCAGGCTAAACCATGATTCTCATCGCCCAGACTAATGCATATTGCATTAAGAGCTTTTATTTTATCTTTTAATTAATCTGAATGGAGTAGACAATTACCTAGATGTGCATTAGTCAGAATGAAAACAAATGTTAATGCTATGGTGTTGTCAATCTTTTATAAGACGATACAAATATGCAATAAAAGGTGGTGGAATCAACACTGGTTTGATGACAAAGCATCAATACAATATACAGTAGTGTCCTGTTCCTTTGATGCATAAAAGGGCGAAGGCTGAATGCATTAGGCTGACATTACCGCTGGCGTCCAAAGGTAGACCATGTCTGTCATTGTTTATTTGCAACGTTTGGTCATGAACTTTGCCTGGGTTTCTGCCACCTCTTTAAGATGAATCTGTGGGTTGCAGATGCTCTTTGACTTGCATACAAAGGGTTAGTTTGTGTGATCTCTGTTTGTTTCAGTCTATTTAGTTAATCATGGAATGAGTTAGATCTAAAACAACTAGTCCATTCATTTAAATTAATAGAAATGTAATCACGATAAACAGTGTTGATAATCGATCCGTTGCATGAATTTTTTTTTTAATGCGAAAGTAAAAAAAAAAAAAAAGAGTCAAGCTCAGGATTAGCTGATTTTCTGTTTCATATTATTGTAAATTGAATATATTTTAGTTTTTGACTGTTGGTTGGACGAAACAAGCAAATTCGAAGATGTCACCTTGAGCTCCGGGAAATTGTGATGTTTATTTTTTATGATTTTCTGACAATTTATAGACCAAACAATAAATCAATTAATGGGGGAAACTATTTGCAGATACAATAATTGTTAGTTGCAGCCCATGAATGAGTGCAATCACCTTCATTCATTCAGTGTAATTCTGATGTATACTGCTGTAAACCTTTTTGAAAAGTTATTTAGCTGATTATATTTTGTCATTGACTTAAAAAAATGATACTGATATAATTATTACTGTATTAGCCCCTGTCTCAAGGATATACTCCGAAATTTAAAGGAATAGCAAATAGTTACATGGTTTTATTTATACCACATTGATTGCCTTCACAGGCAGACATGTTGGGCCTGTGCTTCAGCCCTTTACCGCCATGCATGCACATTCTGATGAAAGTATAATGCATAAAATAAGAAACGCAGCCCTTTGTGTCCTCAATAGCCCTGCACAGTGGTGCCCTAAGTACTGGGTGCTGCACAGCTGCTCTGGGCTGCCATGACATCAGATGGTTCTGTGGCTGCAGCTCTGCTGAGGCTCAGACATTAGGAGTTTCAATGGACAGCAACCCACCCATGCAGAACTAGTTTAAGTGGAATACCTATATATATATATATATATATATATATATATATATATATATATATATATATATATATATATATATATATATATATATATTATTATTATTATTATTATGTAAAAATCTCACAATAGTTGACATGCCTTTTGGCGTAGTAAATCAATGTTTAAGAGTTTGAGGAGCCTTTTGTACGGGTTGTTCATCCTCTGATGAATAGATTTTTGGGACCAGTGCTATTCTTAGCTGTAGAGAGGGAGTAGCCAAGACATTGTGTCAACTTCTTAATTCAAAAGATTGTACACCTGGTGTCAAGCTTTTCCGGCCTGCGCAAGGCTCTGTAAAGCTGGCCTTTTGTACTGCTTATTAACTGGCCGTCAGATGCGGTGAGTGTGCAGACAGTGAGATAGGACGCAGACACACATCCGGCTGCTGGCAGCCAATTAAAAGTCCCTGTGAGTCACATTTACCCCGTGTATCTTTCAGTCAGGATGTGTGCACATGTGTATGTGTTGACTGGCGAGCTGATTTTATATGTAGTAAGCGCGTTGTTTTTGAGTGTGTATGTAAAAGATAAATGAAGAAAGATTTGTCTTTCAGCACGAGAGATCATTAAGGCAGCACTCTTCAGGAACATGCCAACTTTCTCTTTCCTGAGGGATGCATTCTGGCAGCAACCAGCTATACTTGGATCTAAATATATTCAACCCTCTTGCTGACAAAGGGCAGAAAATTGCTGTAAATGTAGAGAAAAAGTGAGTGTATTTTATTTTGACCCGCTGTCTACAGCGGTCCGGTAAATGTAATAGTTGTTCTTTACGGGATGAACAAAATGGCTGGTTTACCTCTGCCAGACCAATGGCTCTGATGATATACTATGGAAAATCTCCCTGTCGTGCTTGGACAGAGTGCTCGTGGAGATGTAGTTGTGTAAAGATGTTCATCGGAGCACATGCTGCATAACAGCTTTTTGATTCCTCACTGAGTGGTCTGCTTCACTCCCTGTTGTTTAATGGCTTTTATTGTTGTTCAGATGGCCAGTTAGCCAACATTTCCGTCTGTTCTTACGTGTATCCACATTTGTTTGCCTTGGCTTTGAGTTGGCCAGTCAGCAGTATAAAGAAATCTCCGCTCTCATTATTAGTCCATCGTTGCTGATTCAGCCTCATTCTCGGGTTTTCCAGATTTAAGATCCGGCCAGTGAAGTTTCAGTCACTCGACAGGGCCAGTCCATTATACATTCATCGGTTATTTAACTTCCCACAGCACCACACACAGGTCCTGTTGGGCAGCAGCTTGTGGATCTCGACAAAAAGCCTCCTATTTTCCCCTCAGTGGTCATCCACTTGCTGTAACGTCTCGACAACGTGACTGCTCTGTCCAAGACAAACCCGCTTGCATTAATTGGCTGATGTGGCCAAAATTAAGTTGCAATACTTGAAAGGGAAAGCCCCACAGAAGGGCTCCAAAGTCCTTTATCATCAATAAAAGTAAATTATGTCAAATTATGCATTTTATTTTACCAAAGGCTTGTGGATGAATTGGATTGTTAACCACCTTTACCCCTTATAGGGCTTATATAGCAAGTCAAGTTCAAATACATTTGAACTAACACGTAATTTGTTCAAATTAATTTGAATGCAACCCATATAGTGTAATGCGTTACGATTAGGGCTGAAACGATTCCTCGAATAATTCGATTACAAAAAATCCTCGATGCAAAATGACTTGCCTGGAAGCTTGGTTAAATCAGTGTTACTAACGTTGTATCGCTGACGGACGGTGTTTCCTGGTGTTTCCTACTGTCGCACACCAGACGCTCAGTCTGCTGCTGGCGACACATGCCAGAGGTAAATAGTGAGGGGCTGAGAGAAGACACAGGCTGGAGGAAACCACAGGAAGGGTCCAAAGTTTGGAATCAGTTCAAACGTAATTAAAACTAAAACTCTGTACAGTGTGTCTACTGCAAAATCAAACTAGCTTACCACAATAATAGCACGATGTCAGTGCTTTAGCATCTCAACAGATAACATGGAGTCTAACTTAATCATCCATTCCATGAAGAGGACCGACAAAAGTCAATCACAGAGTCGTATGGACGATGAAACTACATCAAACACAACAACTACCAAAATCAAAGACAAGGAAATACGTAATGGTGACCACGATCTGAGCTGACGCGCTGACTATCCTTCAGAACAACAGCTGATTGTTGCGCATCTCTCTCTCTCTCTCTCTCTCTCTCTCTCTCTCTCTCTCTCTCCACGGAGAAACAGCTGATCAATGATCTAATAGCATAAGTGTAACAGAGCTGTGTGACATTATAATCAAATATATAAATGAAAATAGGTTAAGTATAACTAATATTTACATATAGGTCTAGTTTTGGTTGTTTAAAAACGTAAAAAAAGCTGCAGCCCTAGTTACGATATCCTGACAAGGGTCCTGAGGATGAGTGTGGCAAAGTACGCAGGCAGACGATGTTGTACAGTTGACATGGCTCCAGTCATTTCTGTTGCCTCCGCTGCCTCACTTGATGCTAGCCAGCAGGGTGAATCATCTGATTTATTGTCATTGAAAATAAAGTAAGGCAGTTGCTTTTTATAAAGTTGGGAAACAGACAGACAGTTTCTTAGATGCTTTGGTGTCGTAATAATCCGACGAGCATGGCATTGCTCGCTGGTGTCCTCCTTCATTTTTATTTATTAACTTAGTTTACTGATAGTTCAGTAGGGCAGGCAATAGACCAAGCGTATAGTGAACCACATGAAAACTACTTCATTGCTTATATATTGATTTGAAATTAAAGTTTCAATTTTAAATAAAAAGTGACAGCCCAAATCCGTCCTAATCAATGTTTTACAGCGACCTATATACACACAATATTTGTGCATTATTGTACAATAGAGAGTTGAAAGCATACTTTTCTTCCTTGTTTTTATGACTGATGTATTCACAGGGTAAACTTTACATCCCTAATACTTTTTATTAAAAGGTAACTGTACAAGATGCATTGGGCCAAGAGGTTGTCACTGTAAGGAGTGGTCATATCTTCTGAGAAAAATCTGTTTTTATAGCCTCTGTTGTGTTTGTATCTCTTGGTTATTCGCTGAGCAAGTCGGTGCAAGCCTGTGAGTTTGCAAGTCCCATCTGCTCCCATGAAATACTTTAACTGATCCATCAAAAGTCTGTCTTTGGAGTATCAAACTCCCACCCCCTGCAGGCATGAAAGGTAGATAATGAACGCAGTTGTTTGTATCACTAAACCACAGGGCAGCAATCATCACATGCTCGGCAAGCACAAAAAAAAAACGTAAGTTCAATGAAGACACTTAATGTTAAATTGGCTACTTAAGACCCAGTAGCACTATATGATTCTCACTGTATTCTCAATAGTTTAAAGTGCTCATATTATGCTCATTTTCAGGTTCATAATTATATTTAGAGGTTGTACCAGAATAGGTTTATGTGGTTTAATTTTCAGAAAATACCATATTTTTGTAGTACTGCACATTGCTGCAGCTCCTCTTTTCACCCTGTGTGTTGAGCTCTCTGTTTTAGCTACAGAGTGAGACATCTCACTGCTGTTATATCTTTGTTGGGAGTCACACATGCACACATGCACAGTTAGTGTCCTGACAGTACCTAGGTAAGGACTACTAGCCAGTCAGAAGCAGAGTATGAGGGCGTGCCCTGACAGTACCTAGGTAAGGACTACTAGCCAGTCAGAAGCAGAGTATGAGGGCGTGTCCTGACAGTACCTAGGTAAGGACTACTAGCCAGTCAGAAGCAGAGTATGAGGGCGTGCCCTGACAGTACCTAGGTAAGGACTACTAGCCAGTCAGAAGCAGAGTATGAGGGCGTGCCCTGACAGTACCTAGGTAAGGACTACTAGCCAGTCAGAAGGAGAGTATGAGGGCCCTGACAGTAGCTAGGTAAGGACTACTAGCCAGTCAGAAGCAGAGTATGAGGGTGTGCCCTGACAGTAGCTAGGTAAGGACTACTAGCCTGTCAGAAGCAGAGTATGAGGGCGTACCCTGACAGTACCTAGGTAAGGACTACTAGCCAGTCAGAAGCAGAGTATGAGGGCGTGCCACGCTAGCAGCTAGGCGAGCATTATAACGTGTGTTCCAAAGTGACCACGTTTGTCTCTGAAGTAAAGGCTGGACTACAACAGAGCTGTTTGGAGCAGTTGGTGAACAGTGTTTTCCGTTGTTTTTACTTTGTAAACCTATAACGTGCACAAAAAGATATGCAGTAAAACACAATAAAGGAAAGGGGAAAAGCCAAAAAGCACAATATAAGCACTTTAATATATTGCATATAGCAAAAGTCAAAAACTGAATGTAATAGGCATTAACCAGCCTAATATGTATAAACAATAGCTGGTTTGCTTGAAAGTTGCAGCTATTGTTCAAACATCTCAGAATTATGACACATTTAAGAAGTTGTGTCAAACCGTGCCAATGTGCTTGTAATGAAATGTTTGATATTAGGACATCTGCTCAACCAACTACCGTGTATGTATATTTGGGAGCGGTGCCGTTTCTGATGCTGTTCTATCAGGACTTGAGCTGGCCTGTGTGTCCCTGGTGCGCCTGGTAACGGTTAACTCCAGCTCATTGTCTTCTCTTAAATGTGTGTAAACTTTCTCCTTCAATAGATGGGTCTCTTGGCGTGAGCTCCAGCTGTAGTCTCTGTGACTACAGCACTGCCTGGGTCTCAGCCCTCTCAGTGATGCAACCAATTTGGCTGAACCTGTTCAACCCTCAAAAACATATGCAGGAGGAGTCACTTAAGGACATGCAGTGCACAAGTGCACCAATAGGTCAAGTCCTACAGCCTATAAAATGCATTTCTTCGTCCAAGTCACAAAGGCAGAATTAAATGGATGGTTGATGGAGGGGGATGAGGGGGGTGCTTAAGGAGGAAGTGTGCAGCAGCATCTGGTCTGATTCTTGGAAGTGATGCAGGTTGCAATGTCTGCATGTTCAGAGTTCTGAGTATGTTGACTCACTGTACAGATAAGACCTTATCAAGGCTCTGCTTACCCCCTCACTTTCCCTTAATGGTTTCAAGCTGTAATGTGTGTCCCGAGCCAAAGATGGCTGGTAAATCCAGTGTATGGAAGCAGGCGGGAGCCAGGCAGGACACAGTACCCTCGGATACGTTTGTTTGTCATGCGCTGAGGTGGAAAAAGTCGTGATGGCAAATGGATTCAGGGAGCAACCACTGTTTTCTGCTCAATGTCAAATTCAACATGTTGTTCTAGTCTTGACGGATGTTTTTAATACCACCTACCATAATTATATGGGCTGAATAATCTGACATCTTAGCAGAGCAATGCACCATGGACTGATGGAAAGTATTACAAAATTGCTACCATGCATGAATATGGAGCATAATCATTAAAAAGTCGGTACTTGACTTTAGTCAGTAACTTTTTGATTGTCTGTATTTATGCAAAACTGATCCTGGTTTCCTCAGATGGAAACGATCTTTTGATAATGAATAAAAACAGACTTTCTTTGCTTTAAGCATTTAAACCATAATTTAAATATGTATGACCAATAAAGTAGTCTGGCTGTTGCTTTCAGTTGGGAAATAAAACCAGCAATATCAAGGAGTTTTAACCCCAACATCGTTCTTCTCAGCCCTTTTCTGAACATGTTTTGGAAAATGTGACGCAATGTCAGAATGTTTGAGTGTCCGAATGAATGTGGTTAAGTGAGGTTTCAATTTGACAATCCGTTCTCCTTATGGAAATAATCGGCCAGGGATTTTTCTGTTTACCTAATTTGAACACAGGATTGTTCTGCCATGTCTGGCAGTAGCAGTTTTAATAACTCAATAGTACACATCAAGAGTTTTGTTCTGTTCACAAGAGACCCCGAGCTTAGTTACAGAGTAAATTATGATGATGTTAGCTTAACAACGATTCCACACTTTGGAGCATTTATTTTTTTCATCAGATAGTCAAGTGGAAAAAATAAACTGATTTTATTTTTTTAATAATAGGTCAGAGAAAAGTGACAAATTTATATTTCACAAGGACTGGATACTTTCCCTATCCCACCACTTAAGAAGTCTGCTTTTACGTCTACCGCTCATAGCAGCCTCATTATTATCCTTGCGTTTCGGCTACAATCATGTTGAATTATGAAAATGTGTGGAGCTCTTCCAATGAAGCCAGATTTCTGAACGGCCACATGGAAAGTTATTGAAACAAGTCTGCTGGCAAATGCTGGTTCAGAGCATGCTTCCTTGATCCTATTTTGCATGTCGCATGTGAACATGGCACTGCAGGTTTTATTTAAGATGTCACCCCAGTAATGATGCTGAAACCCAACCTTTGTTCACTGATTGTACTTCACCAGCAGAGAGCCATCTTTCCTCTTCAGTTAAGCTAGGACAGTGTCTCATGACATAATCTGAACCCGGCGACAGCATTTTTCATCCTTGTTTCAGCCGCAGCTTTCTATGGCCTTTGCATTTCCATGAAAGCCAATTGAAGAACGTTCGTTCGATAGAATGATGACCTATCCTTTTTGCTTAATTCCCTAATAAATAGAAACATGAGCCTTGAGGTCCTCATTATGATAATGATTTAGAACAGCAAATCATGGCTACCAGTAGGTGGCCTCCACATGATGGCCCAGGACCTGCCTTTTTCTGCTGTGAAGAAGAAGATGAAGGGCTTCTTTCCATGCTATTTTAGATTAGTGTTATTCAAATAAGGGCAAAGCTACAGGAAAAAATAGCTGCAAAACTACCTGAACTGTAGCACTGGTGTCAGTAAAATTGTAACCATATGAGTTCATATTTGTTTTTTTTCTTGCAATAATTGCTGAGTATGATACAATTATAATAGACAATCCCTACCAAGAACAACAAAAAGTAGCAATGTTAAATTAATGTCAAATAAAGACATAGAAATAACTGAATAAATGGTTGCTTTAATTGTGAATAAAAAAAAGATGAACTATAAAATGTTAACATTGCAGGTAAGGAGTTTTCTAATTTGAGTAGTCTTTTTAATGTTACATTTGAATCGATATGAAAAAGGCCAAGGACATAATTCATAATTCAGCCTTTTTTTGCTTTTTGTGGAAATAGCCACTCACGGTCTGATTTTCTTTATAAATCCATGTCCGTCTCCTCTGTCCTTGTGGTAACGGCAGCTAAAGTTCTACTAAAATGACATTGAAATCCGCCATTGTTGTCCGTCTCATTAAAGCAACAAGGAAGAACGGCTGTAACGATTTCTACACATACGATCAAATACAAGGAGCACCAAACTTCTGTAGAGTTTATCCAATCCCTGATCAGTTCAACCACTGAATGATCTGTGCACGTGTGAGAGCAGCTAATAAGAGACAGAGGCGCAAAGAGAAAAGTAAAGCAGTGCTATAAAGTTAAGAACCAACCGTCCTCATGTGCGCGAGTGCATGTCTAGGATCTTGCACCCATTGGTAATTGGCCACTGTGTCTTTATTGGTCTGTAAGATGTTGGAAATGTGCTCGAAATATTATTTCAAATGATGGGATGGAACCTCTGCTGTGTGCCAAAGGATTGTTCCCAGGTAAAAAAATAAATACATAAAAAACAGCAGATGTAAAACAGTCGATTAACTAGCTGTACATTCAGTCAATTGTGTTTAATCAATTGGTGTGCAAATCCAAAATAGATTTTTATTAAAACAAAAATGTCATGGAATATTATTTTAAGCCAACATATCATTTAGATCCCCTTGCCTTGGTAATAGACCTTTTTCACGGCTGACATGTTGACATGTCATAGTAGGAAAAACACAGGTGTATTCAAAACCATTAATTATGGCTGCATTCCACTGAAGAGAGGCCCTGGTATTGTGCATGCTGACTCACTGGAATAGCTTACTGGGACACTTGATGGAATTGAGCCATCGTTAAGGTTATCAATTTCAGCTGTGCTTTTCCTACTATGACAAGTCCAAATGTCTGCTGTGAAAAAGGTCCATACCTGCTCAAATTTGACACCCAGCACAGTGGTAGAGTAGCCTCTGCCTTCTGAGTCTGTGGTCTGGAGCCGGGCCAGGGATGAGGCAGGCAGCCTGGTAGTGATTAGCAGACAGACGGACCGGGCTCATGCCTGAGTTTCCCTTTCAGTCGTGGGGTTTCCGCCAGTATCTGCTCACTGGCCCACCACAACTCCTCCTAATATCTTTGGCCCACTGTCTCTCTCTCTCACACACACACACACACACACACACACACACACACACACACACACACACACACACACACACACACACACACACACACACACACACACACACACACACACAATATAAGTAGAAGAAAATGGCACAGGAAGAAAGTGGCCAGATGTTTGGGCCCCACTCCCAGCATTCTTGTTATTATAGCCCACGTCTGTAATTACAATGTTAACACTGAGCTCTGTGGACCGAACCAGCAGGACTTTGTGGAGAGAGAGAGAGAGAGAGAGAGAGAAAGAAAGAAAGAAAGAAAGAAAGAAAGAAAATGTGGGGCAAGAAAGAGAGCCGGATAAAGATTGGAAGAGGGGATTTTGGGGCAAGGGGAGCCATACGTGCCTTTTGGCCGATGTGTGTGTGTGTGTGTGTCAGTGTCAGAACTCTGTCATGTGTCGTTCCGCAGCAGTGTTTCAGTGGTTATATCAGTGGAAAATTACTCATGGTTGTTTTTCTGTGATGGTTCCAGCTCCTCATTCTTTCTCTCCTGGTGTCGCTGGTGAAAAGTATGGCGTAATGCACTGCAAAAAGAATAAACCCTTGACCAGCACTTGAGTTTCCAGCATTTGGGTAATTCATCTATATTAGATGTGTACATCACAAAATGTTTGGTTGGTGAAGCCCATTTGTGGTTTACCAAAATTTTTTAGGGTAGAGTAATCTCCCCTCTGAGTCTCCTCCAATCCCCCCACTTGACTGTCTTCTACTGACTTCTTTTCCATTCTTCCTCCTGGCAGTAGCTAGCGCTCACATTCCACGGCTAGGCACTGGAGATTTCTCAAATTCTTCCCAGTGTCACCGGAGAAATGTGCCCAAATCCGCACTACGGTACACATTGAAAAGCCATATAGGCTCATAGCTCCGACAGACACTGAGTAACAGGATGCATAGGGAATAGTAGCCATGGTTGTTCTGTTGTTTTTGAAAGAGACCGACTAGCTAGTGAACAGATGAGCGCATTGTCACTCGCCCCAGGATGTCTCCAGTTATATACAGTCTGGATGTCTCCTATACAGATCAAACCAATGAGAATAATTACCAGACACTGTTGAAAATGGGCAGAAACATCAAAATGAGGCAGAAAAATTGCACTTTTCTCTTCTCTTTCTCTCATGCATGATTGTTGGCTAAACACAGTTTTGGTACATGATAATGATGATGATGGCAGTGACACTTTTTTGTTATGAAGTGAGACCTCTTAAAGCAAAAGGCACTTTATATTGGACTGGTTGTTGCCTTGTTGGGCCAGGTCGTCAGTTTTCCACTGGAGAGGACGGTTTAGTTAAGGAGCCTTGGCCAGATGTGTGGGCAGATTGAGATCATCGAGGTCAGCATGTAGGCCGATAGCAGGACTGAGTGGAAAAGACGGAGTGTCTGAAGTCACAAGGACACAAGTCTGTTGCGTAACCTGAAACCAAACCAAAAAGTAATAACGATTTTCATCAACCTTAAACGGAGGGTTTTATGTTTTTCTTTTCACAGCAGCTCTTAAGAATAATCGAAAGCATATTTATTAATGTGTTATTTTTTTTATTTTATTTTTTGCCATATTCTGACTCTCCCTTTTTAAAATGGTTTGGAATTGTTAACAATTATTTAAATTATTTTCACCCATGTTCCTTAGACTTTCATTTTAGTGTTCATTGGCTGTGTTTTGAGTTTTGACTTCTTTGTCTGCACTTCACAGAGTTCAAAGTTTTGCCAGCACTCTGATATCTTTTATACTGAAGTTAGAGTTGAAGCTCGTTTTTCCATTATAAAAGGAAAATACTGTTTTTGGACATATTAGTGTAAACCATGCCTTAAGGCCTCTGGGTGGGTGTTTCCCATGGCATGTGCTGACATTTAAGAGCCAGTGTTGTTAGGAAATTAGCTGTCGATCTTTTATTTAACAGACTATATATGCACTAACAATTGAAAGAATTGAAATTATTTAAAAAATGTCATTGTACATTATGTTGACCGTTTTGTGACTTTCACAACAAAATGGTACGTCAGTGTTTATACAAATATATTTGGGACAATCATTTTTCAAAATCTCAGTATTGATAGGAGCCAGATGCTCTGTGGTGTCTCTTTGCTCCTGTAGGAATGTCACGGGTACTGGGACGGATTAAACAGGCTTCCTGTTGTGGAGGTTTGTGAAGTTCTGCAGCACGGGGTTTATGTTAGTCTTCCTTGCTTCCTCTTAAAGAACTGCATTTTAAAACCATGCACAAAACCTACGAGAGTGATTTCCCGGCCAAAAGTGAGCTGAAAAAGTTACAATGAAGAACTGAAATCTCAACTAGCAGCACAACGGTGCATTTTCACGGGGCACAACACCAGGGGGAAAGCGGCCACCATAGCGTCATATTGAGTCAAGTTCTTGTGAAACATAAAAGACCATTCAAAGACCGAGGAGGCATTTTTAAAGGCTACAGACTCGCTGTTTGGATATATACAAAATAAAACTACAATCATGACGACTGTCAAGGATTCTTATTATCCAGAAATACAGCGATGTGTGGACATATCAGAAACATTTGAGGATCAACTAACAACGACATTGAATGTTGAGTGTTTCTCCCTTCAATAGATGAGTCCACAGACATCACAGATGCGGCACAGTTGTGTATTTACATTAGAATGGTGTTCGACGACGTGGGTACCAGAGAGAGTATAATGGACATTTTGCCACTGAAAGGACGTACACGGAGAGAGGATATTTCCAAGCATTCATGGAGTTAGTGGACAAAGTCCACCTGCCTATTTCTAAACTAGTCTCCATTACCACCGATGGGGCCCCCACATGGAGGGTCTTGGGTTTTGTCGCCTTGTGTAAATAACACGATTCTTTCCAGACTTATCATTACCATTATCATTGCATCATCCACCAACAAGCTTTGCGCAGGAAGGTGTTGAACATGAAAGACCTGATGGATGTTGGATGACAATTGGAAATTCCATCCAGGGGAGAAAGGCTTTCCATGCTCAGGTGGAAGATACTAAACCGGGTCGCACATAGTTGCTGTTGCATACTGACGATGCTAAGCAGAGGCAAATTCCTGGCAAGATTTTGCAAGCTATTGCCTGCAGTGAAAGAATTTCTCAGGCAGTGTGAAGATGCAGTGTATGCCCAGCTCGATGACGAGCAGTAGCTCACGGACTTGGCGTTCCTCACTGAATTGACTGGCATTCTGAATGCTCTGAATTTAGAGTTGCAGGGGAAAAAACAAAATTATAATTGACATGATCAGTGTTGTGAACACTGTAAGCGCAAACTACAGCTACTTTCAACCAAGCTGCAGCGCCAGGACCTGCGCTAATTTCAAAGCATGCATGCAGACCTTAAGGGCAAAGATGCAGCTCAACTCGACAGTGTCGAACAAGTTCAGAGCATTGCCTCAGTTTTTGAAAGACATGCATCACTCAAGCCAGTCGCCTCATACATGTTTCCCGTTTGGTACAGATATTGATGTGGATGACATTGCCTCCAAAGTGGGAACACTATTCCTACTGGACACTACTGCAGTGGAGGAGGAAATTCTTACCCAGAATGACGTTCATGACAATAAAATCCAGGGCATCCACTGACATAAAAGGTGAATTTTGGCACCTGCTCTCAGATAAGAAGTATCCTAACATACAAAGATGTGCTTTTTGCCTGTCAGCCCAACCTGTGTGTGTGAATCTGCCTTCTCCCACATGAAAACCATGAAGGCCAAGTTCAGATCCACCATGACAGGTGACCACCCATTCGCCTCCCTGAGACTTGCTACCAGCTGCTACATCCCTGATTACGAATGATAAACTACCATCCTCCTCCCGATGCCAGAGATTTCTATCACTCCCTTCTCTGAAATGGAAATTGTGCTCTATGCACTCATGATGGGATAGAGACTGGGATTTGGGACTGGTAGATCTTGTGATGTTAAAAATGTAAAAGTAGATCTGAAGTGTAAAAACGTTGAGCACCCCTGCACTAGCAGAACATCCTGTCACAGAGCCCTTATGTCAAAACCCCAAAAATATTTTCTGTAGATAGCACTTTGCATTCGAGCATACAACTCTTTATTATGTATTTATAAACAGCTTTCCTCAGCGTAGCCTCACTAAAATTAACCAGAAAAGGGAACGAAACTCAATTAAACAAAGATAACCCCAGTATTTCCGCTATGTACATACAGTGCCTTGCGAAAGTATTTGGCCCCCTTGAACTTTTCGACCTTTTGCCACATTTCAGGCTTCAAACATAAAGATATAAAACTGTAATTGTTTGTGAAGAATCAACAACAAGTGGGACACAATCATAAAGTGGAACAAAATTTATTGGATATTTCAAACTTTTTTTAACAGATAAAAAACTGAAAAATTGGGCGTGCAAAATTATTCAGCCCCTTTACTTTCAGTGCAGCAAACTCTCTCCAGAAGTTCAGTGAGGATCTCTGAATGATCCAATGTTGACCTAAATGACTAATGATGAAAAATAGAATCCACCTGTGTGTAATCAAGTCTCCGTATAAATGCACCTGCTCTGTGATAGTCTCAGAGGTCCGTTTAAAGAGCAGAGAGCATCATGAAGAACAAGGAACACACCAGGCAGGTCCGAGATACTGTTGTGGAGAAGTTTAAAGCCGGATTTGGATACAAAAAGATTTCCCAAGCTTTAAACATCCCAAGGAGCACTGTGCAAGCGATAATATTGAAATGGAAGGAGTATCAGACCACTGCAAATCTACGAAGACCCGGCCGTCCCTCTAAACTTTCAGCTCATACAAGGAGAAGACTGATCAGAGATGCAGCCAAGAGGCCCATGATCACTCTGGATGAACTGCAGAGATCTACAGCTGAGGTGGGAGACTCTGTCCATAGGACAACAATCAGTCGTATACTGCACAAATCTGGCCTTTATGGAAGAGTGGCAAGAAGAAAGCCATTTCTTAAAGATATCCATAAAAAGTGTTGTTTAAAGTTTGCCACAAGCCACCTGGGAGACACACCAAACATGTGGAAGCTCATCACCCTGAACACACCATCCCCACTGTCAAACATGGTGGTGGCAGCATCATGGTTTGGGCCTGCTTTTCTTCAGCAGGGACAGGGAAGATGGTTCAAATTGATGGGAAGATGGATGGTGCCAAATACAGGACCATTCTGGAAGAAAACCTGATGGAGTCTGCAAAAGACCTGAGACTGGGACGGAGATTTGTCTTCCAACAAGACAATGATCCAAAACATAAAGCAAAATCTACAATGGAATGGTTCACAAATAAACATATCCAGGTGTTAGAATGGCCAAGTCAAAGTCCAGACCTGAATCCAATCGAGAATCTGTGGAAAGAACTGAAAACTGCTGTTCACAAACGCTCTCCATCCAACCTCACTGAGCTCCAGCTGTTTTGCAAGGAGGAATGGGCAAAAATGTCAGTCTCTCGATGTGCAAAACTGATAAAAAACTAACAAAACTGGATCGGCCTGTGGATCTGTTAATTTTTCCGATCCCCGATCCAGCTATTTTGTCAATATCGGGGCCGATGTCCGATCTTAATATTGGATCGGTGCACCCCACTACTATGTAGTCTGTGGTGCAGTGTGGTTGCAGACCATAAAGGTAGAGAATGAGTGCATGCTGTGTGTGTGTCAGGAAGTAATTGAGATGAATTGGTTTTAATGGGACTTTATGGGATGTTTGGAGTTATTCCTGTCTGAGGTCTCCTCTGGCGTCCTGGCTCCTCTGGAGGATGGCTTGGCCCTCCGCCCAGCACAGAGGCTGTTCTACACTTTCTTGTGCTCTCTCACCCTCTCTCTGCCGTGAGAGAGAGCGAGTGATTGTATGGCACGGAGTGAGTGAGTGTTTGTGTTTCCTCCCACCCTGCTTCCCTCCCAGCGCTCTGATTTAACAGGACCTCCGGTTCGCCGAGCACTCACCCCTCTCCGCTAATCGCAGAGTGCCACTTTAAAGGCTTCAGCAAGTAGTCAAGCCTTGTCCCGACTCTCATTTGTCACGGAGATCACATGGTGGCGCATGAGTTAGGACCCTGCGGTGGCCGCGCAATTACAGGGTCGGCGGAAGGGAGCAAAGCCAGCAAAACCCAGTGGTAAGGACGACTCCTCGGTGGCGGCACAGAACTAAACTTTCTCTTCCTGTCGCGTTTTGATGGACGGCCTGAGGGAAGGCGGAGTGTCACTTAAGAGTCTAGCGTGTGTGTGTGTGTGTACGCGTGCATACAGTAAAAGCACAGCAAATTTTGTTTTTGTCATCACTGCTTTTTTTAAATTACTCTCGACCAATTTAGTGGTGTAAAAATACAGATCCAACAAATAAGTGTTGGCAACTTATTCTGGAAAGACTTGCTTGTTTTGAAAACTTTTAAAAGCACCAGTCAAACCACAGCCCAGTTTAGCTCCCAAGTATGGACTGTTTTTATTCACTTCTCTTTCCCATACTCTGTACACTGTAGAATGAATTAGTGGGCTGTATACAGTATACACTGATAAATATGCCACAGCTTTATTTATTTTTTGGCTGGATCGTGGTCCACAGGGCCTAGGGCCAGGCCTATAACCTCAAAACTCTGTCACTCTGTCCCTCAGTCACTGAGTCGCTCTCTCACTTAGTGATGAAGTTCCCCCATTGGTTGGAATAAGTGTGATGAAGACAGTGTTGGTGTTTCCCCATTGGCCATTGCCTTTTCAAACTGTATTGGCACGACGTGCGTGTCACACAAACAGCATTGCCACAATGCTATTTCTAAATAAATATAGTGGATGGGGTTTTGATATTTCATTTAGTAAAAATCGGGGAATTAATACTCCAGGAGAGCAGCAGAGAGGGGCAGATAAATCAAAAGTTTACAAGAATTTGTCGAATTTTAGGATATGTGGCAAACTAAGAAACAGCTTTCATACAAACAGCTTTTTTTTTAGCTTGTCATAATTCACTATTAGCAGAGCTAGTGCGCTGTGCTTGTGTAAAACATAATAGCAGTGGAATTGCGGCAGAGCAGATTAAAATATCGCTTTCTACATGTGTATGCTTACTGAACAGCTGTATTGACAAATGATTGGCTTTTTACTCGCAAAGGTTTTATTGCACTTACTTATGCTACAGTTACGAGCGTAGTTGTCTCAAGCGCAGCCTCTCTGATCTGCTGTTCACTGACTTCGCTCTGTGTGTGTGTGTTTGTGTGTGTGTTGGGAGGAGCTCAGCCCCGACACAGAGCAGGGGAGAGGCTGCAGCATGATGATAAATACTACAGTTTTTTTAATTATGTCGTTTTTTTTATAATAGTTTAATGATAATGTTTAATGAATAAAAATGCTATCGGTCAGCACTACTAAAGATGAACATTCAGTATCTATATTTACATTATAAACACCAACGCTGACCATCCCTGTGACAGTATGGCTACACTTCAACATAATGACCATACACGGCATGCCATATACTAGGTTTTGACCTAGTCTTGCACTACTATATGTACAGTATGTCTCCATTTCCCTACATTTACACTTTAATGCCAAAATACCATTTCAGCAGCAGGAGGCAACCTGTGAAATATAAATTAATCAATCCTGAGTAAGCGATTTATGAAAAGCAGTGTGTATATGCATGTGTGGTGTACTTGAACACACTATATACACATGTATATTTGGCTGTGCAGTATGCGTCCACATGCCTTTGTGGGGCCCCCTTTTCTGTGTGTGCCATGGCAGAGTGACAGCTCTGACTTTAGCCTCTGAGGTTATGCCAGGTCATTGGCCGCCAGCCTCTCAGTGGTGGGGAGCACTGAGACTGAGAGCATAGGCTTCGTGAAAGCAGAGTAAATGGATGGTTTGAGGGATAGATGGACAGAGGAGCAAAGAGAAAAACTGGTGACGAGGATGAGACGAACCACAGCATGGAGGAACGATGGAGTCAGGAAGAACAGAACAGAAGGAGCACAGATTGAAGTAGTGAGGAAGGAGTGAATGCAGGAGGACAAGCTCTATGTTGCTCATTAGGTTTGGGTGTGTATGGGAATGGTGGTAAACATGACATTTCCCCTGCAGCCAGCAGAACGACTCCGGCATCTAATGACAGCCCTGCAGCACAATGAGTAGTAAAGCTGCAGCCACCAGAGCTGTTGCCCAGCCCAACTACCACCAGCCGCCACCAACCAGGAGCCGGGGCAGGGAGGAGGATGTCTCAAGCCAAGCAACTTAGAGAACCGTACATATAGAACTGTAATTGACCTAAAAAATTTCACCAACTAGGAAAAGGGTACAATCTAATGTTACTATGAATGCCAGCCAATGTCAGTTAAGTATGGCCCCAAATACTGTATTTTTTTACTTGAGTGAATCTCAAACCTGAGTAGCAAATTCAGGTATTTTTCAGGGTTTTCTTTAGACATAAAGTCAGATGCTGCATGAATCAATTGCAAGTGTCCACCCTCTACTGAACTGGTATCATTAAGGTGATGCCACACTGTCCTAGCTGGCACTTAAATCAAGCAAGGCTCCGGGTGTGTATCCTTGTTTTGTCATGTAATTATTGTCTGGGAAAACTTTAGTAGTAAATAACAAGTTGACTAATTTATAGCCTGACTTCCTTTGTTGATTGTTGGCTTTTCTCAGAAGCTAGACAGTGTTAGAAAACATTCAGAATGTATGCTTGACTAGGGTTGCAAAATTCTGGGAATCTACTGGCTCTGGGGGGGGGAACAATGTTATGTTGGACACTGACAAAGTGAAATGTTTCAAGTGGTGAGTTGCATAGCTAGCAAGTTAATGTGAAAAGGTACTTTGAAATTTTGAGTTGATGGTCATGGTGTAAAACCATAACAAAGAGATCCCCCTATCAGCACGTCTTCCTGAGGTTGGATTGAAAGATTCATGACATATTTAACTGTTCTGTCCTCACTGTAGACATATAATTTCTCCCATTGGATGCATCTAACTGATCATCTTCTTACAGTATTCAATGTACTTTCTGTGGCTCCTAGGCTGTCTTAAAAGTAACATCTTTGCCCCCGTTCCCAATTTTACTGATATGAAAGGTGGCATTTATGGGTAACTAAGATGATGGATGATTTTTTTTTGAGAAAAGGGTTAAACCACACTATGAGAGTGGATTGTTCGGTCTCCTGAAACCCCATCCAGCAACCGGAAGCAACAGAGTTAAAGGCTACAGCCACAATTACTATGTAGAAGTTATTCTCGGTGCGAGTGTATCTTTTCTTTGTCTTTTGAAACTGCGTGTAATTGAACCCCAGGCAGTGAGTTGAATGAGTTGAACAGGTGAGGTGTGAGGCTGACCACGAGTAGGTTGCAATCTGAACAGAAGCCATTACATTTGCCCTTTTGAATAGACTGTGAATTCCATTAAGGTGGAGAGACAAACGTGTTCTCAAAAAATATGTATTGAGAGGAAAACCTATATTTATGGTGCCCAGAGAAATTAATCCTAACGACTTTGGTGATTCTCTGACCTTAGCTCTAGCGCCACCACGAAGTTGACATTTGTAGTTTTAAGTAGTGTCTCGAAAACTGATTGATGGACTGCCATGACATTTGGCACAAAATGTATGTTGCCTAGAGGATTAATCCTAATAATTTAGGTGATCTCTGACTTTTCATCCGGCGCCATCACCCGGTGCCACATTGCTGTCCCAGACATACTGCATTTTGCCAATTTTTTAACATTAATGTATTATGTAATGTAATGTATTATAATGCACTGGCATGCAGCACTACTTAGATCAGCCTACTGAACTAGTGCCAGCTAATGAGCACTTTGCCAGAGAGGTCACTTTTGTTTAAAAGACAATTCCGGCGCAAAATGAACCGAGGGGTTAATAACACGTGTACCGAGTCGACCGTTCTCTGGGATATGTTTTTATGCTAATCTAATGTGACCAGTTTTTGCACAAAATGGTAATTCATTTGTAACGCTAGTCGTCTGGGCATGCTAAAGTAAAAAGAAATCGCTATTTCTACACCACTAACAAGGCTTCAAATAGCACCACACTTCCACGGTAGCATAACGAGGGTCCCTACATGTAACCGAAGCATTGAGAACTTTGTAAGTGTACAGACAGTTTATTAAAAACATAGTTTATAAAGACAGTATCGTTCACGTATACAGGCGGGCGCCATCTTGGGAAAACAGTCATGACCAGTCTGTACACTTAAAAAGTTCTCAATGCTTCGGTTTACATGTAGGGACTCATTGTGCTACCGTGGAAGTGTGGTGCTATTTTGAGCCTTGTTAGTGGTGTAGAAATAGCGATTTCTTTTTAACTTTACCCGTGCCCCGACAACTAGCGTTATAAGCTAATTACCACACACACATTTGATTAGCATGAAAACATATTCCAGAGAACGGTCGACTCGGTACACACGTGTTATTAACCCCTAGGTTCATTTTGCACCGGAATTGTCCTTTAAGCAGGAGGGTTGAGGGTCAAGTCTATAAACTGGGTTATGAGTTTTCCCCAGGCCCCAGAGTCTGACATTCTATACCATGATATTGTAAAAACCGTGGCATGATTCTTTTGTGTCAAAAGCAACTGAAGAATGCACTCCCAACGCAGTGAGTACTATGATGGCTCTCCCCAACAGATGACCAACAGGGATATCTGGGTGATGGCTGGTGTCACAGTCTAAATTGGAAGTTATGGTAACAGTCTTTGTGTGTTTGTGTGTAAAGGGGGGGGCGCGGGGTGCGGGGTAAAGGATTGGAGAGCACCGCACCTGTATGAGTCATTGCGCTAAGGCGAACCTAACAGCAACATGTCATATCAAGACATCGCCCCACTCTCAACCCCTCGCTTGATTCCTCCTCACTGTGCCGGTCGCCGTCTGTTGTTATTGTCCTCCAGTGTTATTATTAACTTCCACATTCCTGAAGATAGTGTCATATAATCAGTGAATTTTGCACACTGAACCCATTCACCTCAGCTGGTTAAAGATGGCTAAATGTGTAGCCTCTGTAAACTGACATTGAATTTACAGTAGCTATTCTACATTAATGTTAAATGAAACACTAATACAAATGCCATGGAAAAAATGCCAGGCCCAATTATCAGTGCCATATGGACATGTGAGGCTTATTTTCAGTCAGTTATTTAGTTATGATGGCTTTTTGGCTTGGTTTGTGGCTTTGAGGGAAGGGAAAGGTATCTGATATGTACCATGCTGTGTTTCTAATGAAGAGTGTATTGTTTAGTGCCGCTATTTCAGTGGGAAATCAAAGCATATTCCCAAAGATGGACCAGGGATTCCACCCACACATATAAGTCTCTACACATTTATTTCAAATCCTATTGAAAGTTTTAAATTCTCAATATAATGCAGAAAACAACATGAACTTGGCTATTAGTAAGGATTCTGAGTTGGTTTTCAGAGGTGTTTACCCAATGTATTGCTGGAAACAAATTACACTACAACTACTAAATGCAACTACTGGGCAGAGGAAAGGTTAGCTGAAGTTGCATAGAACAGACATAGCTTTGGTCTGGACCAGTGGCAAGTGGATTAGATTATAGTATAGTATTGGTTTTATGCTGTGGTAGATAACGGGTGGAGCAGAGGCATCCTTCTGCAGTAATGTCGGGTTACAGAAAACCCAAATGTAAATGCCTTAGAAAGGCTGAGACCTCTAATGTGCATGATTGTCCCGTTGGCCCTGTATACCAGCCTAAATCAGCCTTCCAGTGCCTACTCTCGTGTCATATCCATTTTACACATGCACACAAAGTGACACAGCCAGACACACATGCAGCCTAAGGGTTGCAAGCAGATATAGCATACCACAGTTGGCAGTATGAACCACTCTGACTTGGTTGCCCTAGTCTCCCAGACTACATACAGCCTCAACATGGCACCTTCTGTAGTTAGTGTCTCACCTCTGCAGTGTCACTCACAATGTGTGTGTGCATTCAGAATGCACACAAACTCATACAGACCTTTCGTGTCTAATACACACACAGAGTAAAACTGGGGCAACTGGTCACAGGTTCCTGTATGAATATTCCAAAAAAAATGTAGAAAAAAAAAGAAGTTTACTTGATTTGAGTGATATTTGGTTCTGTTCACCCGTTCAGCTTAGCCGTGTAGGCACTACTTACAATGTTATGTTTGAACTCTGATTTGCTTGATTTGACCAACTTGCCCTGTTTTAATTTAGCAGATAATGCCGACCACATCATGAAAGAGTAGAACGCTGAACCTCCTGTAATCGTCTTTGTTTTTTTTTGTTTTTTTTTTTCAGTCAGTGGTGAAAACTGGACGTTTGCTCATCAGTCATGAGGCACCAATAACCGGAGGCTTTGCTGCTGAAATCAGCTCGACAGTACAGGTGAGTCTGTGTATCAGAACATACTGTGTTTCATGAGAGTTTAATAGGGTCTGTGGCTCCCAGGGTTAGGAGGTGGTCTTTAAAGCTTTTGGTCTTAATGGGTTGCAATGATTTTGGCAATAAAAGTCCCACTTTGTAATAAAGCTGTAATAGCCTTTCACTGAGTGCCCCAGAGCAGTGGTTTTAAAACTGTGAGATGCGCCTCCCCAGGAGGTGCGGAGAGAGTTGAAGGGAGAGCTTATTAATAACCCATCTCGCCTTACCAACTAGTCGATACCAAGCTTTGACCAATACTGGACAGATACAAGTACCTGATAATCTCAGAGCCTCTTTCTCAGCTGAACTTGACAGTTCAACTCAAAAGCCATCTTTTATGTTTCTTGCAGGTGAGGGTAATGAATAAGTGAGAAGTTAAGCCATATTTTGGCAAAAATACAAATGTTTAGTATGTTATAAAAATGTGGATAAACAAAAGAAAAGTTGATGTTGCTTGAGTGGTTTGAGAGGATTTTGTGGCTATTTTGTTTTTTCTTCACCATGGAACTGGGCCACCATTGGAATCGTATTGCTACTAACGTGAATCCAAGCTGACTACAGCCACCACACTCTGCAAAGGACCAAGCAAAATCAAGCATTTAAAAACATGGATAGGAAAAGAGATAAGATTCTGGGTGGAGCACTACTTTTAACTCTTTTCAAGATAGCAGAGTGAGGTCACAATCTCAGTGACTCAGCCTAAAATAACTGGGATGTGGTGCAGGCTGCACTTTAGGGCTGCACATTTCTGGATTTGAAAAAAAAAAAAAAGAATCATGAGTTTCTCAACCAGAAGAAAAATCATGATCAGGAAGCCATTTTTAAATGAAAACATGTCTTGAACGGTCTTCTGTATAATCTATAAATATGATTGTGACCACTATTTTAAAGTTTTCTATTATTACCAGCACAAACTGCCGCCTCAAAACATACCAGAGAGAGAAATCAGAAGCGGTAAAACCCAGCAACATTTGTAGTACACAGCTTTTTCTACAATTTTATGGTTAGACCAAAATGTTTCGGCTTGTGGCTTCATCAGGGACAACCACGAACGATTAGATTTCTTTAAAGGTCCCATGGCATGAGAATTTCACTTTATGAGATTTTTTAACATTAATATGAGTTCCCCCAGCCTGCCTATGGTCCCCCAGTGGCTAGAAATGGTGATAGGCGTAAACCGAGCCCTGGGTATCCTGCTCTGCCTTTGAGAAAATGAAAGCTCAAATGGGCTGATCTGGAATCTCCTCCTTATGAGGTCATAAGGAGCAAGGTTACCTCCCCTTTCTCAGCTTTGCCCATGGCAAGCTGGTCAAGGCCACACCCCCACCCTCCACCTTGCCCCCCCTCTCTCCTCCTCAATTGCATTTAAAGCTACAGACAGAAATGGCACATCCTAAGGAAAGCTCATTGTGGGACTGGCTCTAGTGGCTGGAATTCTGCACCAAGGCTGAATTTTGGGAAAGATACTTCAGGTACAGTATTAGGGGACCACTAAGGTCTATATAAAAGAGACTTCAGATACAGTATTAGGGGACCACTAAGGTCTATATAAAAGAGACTTCAGATACAGTATTAGGGGACCACTGAGGCCTATATAAAGAGACTTCAGATACAGTATTAGGGGACCACTAAGGCCTGTATAAAATAGACTTCAGATACAGTATTAGGGGACCACTAAGGCCTGTATAAAATAGACTTCAGATACAGTATTAGGGGAACACTAAGGCCTGTATAAAAGCATCCAAAAAGCAGCATGTCATAGGACCTTTAATCCTCTTTATGCATACATATCCACACATGTATGTTTAAACCATGGTAAATAAAACATGCATGGATGGTGGTGCTCATTAGATGACCAGGTTTAACCTGTGGCCCAAACAATATTGCCCCCTATTAGGTTGTGGCAGAAAATTATGGTACTGCACCTATGAAAAACAAATTGCTTTGTTATTTTTGTTATCAAACAATTGGCTTTAATGGGAGGTAAACAAGGACAAACACCACCAAAAACAACCAAAACAAAACAACCAAGTTGCATGAATGTAAATGGGATGTAAGTCTGCTGTTGATCTGGGGAGAGAGAGAACACAACCCACACTTCTCACGCCACTGACTTATCTTTGTCTTGTTTTCATCATATATAATGTTGGGAACATGCAATTTCACAGTGAATGTGCTATCAGACAGTGATGGATATCCATCTTCCAAAAACCTGTCCATCAAGCGGTTAGCCAAGGAGTGTTCAGTGTAATAGTAGTTTTGTTGGTTGGCTCCAATTCAGTCCTGTCAGACTATTGAGGGCTGAATCTGACTGCTGAGCCCCTGAAAAAGCCAGAAAGCATGTTGCGTTGCGTTACTATGACAACCGTCGACCGCGAGTTGTCATGTCAATAGCTGCGGCATAAATGCATTTTGAACAGTTTTAATACAGGGATCTTAATATTTATTTATTTTTTCTTGTGTTTCGATAGGTGTCACAGCGTACTGGTGTAACGCAGCCTTCTCATTTCTTGATGCAGCTTGAGGTTAAATCATGAGTGCTTGGTTTAATGAGTTAGCTTGGCGAACTCAATGCTTGGACACTGTGCAGGAGAAATGTCATGTTTGAGTAAGAAAGCGTGGCATAAAACAGTATGTCAGTTTTCAATTTGATAGGGCAATCCTACTCAGCTTTGAGAATGGGATGGCAGGAAGATTCTGAGTCTGGGACTAATTGAGTTTAACAGCAGTGTGGATGGTAAAGGTTTTAACTCGTACCACACCTCTTTGTTTACTTGTGTAGCCCTCCCAGGATTAAAATCAAGGGACAAAAGAGAAACTGGTTGTCAGTAAAGCTTGTGTAGTCTAGGCAATGTTGCCTGGGAGTGCTTTAGTGTATTATTTCCAGAAAGAGTGGCTTCAGCTACCACCTCTCCACCTCAGGCCCTTCCTGGAAGATCTATTAATGGATGTTTCTCTTTTAAATAAAGACAAAGGGAAGTTAAGTAGGGCTTGGCAAGTTTCCTTTATCAAGCTTTGGCTTCTGTGCTAGTGATTTAATGTGTCATTAGCATGCCCTTTCCTGAGTGTAGGCAGAACAGAGTAGGGCAGAATGACATGTGGCTAACGACAATGCTTTCATGGACCTCAGGGATGCACAGAGAGAAATGGTGACTCAGCCTCCTTCCCTTAACTCACCAAACCACAACAGACTTGACTATAGTCAATTCAGGTTCCAAAAAGTACAAACTCTGGCTGATCATTTGGATTTAGAAAAAAAGCTATACTCTTTTCCAGTGGTTGTCAAACACATAATGGAATGCTGTACACTTGTGACCGCTGTGTATTACAAGAACTCTCTGCTTGGAACAATTTGAAAAAAAGTGCAGATGACATACCAAGTGTACAATACAGTACTGAAGATGGTAGTTTGGTCTTAACCACAGTTTATTCTCCACACAAGCCATATTTTAGACTGCATTTAATCATATAGCATTGCCACTCACGGGGTCTCAGAGTTATCTGTGGGGTTCTAGGTCCACTGGTAGTACTTTCCATTATTTGTGTAATTTTAAACCAGTAGTCCAACATCCAGCCCAGCATCCATGCCCCACTGAGTTGTGGTACTGTTCTGGGATGTGGTTCAAAGACTACTGACTCCACTCTGGCGTAGTTGGTGTTAGCTGAAGGCTTACATATCTTCTGCCATAAATGCCTTCTGAATCAGAATCAAGTTGCCTGTCGGGTTAGTCTGAATGAAAAGCAGAGTAGTCATGAGGCCTGGGGCGTTCAACTGTAAAAGTCATGCAAGTCCCTTCCAATGTCTTTCTCCATCAGGGAATACAGTAAACTGCCTTCAAAGGACTGTGTTTATACAAGGGGCTCTTTTAAAATACTGGAGAATTGGATATGGGTACCACCATGTTGAGTAAGGAGGTTATATAATGGTGGTCTGCTGCTGCTCACTATCTCTGTCCTACAGCCCGATTCACTTGTTAGCCATTTCTTAACTTCATATAACTGCAAGGTGTTGTGCAAACATCTGAACTAAAATGGCATTTTACCTGTTGAGTTAAATGTAAATTTTACTCTTTCCAAGTTTTCTGACATACTGAATGTCTGCAATCTTCTGGATTTCATGTTCAAAATAGCCTTAAAGATGCATCTGAATTTAATTAATTTAACTTAATTTTAATTTAATTTAGAGATCTAACCGCACTAGCAGCCTGATTGGGGGCTCAACACACACCACAAAAAAGTATTGAATGGATGAGAAATTCTTAACGTTTTATGATATCAAACTTCTTTTTGATACTATTTATGGTTAGCATTTTTTTTCAGCAGTAGCCATTAAATGTATTTGCATTCATAAATTCCCTCTTTATATAGTAGCTTTCATTCCCGCTTAGACTTTAATTGCCCTCACACAAAACAATGCATGCGTGTTATCCAATGTTACGGTTTGTAATTTTATTAATTAACGCTAGCGTCACTGATGATATATTTGATTGTATTTATTTTCTGGTAAATAGCAGCTGAAAAAAAAAACAGCTTTTCTGTTAAGAAGAGAAACTCCAAGCATCAGAGTGGTGATTAGGCAAGGATATGGTTTTGTGAATATACCTTACATTCTCAGATAAAAGCCGGTATTCAAATAATAGACAGCACAATTAAAAAAAGGCTGATCGCTAATGAAGGCCAAGTCAAAAAAACATTGTGGGGGATGGAATAACCTGTAGTCATGTTATACTCATCATTCTGCTGCTTTGAGTTTTTTTTTTTTTTAAAGAAATCATGTTTTCAGTCATCATGTATTCTTATTTGTCTTACGTCTGATCAATGTTAAGCTACCGTTAGTCTGGATCAAATAACACGTTACTGTGTTGTGTGAACAGTTAACTTCATTTAATATTGTACATGGTGTTTTCTTTTGCGGGGTGCAAATGTTCCACCAAAACAAAGTCCTTCCCAAGACTATTTTGCAGATCCACAGTCTTTGCATCCGGAGCTTAGCGCCGCCCAAGTGGATTGTGATTAATAATTTTGAACTTGAACATTTTGGAGGAAGTGCTGAGTTTTATTCATGGTAGCTTAACGTCGTAAGTGGAGAGCGTTCATCTAATCTCATTGTCACTTTCATCAAATACACTAAGATGAAAGGAAAACAAGGTGCCTTGTGGTGTTATTTCGGGTCAGTGGTAGGGAAAGTGTTTGTCCTTGTCAGTGTCCATAAGAAATGTTCACCATTTCATAAATACTCAGGGCAAAAGCTCATTCACTGTATGTCATGCTTTCAAAACAAAGTGTAAAAAAACCCGTACTACACTACTCAGGCTTGCATTGGCATTGCTGATGCCACTATCAATTTATGGTTGTTGTTGTTGTTGTTATACTTCTGTCCACTAGAGGGATTTTCAACATTAGCCTAGAAAGGGGCAACTTAAAAACACAACACAAAAATGCAAAAGACATCGCAATTTTTTTACAAAAGCTCCTGCAAAATCAGGCATTTTGGGCTGCAACAATCTCAAAAAAGGCCGCAAAATCCTGGAGGGACTGGTTATTACATTTTTAATAATAATTTAAATTCTTTGTTTTTTGTGCCGATCCGATCCGTGATCCAAACCGTGAGTTTTGTGATCTGTTGCACCCCTATTTGAGAAGGATGGGACATTATATTGCAAGCCATTATCTCATTGTTTCATTATTAAAAAGTGTGGTATAGGTACATAATAAATGAATTGCTCCAAATATAGGCAGTTTAAAACATGGCAACCATATTGTCAATTTTGGCAACCAAAAGCTGATGCCTGGTTGCCAAGCCGGCAACCACTTAAAAAAAATCAATTTTTAAATTTAAATTAATTTAATTTAAAAAAAAAATTAGCATTGAGCCCTGATGACAATTCATTCCGATATTAGGAATCGTGTTTCTTACATCAATCAATTTTTTTTTCACGTGCAAGTGGTTCCAGGAAAGGGGCCGCATGTGTCCACGACTATGCATGCAACATTGTGGTGGTGCGACGAGTACAAGTCTTCAGCTCAGGAGGACTCAGTTGCCTTCTTGTCGGTTAACGGTTAATGATCGGTTAACTAGGGTTGGCTATCGGTTACAAAAGAAAATCTTAATTAGCATCCCTAGCATCTATATCTTCGCTGAACTTCCTTGTAACAGGTAGGCAGCGAGAACGGCAGCGGAGCCTTCGTTGCCGCCAACTGCAGTTTCCAACAACCAACAACAGACTGCTAGTGCTCAACAGTGGCAATGTCTGAGGGTGTTTGAGTTATAGTCCTCGCTCGTCCCTGTTTGTTTTTGGGGAGGTTTTCATATAGCAGCGGTGCTAATCATTTAGCAGCAGTGTTGTTGAGTGCATATATACGTAGGGGCATCTATTCATTCATTCATTCAACCTTTACTTATACTCAAGAGATCATTGAGGGGCAGCCCTCACTCACAATGACATTGAGTTACAACGACAAAGGAAACACAGAAGGAAGCAACGCCATCATAAGAACAAAGAAAGACACTGAAACTTTTCCAAAAAGGAAAAACAATATGATTAACCGATCAAGACAACCAGGATGCAAAAGGAAATAACAACTATGTAAAGCAATTACAAGTACAAGTTTGGAGGTCCAAAATCTGATTTCTAAAATGTCCAAAAGCACAAGTGAGTTGATTTTAAGTGCTGTATTTCGTTCCCCGAGTCAGGTGCACTTAAACTAAACGCTGTCCATCCTTGATCATTCTGGATTTGTATTCCTACTTGGCAATCCATTGAATTCAGTGATACAACCCAAGAACTGTCATCTAGGCATGAAAGCTCTCACTGTACCATGTCAACTCTGCAGGCACATAGAGCAGCAGACTTCTGCTACAGTCTCTTCTTCTCCTGTTGTGTTGTATTTTTACAGGCTGTAAAAGTACCAAAGCACAAACGGCTCCTCATCAAGACTGAGAATCCCCTAGACCAGATGTTGTATAAGAAATGAATAACATAGTGTGACACATAAGTTCTGCACTGTCAGGTGCCAAACTGCTCCATGGCAGCCAATGGATGGATTCTTAATGTGGGGTTATATGGCTGAGTTTGTGATGCCGTCTGTGTCCCAAGAAACAGGTCGAAATCCGTTTCTGTTTGTCGGACAGACTGTGCACAACAAGGCAATACGCAAAGAGGGTGCTGTGCAACCTCCCTTTGAGTCAACTCGTATGTTCTGGTTTTCGGTTGCTTGAGTTGTTTGCAGGTCACTTTCATCTGAAAGAGGGTACTTCAGGACTGTTTCTGCAAATCTGTGTGCGCATCGAAGTGTGTTCCTTTAACTCATCAGGGGGTTTGTCCCATTTGGAGTGTTTTGGCCAACTTATTTCTGCTTTGTCTCCATGGGAAGAGGTCAAAAGCCAATATAGAGACATGAGTCATGGCTTGTTTTGCACTTTGGCCAAATTGCCTTAGCACTAGCCTGCTCTGAGGACCATAAATTAATAATTTTGACTTGTAGCATATAAATCAGATGTGGCTATAAAAATGTCGTTTTTTTCCTGTCAATATCACAAATCCCCTCGTCATAGTGTTGGCCGAACATACTTGCGACATGCAGCTGACTATAAGATAGAAGCCCCTTCTTACTCTCAGACATATCAAACACTTTAAGGAGAATTCCGGTCAATTTCAACACGTAGCTCTGTTGTTTGGAAATTTGGAGTGCTGTCAGTAGCAAGAAAAACTAAAACAATCGTTGCTGCCTACACCATGTTATCCCCCTGCTAGCGTTAGCACCCAACAGGCTTAAACAGGGCAAGTTTTAAATGTGTTTTAAGCCTCTAAACATGCTCGAAATGTAATTAGAAGTGCCTACCCATGTGCAGTGATTCCTTCCGAGGGAACACAGTGAATCTGACTGCAGTAGTTGTGACAGAAAGGCGTAAAAGTTGTGTTAATCCAGCCAGTGCACAAACCTCTGTTTATTTCCTGTTTTCCGGTCAAGTCCACACTAGTCGATTGTCGAACTCATACAATCCAATAGTCCAGTCAAATTTGCTGTGTTCCCTCGGAAGGAATCACATCACATGGGTAGGCACTTCTAATGACATTTCGAGCATGTTTAGAGGCTTAAAACACTTTTACAACTTGCCCTGTTTAAGCCTGTTGGGTGCTAACGCTAGCAGGAGGATAACACGGTGTAGGCAGCACCGATTGGTTTAGTTTTTCTCGCTACTGACAGCACTCCAGATTTCCAAACAACAGAGCTACGTGTTGAAATCGACCGGAATCCTCCTTTAAGGATCAGAGCTGTTGCAGTCTGAACATGTTAGCGGGGCTTCCCTGCCTGAATGAAGTGTGTTTGAGCACTGACAGCATTCAACCAATAATGAGATTATTTGTCCTCATCTGTGTTTTTTTTCCCCCCATGCAGGAGGAGTGCTTCCTTAACCTGGAGGCTCCCATCACTAGGGTCTGTGGTTATGACACCCCCTTCCCTCACATCTTTGAACCCTTCTACATCCCAGACAAGTGGAAGTGCTTTGAGGCAATTAAGAAGATGATCAACTACTGAACACCTGTCAGGTAAGAAAGCTCTTACAGCTTCCTTTGAAGGGAAGTGGCAAAGTAATTTTCGAACACTTAGTGTATATTACGACCTGTCATCCATTGCCCTATAATCTGCATTATATATTCCAGTAGTGTAGTTATGAAGACATGCAAACTATGACCTGCCATCAGTAACAAGCAACCACCATTAGAGAGAAAATGAAATGGCATTTTGTATTTTTCCTACACGCTCTTTTACTTAGCTGTCTAATATCCTCCTCCACTAGACATACAGGTATGTTATTTATTCTTACAGGCTAATACATATTCCAGGGCCCTATTTAGACTTATTATCATGTACATCTGAAATGCAGCTCTAGTAACCAAGTGGGAGTGTAATTTCTTTCCCAGCTCACATTGGGTTTTACATGTGGAAAGATGCAACTGCTAAATAGGATAGGGGTGCTGTAAGCAAAAACAATGTCTGCACTAAATAACAAATGTTTTAACTACCATTAATGTCGTACTTAGGTCCATCTCAGTTGCAAAAAATATTATTTTGACAGGGATATTTAAACCTACATTGCACATCTTCAAACAATATCCATTTAACATACCGTCTTCCTTCTGTATAGCCCAATTAGCTCGATATAAAATGAAATGAAATTGTTTAAGAGGAAGTTAATTGTTAGTAAACCATTGGTCAAAAAGCAGTTTCATAGTTCAACTTGGTTTCTGGAAAATTCTGAGGGTCATTTTTCACTATTGTTTGACTCTATAGACCAAATAATTGATCGATTTATTAAGAAAATAACAGTTCTCTTAAATAGTGCATAGGTACAACATAAATGTTGGTAGCACCCAACAGTGAATTCATTCCGTTATGGTTCTTTCTTTATATACATTATAAAATGAGACAAGACTTGATACAACTTCCCATAATAATTATTAGTTTTGTGATTTAAAGATTTAAAAGTCTGTCAATAATTTTAACCAATAATCAAAAACAGGCCTCGTCTGACTCTTCCAATGGCAGAGAACTATCCTTGACGCGCCAATAAAGCCTGCCATTGCAAGTCCAAATGTTTGTTTGGGTACACCTGGTGGTAGGAGAGACCTGTCTCCTAATAAGCACAACTGGGGACATTCTGGCACCCAGTGTGAAGCTGGAGTGTTTTAAGGATACTGAAGCATCTGTTTTGGGTGTATTCACACCTGTATTTAGAGCTGCCAACTTGTAATCAGACCACCCAAGACTGATTTTAGTGCCAAGTGTTAACAGGGCCTACATGTCATGGATATTTACTTGTGAAATCTCATACTGCTCCCTCTTACTGTTGGTATGGTATTGTCTTCCAGTGGTTGCAGGAGGTTTTAATAACCTTTGGAAATGGGACAGTCAGGCCGCCAGATACTTTTGTAATCCCTTTTTAATTGTCTGTGTCATCTTGAGTTATAGCCATTAACATGTTGGCCTTGATTAATTAGGTGGAAGGAGCCATTAATAAAATGTTTAATTGAATACGACACGTCACCTCTCATCTTCATCGCTCACCATCTCCAAGCAGCTCTGCTTTTCCTGCTCATCTGCCATTCACCGTGGACCGCCAAGTTATTTCCTTTAACTTATTGATCCTCTCTCTTCTTCTAGGGGCCAACTTCTGGTAGCCCTGGACTCCATACCCTCTCACTTTCCTCTTCATTCATCCAATCAGTGGAGAGGAGCCAGGAAAAGACACTTTGATCATCATCCAATCAGGAAACAGTATCCAGATAGGCTCCATGTCCCCGTGTGTCTTCCACCTTATAGACTGTTACAGCTCCTCTGCATAGAGAACGTCATTCTGTTACAAGGGGAAAAAATGACTTGACCCACTTCATTAGGTGAAACTCTGCTTTCAACATAATGCACATCATTTGATTTTCTCTTAAACAAGAGTTGGATACTGTGGGGGAAACTATTTGACTGAATTTGTGACTGTCTGCCTCTCTGTGCTGTTATTTGGTTGAATGTGTCTAGCTCTGCTCTAATCTCTATTTAGTTTGATATTAATTGAACCCTATTGTACTAATGTAGTGGATCTGTGGTTTTTAATGAAAATAAAGTATTAAGTATTGGTCAAAACATTTGGTTTGGTGATTTACATTGCTTTGAATATGTTGGGATGTTACAGTGTATACCAAAGTCAACAAGTTACCTGTCCTACAGGTTTGCCACTGGTCATGGGATTAAGGGAAATATATATCAGAATGGCAAAGTCTGCAAATTTAATAAATCTTGGGGATTTTACAACGCCAGGACATGTTTTACTGCATTAGATTTAAAGGGGCGCTATGCAGTTTTGGCCATTTCTTCGCTGTTTTCGCTCTTTTTGCTGGCAGGTTTCTCTACAGAGCCCCCCCTACAGCTTCAGAATAGATATTTGGCAGCTCCTGTGTTTACTCGTGTCTGACTCCTCGCTCGGTCAGTCTGCCGTTTCCTCCCTCTGTTCCTCCGACAATGCTTTCCTAGCTTTCTGCTAGGTCTGCACGATTCGGGGAAAAATATGAATCACGATTTTTTTTTTAGTTTAGAATTGATATCACGATTCTCTGCCACGATTTTTTTCTAACAAAGTGTAATGTTTATTGCACACATGAACCATGACAAAACAAAAGAAATTGGCAGTACCAAACTGATTATTTCTGGGCCCCTATAGCACATTGTGCATCACCACAAGCCTGTAAACAGAGGCTTCAATGAATAAAGACATTAAAGTACATACTGACCATTTAAGTACAGTAGGCTACCAAAAATAGTGACATGAACTAAATATGGCCCTGATACAGGCTCTATCTGAACTCCTTCAATATGTCTTTACATCATTAAAACATGTCAATGTCAAATGCTTTCAATAAATTAATTGAAGTCATTTAAAAATTAAATCGTGAACAGGGGTGAATCGAGATCACAATTTTATAACGTTTTATCGTGCAGGCCTACTTTCTGCTTCTTTTTAGCCGGCTCAGCCGTGACGATGGTGTGAAAAACTGCATCGCTACCTTGTTAGCCGGTTCCTGAATGGGCGTATGTGTGCAGTGCCGTGAAGCAATCCGTTACATGGCGAGACCTGATATCACGCCATACTTCCTGACACTGAGGCCAGAGGCCGGAAAGTTGCAAGGGGGGGTTTTCCGCTCACAGGCGTTAGGGGGAAGCGAGTAGACCACCATTCAGCCGTCATATAACCATTCCAATGACTCCGAAGCTGTTCAGTTAACGTAAATTAAGCTAAAAAAAACCCTCATAGTTCCTCTTTAAATGTTAAGGCAAAACTGAAGAACTAACATTCAGTTGAAGTAGTACTTTGGTTTGAATATGTAAAATTGTAAAACTAAGGAAACGTTCAATCATGGCCACTGTGCGAACTTTTGTTCCTCTGTAAAGTTTTAAGACTTTTCCTTTTTATCAGTGCTTCCAAGAGAAAATTGTCTTTCCGTGTTGAACTTCTTGTCCGTCTTACCATCTAAACATTTGATATGGAGTTGTGGAATCAATCGGGGCCATTGTTGGAACCCTGTGTCCTTATACTGCACGTTGGCGAGATTGTGAGTCACAGGTAAACTATCGCCTCAGTGACTATTAAAATGCCCATCAAAAGTTTGCATTCCGCCAATGCCTAAAAATGATGGCGTCCTCAATTTATTAGTTAGTTATTCTTTATTGCATATGTTACGTCCCAGTTTTTGCACAAGCATCCTTGTATTTGTTGATGTAATTTGACTGCTGTGTACAGCCTCATGGTCATTTATTCCTCAAGCAGTTTTAAGCCTGTGGGGAAAGAATAATCAGCTTGCTAATGAAACATTTACAGTGGAAGCACAAGACACACCAGCTAGACCAGATGGCCTCGTGCCTCAAGGTCTTTGCTTTTAATTTGCCTCTCAAGTGCTGAACTCAAGCCATCACTGGAGTTTAGGAGAAAGGTGAGAACGACTTCAAAGTGCCAGTAATGAATTATGAGGGTGATTTTTTTTCCCCCAATGGCACAGACTGGGCTTTTGAAGAGTAGGATGGCTTAAATCTAGACCTGGTCACCCGAGAGAGTCCGATGGTGTGCTCCCATATCATAGCCATCTGGAAAATCTTCCAATAAGATCACAAACATAGCTCAGTTTGTACTTATTCCTTGTGTGTTATTTGAAAATATGTTTTAGAGTATAGAGGTCAAGATGTGTGTGGCAGTGCGCTCGACTTGCTCTTTTGTTGAGTAACTGTTTCAATATGTTACAATTTTTGAAAGTGATAGGAATGGCTTTGTGTGCAGTAGAAGGAAACTGCATCACGGATGTTTTGTCGGGTATCCGATTAATACATACTGCTGCTAAATCAAACCAGTTGGCAGCATGTATTTTGAACTGTGGCTTATTAAAATAAATACATCTAGAATGGTTGCTCTAGATCTGAACTGTTGTATTCCATAGTAACTGACCAGTCCAGACCTTTTCTGCAGTGCATACACGGCCTGTTACCTACTGAACTTTCAAAGGGAGACATTTGTAAATATTTTCTCAGATTGGCTTAAAGCTGGAATGTATATGTGCCTCTATGCCAAATGCTCTCTCCCTGTTTCTCATAATCGCTGACATATGTTGGACTCCATCTCACCTTGCCAGTGTGACACCTATCCTAACTTTTGGGCAGTTTGCAGCACCCGGAATCAGTAGTCACAAGCGAAAGAGCAAAGATTCAGATAGTTTAACCAATGTAAAAAAAAAAATATTCCCCTTATTAGCGCGTATCTGCTAAATTCTTGTAAAGTTTCAGGATTCTCAGCACTCTCCACCACAAACCCTGGTCAAAATGTAAAGATAAAATCACGTCTGTCATTTTGGTCTGGGTGAAAGCAGGGCCTTTAACCACGGCGGTGAGGCGGCCCCTCTTTTGGGCGGGGTGGCAAAGACGACCTCTGCTTGGTAGAAAGGCCATAATAGCATCTGTGCTCCGACAGTGTGTCATTACACACTATATTTACATGAAACGCAAAAACCAGGGGTGGTAGGTCACGACGTGATGCTGCGGGGGGTGAAGATGCTCTGGTGCACGTCGAACCGCACAACCAGAGATTACTGAATATTATAGAACCGCTTTGCCTGTAATGTGGCCTGTTGTGCATTTTAATGGTTGTCAGGGCATGTTTTACAGCATCATTACATATCCGTAGGATTGCTATGATTGTCTTTATTCAACATCCATTGGATGTTTTATTTTGATAGTTAATTATATTATGTAGCCTGGGATAGCTTGTCATGTGGTTAAAGTGGAAAATGATGATGATGGTGCAATAAATGATGTGTGGTGGACAGACAAAATGCTAGTTCATTTCAGTTCAGCATAACTGAGGGTTGTTTGCCATTTTCTTAACACTGTTGCAATAATTGAATGAGAAACTCATTCCTGACAAACATGTTCACTTTCCCTGATAGGAAAAACACTACAGGGTTTATTGAAAATAGCAAATGAGCTGTACACCGTATGACAGTTGAGATTGACCTTACCATATTCGTGTTCAACATACCTGCAGTAATGACTGCTGGCACTGGCTTTGACAAACGTCAACTTGCAGAGAAATCCTCCAAAGTAATCCTTAGCTATTATCTTCTTAAGTTCAAAGTTAGTCTATTTGGTAACAATTTACTTGAAGGTATCGACATAATCGTGACACAACACTGTCATAACTATGACATGACGCTGTCATGAACGTGTCATAAACGTACTTCTGTCATTAAGTGTCATTCAGTTTTTGTCATGACAAGTTGACATTGTTTGGGTTCTCTTGATTATGACAAGTTGACATTAATCAAAGTGACATTACCAGAAGTTGTCTTGGTCATGACAAGTTGACATTAAATTAGTTTGGGATGTCTTTGTAATGACAACTTGACATTAACCAGGATGACATTACTAGAAGATGTCTTTGCCGTGACAAGTTGACATTACATTTGTTTGGAGTGTCCTTATTAAGACAACTTGACATTAAACAGGATGACATTATGTTAAGTTGTCATGACCAAGACATCCCAAACAAATGTAATGTCAACTTGTCATGACCAAGACAACTTCTGGTAATGTCACTTTGATTAATGTCACGTTGTCATAATCAAGACAACCCAAACAATGTCAACTTGTCATGACAAAAACCGAATGACACTTAATGACAGAAGCCATAAACGTTTATGACTGGTTTATAAAGTTTATGACACATTCATGACAGTGTCATGTCACGATTATGTCGATACCTTCAAGTAAAGTGTTACCGTCTATCTGTATGCGTTTTCTAAGTAGAGATTTATGCGTCACTAAATCAAAACTGGGTGAGCCACACAAACTAGTTCCTTGTTACCAAATATTTAAACTTAACTGCCCGGTTTAACTGTTGTGCAGCAAACTGAACAAACAACTGACAAAATTATGTTAGTTTATTATTTAATACATGAACCGTTATAGCGTGAAGTGAGAAAGAGATGGTATGGAATAATGTCAACGTAGCTGCCACAACACTTGATAAAATGCTGGAAAAATAACGTTTATAACGTTTCTCCAAAATGTCAAACATACATTTACAGGCTCAGCATTCTTACGAATTGTTTTTGTAATGTAACGAAACTCAGACTTAGGACATACAGTACCAATGCTAAACAGGATGTATGCTTTTGTACTTCCTTGTGATGGGGATATATGATGCCAAGCCTTTGTTGGACTTTGAAAAAAAGACATTTGAGTTTAGTTCTTTGTACTGTAGCCAATTCTTCACTTTGGATTGTGTGGCTGTAGAATAGATGATGTGTTAGTGATACAAATCTTTAACCTGAAACGCCACGTTTGTTTTTTTCTTTACACAGAACCATCTGAGAAGCCGTTATTGGAAACCATTTGGAAAAGGGCAGGCACTTTCAAAAAAATACTTGGCAGTTGATTCAACCATCTTTCTATCAAACTCTTGCGGAAGCCATTCGGGAGAAGAGCGAAAAGAAAAGCCTTCGATGCCGTTCTCTGCTCTTCTTTCAATTAAAAAAAATACTCCCCAGTTCTGACTGCAACATCTATGCTAACCTCTTTAGGAGCAACCATACTACCAACCCCTTCTAAAATGTCCCTCAGTATGAATGAATTTATCTATGAATGAATCTATCTATCTATCTATTTATCTATCTATCTATCTATCTATCTATCTACCATCATTGTTGTTTTGAACAAACAGCTGCCTCTCCATGTCGTCACCACAGAATGGATTGAGAGTAGAACGGATATTCACATTCAAATCAACATAGCAGGATGATCAGAGTGGCGGCCATTTTTTTTGTGTACCTTTACCATTGCAAAAAACAGGGACCGTTGTAGCGGGCTAACTTGTTCTATTTCTATTTTCAAAGCACAGTGCTGAGCGACGTTTTCTTTTGAACCAGTCAAAAGACCACGGGCAAACAGTTCAACGTCATCCTACTCTCATTCTATCTACATTGTTGTCTCACACACCTAAACTATGCCCATAGCTGCCAGTAGCTTCTCACAGGATGCTGATTGGACCAAGCCACGGTGGTTCAGACACAAACGCATTACTTTTGGATTTTCGTGTGATCTTGTGATCCTGCAATCGTTGCGTGATCTTGTGATATCACAAGAATCCAGCTGTCGTGCAAGGTAAACAAATCTTACCCTTCAGGGCAAAACTGAAACTTTTCTGAACCTTCCAAGACTACAGTATATCATGTTGAATGTTCAGGCATACATTCAATTTACTGTCTATAAACTACTGCTCTTTTATATGATATGTGTATTTGCCTTTTAAAAAGACAAACTCCAGTGTATGTCTTCTAGAATCACAAGGGACGGATGGAGAACACCGGCTGTTTTTGTTCCATTTACCCAATGCTTCAATACCCCATCAAACATTTACCTGCAAGCAGTGTGTTTCATGAGTTCACACACACACACACACACACACACACACACACACACACACACGCACACACACACATACATACATAGTGCGTGGCACTATCTTTGTGAGGACCCGTCATTGACATAATGCATTCCCTAGCCCCTTACCCTAACCTTAACCATCACAACTAAATGCCTAACCTTAACCCTTACCCTAACCCTAACCATAACCTAATTCTTAACCCTCAAACAGCCCTTTAAAGTTGTAGGGTCCAGCATTTTGGCCCCACAAAGCTGTCCAGACCATACAAGTATACTGTTTTCCCAGTTTGGACCCCCACAAATATAGTTAAACAAGAACACACACACACACATACACACACACACACACACACACACACACACACACACACACACACACACACACACACACACACACACACGTGTGCCCTGTCCATTAGTTCTCCGATGCCATAAGATTGAAAGAGTTTACTGCACAGCATATAGCCTAATGTTTGAGTTTCCAAGCTGTGGTCCACTGCCTCTTTAAGCCCAAACAGAGCACTCACAACAGCTCTAAAACACAAAACACATGTAAATCTGCCTGTCTGACTATCAGACATTTTCCCTCACATAATGGATATTATGAATTTCACTTCCTTCATTATCAGCATTGGCGTCTTTACCAAAAAAAAAACAGGTGAGGGGTGGACTGTTGAGGCTGAAAGATGGTTGCTAAGGCCAGATGGTGAAGTTGAGGGGAGGGGAGACAAAAACACTCTAGGTCCAACGGAGGCCATTTTTCCTGGCTGTCGGCTTGACGGGGTGTATGTGTACCAAGGACATCCTGTCCGACACAGAGGGCAGTTTAGTCTCATCTGACGTAAATGGTGCTAATTTGTGTGGCAAGGAAATCATTTCCAGCCCTAATCGAAGGAGCGTTGTATGTCGGGCTTGCACGCGTTCACTCTCCGTTTCAAAGTCAGGGATGATACTTTGTTCCCCACTAAAGAAGGCCAGCAATTCCATTCTCCAGCTTAGTGGAAGCAATAAGTTATTGTCTGTGAAAGTTGATACGACACAAATGTGCACCATCTGTCCAAGTCTGACTGTGAGGGGAACATGATGTTTGTAAAGCTTGCAGTTGATTTGTAGACCCAAAATGCTTTTGGTAAAGGACACATCATAGTTATTTGTGAGATTATGTCATTATGGGTTGAACTAGGTTCTTTGGGAGAGAAAATTAGAAAGCTGATAGATGACTTGCCAAAATACCAGTTGTGTACTGTACCTACAAAGGAAAACATGCAAAACCTCTGGCTGCTCGCTTCTTTTCAAGCAAAGCTTTTTAGAGTTATTTTCATTTCCTGTCCCCATTATTTTCACTTTATTCATCTTTTAAATGCACTCCTCAGAGAATGTATAAAATTGATACTAAAGCCTAAGTTTGGTCCGTACTCTGAAGTTTGTGTGGTGAAAAAGTCATCACTATGTTAAAACGATTAAGAAGGCATTAAACAAGAAGGTAGATGACTAAGAGAGGATTAAATCTCACTAAAACAGTTTGGTTCAAAGTTGGGTTTAAGTCAACGAGTCTTCACACACAGAGCAGAGTTTGTGTGGTGTTTTTCACTTGGCAAAGAACAGCTTTTGACTGCCTCCGATATAACGTCTAAAATATCACGTCACAAACTTTAAAGATCACACATCTTTGGTTTGGAAACAGAGCTGCTATGTTCCATTGGTTGGAAACAAGTAGGATTGGGTTTCGATAGATTCCAATTTTTTATCCACTGGTTGCAAGAATAAGTCTGTTTCTGTACAGTAGATTAGATTAGATTAAAATGTATGATAAAGCAGGGAATGCTTTACACCGCGAAAACACAACTGGCCAAGCGCCATGAAGCAAGGCTTAGAAAATGCTAACCATAGCACTGGGTACACTAAATAGACCTGAACTTGTTTTGGGTGTTGACTGTGTTTTTATTTTAAACTTTGACCCTCTGTGTGTTTTCACTTGATCAAAGTTAATTGGAACATTTAGTCGCCTAAAAACGTCTTGTTCAGCGTTATGCCAACCAAGCTAAGTAGCTACCGCTAGCGTTAGCTAGCTTAGGGACCATTCGGTATTTATGGAATGGACCACCGGAGGAAAATAGGGGAGGGTGATGTCTTTTTATTCTTTGTTGAACAAACTTTGAACAACTTTTGTATTCACGAAAACAGCTAAATTTCAAAGTGGCTTGTTTGGTGCATACTTTTCCATGTAGCTCTCAGTCTCAGCCCCCCATCGCTAGCAGATGGGTCTGACCCAACAAAAATTGCAACATGACAGCAACACGAGTTTGGAGTTCCTTTCTTTGAGAATGCAACCCTATAGCTAACTGCGCCACCTGTTGCCAAAGTATCGTCACTGACATGAAGATGGAATATAATGAAGCTAACTAGCTCAAAGGTTTCACGTTGCCTCGAGCTCGAGCACCCACGGAAAATACTGATCATCCACGTGTGCCAGACTGCCAGCAGGCTACATTCATTCAAAATTAAACATTGCAGTTGGTGCTAAGTGGAGCGTGTGAGCACTGATCACGGTTACAGTTAAACTTCTCATCTCCAATCCTATCTGTATTTGTGCAAAGTGGCGCTGTCCTGAGTTGAAAGATAGCCTACTTTACGGCTTTATTATCGAGTTAATAGGCGTGTGTGTTCGTGTCGGCCGCTGTCCATTTCCTAAGGTTCTGAAATGCGAACATTTTTTGACTACTTTTTTTTTTAAAGGGCGTGCGCCCGTGAGCACCCACGGAGGAAAACATAAATCGGCGCCTATGATAGAGGAAGACTGACAGCTCTAATATACATATTATAATTTATTTACAAGACGGGTATCTTTCTGCCCTGTCAGACGCTACTCTCCCTTTCCTCTGCCTGCTCCGTGGCCGCGTGTGTGCGAGTGACAGCCCGGTCAGCAATCTCTTGTGGAGCATTATAACTTTGAAAAACCACAGGTTCCAGTTAATCTCATAATGGATATGTGTGTTGAGTTATTTAAACAAACGATCGGAGAAATAAACGCCTCTTGTCTGCGAGTCTCCTGATAGAGCTCCAGCCAACTCACAGCAGGGTATGTGAAGGTGGCCGTCTGGGCGGCAGGCTGGACGGCAGGTGGCCGTCTGGGCGGCAGGCTGGACGGCAGGTGGCCGTCTGGGCGGCAGGCTGGGCGGCAGGTGGTAGGCCGGGCGGCAGGCTGGACGGCAGGTGGCAGGCCAGGCGGCAGGCCAGCGACCCCGGCAGGCACCCGCCGGCTGTCAGTTTGTGGAGCTTCAGAACTGCGACACAGTCGGACCAAATTTGCAATTAGCCATCAACTTTCATAAAACGGCCCATATTTGAGCTCTACATTGTTGATTTCTTGCATAAAAAAGTCTCAGAAGTGAATTTAGTAATGAAACAGCAGATGGACAATGCATAAAGTTTCCAGTTGTTGGCCACAACAGCAATCCGGTTGTTGTAATTGTTGCAGCGCTTTGCACACCAACACACTTTGAATTTCTGATTGGGCGGGCCAGCTGTCAACGCTGCCCACAGCTCTGCGCCTGGGTCCCGGTGATATTATATATATATATATATATATATATATATATATATATATATATATATATATATATATATATATATATGTAAACGACAGCCTTTTCAAGGCATTTGAGAAGGAGGGAGGAGTGGTAGCATGCAAACTCCCAAATTGACGCTCGTCTGAGAAATTTAGTTTTGGATAATGTTCAGCTTCTGCAGCTTTACCTATGTGCTAAAATATACAATGACTGAGGAGGAAGCCTAGTGACGAGTCCATAGCAACAAGTTCATGGGTTGATTTGTTATTACCCAGTGTGCTTTGTTGAATGGTCTCAATGTTTTATTGTTTTATTTCATGTGAATACTAGTTTACTAGAGGAGTAACTTAGTATTTGAAGTAATGCAGTAATACAGGAAGTGTGCATTTAGTTTCCATGCTTATTGTGTTTCCACAACAATGTTAGTGAGTTAATCTACTGAAATGGCCACCACAACATAACAGAGGAGTGGGATGTGTAAGATGAGAAAGCAGAGGTTTAGTCACGTATGTCATACATACATATACAGACATCTTTACCAAGCGCAAACCAGTACAGAAGGCATCAATAAATTGTTGGGGAGGGTCATGCCTTTTTTCCCAATTATTTTGGAGGGTCATAGAAAAATGTATTGCTGGCGAAGGGAGGGTCAAGTCTATTTTGACTAAAGATCCCAAAACTCCTCCATTAACCCCTTTAATAAAAAAACAAACAGTCCCTTAAGGGAAACTGTTTTTGTACCTGCTGCCTCTTGGGTCAATTCTCAGAAGTCACAATGTTTCGTTTCATTTCTATGCTGAAGACTGCCAAATATATGTACCGCTAAGTCAGTCAAAAACTCTTTCAGAGTGTCTGAATGAAGTGAAAGCATGGATGGCTATGAATCTTTTGTATTTAAATGAGAGTAAAACTGAGTTTGTGCTATTTGCCCCTAGTAACTCATCTGCTGCGGTTCCTGTTGACATGGGTTGTCTAACACGAGACATTAGCCCTGTGGTTACAGACCTGGGAGTCAAGCTGGACGGTTGTTTAAAACTTGATGCGCAGATTGGTGCAGTGGTGAAGACCAGCTTCTTCCAGCTGAGGCAACTAGCCAAAGTCAAACCGGTTATATCACGACATGATTTTGAAATTTTAATCCATGCTTTTATCACCACTTGTTTAGATTATTGCAATGCACTTTACACCGGTATTAGCAAATCAAATATGGCACGATTACAGCTAGTTCAAAATGCAGCTGCTCGTCTTTTAACTGGAACTCGAAAATTTGACCATATTACACCCATCCTCCAATCCCTCCACTGGCTCCCTGTGCACTTTCGCACTGATTTTAAAATTATTTTATTTGTTTTTAAATGTCTGCATGGCCTGGCCACCCAGTACCTGTCTAATTTGCTCGTGCCCTACATCCCCTCCAGTCGGCTGACCAGGCACTACTGGTCGTCCCCAAGACCAAACGTAAATCCAGAGGTGACCGTGCGTTTGCCGTGGCAGCTCCGAGACTCTGGAATGAGCTGCCTTTGCACATCAGACTGACTGAGTCCCTTCCTGTTTTTAAATCTCGTCTTAAAACTCATTTATTTTCTCAGTTTGAGGGTTGACTTTGAGTTTTGTATTATTGCATTTCTTTTACTGTTTTGTTATTTTGTGTTGTGCCTCTGCTGTATGTTATTGTTTATGTATAGACTGTGTTCAGCACTTTGGTCAACAGTGTTGTTTTTAAGGTGCTTTATAAATAAAGTTGGATTGGATTGGATTGGAAAGTCTGCTGATTTTCTGAACTGCTGTACATGCAGATGAATGGCGGCAGTACCTGGAGGTCAGCATGTACCAGCCGGTGCATCTTTAAAGTTTTAAAGTTGAAAATCTGCAACTTTCCCCCTTCAGTGTTTAGCTTAGCGCACAACACTGTCAATTCCACACAGCTTTAAATCTGATACTGATGATGATAATGTTATTTACTACATGTTGTTGTCCTTGCCTCTGGAACTGAGTGGGGGGGGGGGGGGGGGGGGGGGGGTATCCCATACTATGTTAGATGCCATCTAGGATAAAACAAATAAAGATTAGGTCTGAAGTTTCAGTTGGGGGTTATGTGCTAAGGAATGAATGTGTCCTCGAATGAAGCGCTGGCAGGTTTGAAGTATATTATATTTTATGTGTGTATACAGTTCCATTCAGTATCATTCATTAAATTCAAAATAAAGGTAAAAGAGTGTGGATGTGCTCAATCAACTGGATCCACTATGCTTCATATCCAAACACGTGGATGTCCATCTGCGGTGAAGCTTAGAATGAGAAGGACAAGTGTAAACCACTCATATTACTCTTCACAAAATTCTGTTTGGATTGCCGTTGCATTTCATCTACATGCTTTCTTTTTCTGGAGCATTCCAATGATAAATAGCTTCCTTGGAGACACTGACTCATTTTGGAGTGTGTATTTAAGACATTATCTACAAAACCTAAAAAAGGTGAAGTGGGAAAGATTAACATTCAGATTTAAATCATAACTAACTTATTCATATGCAGTAGTAGAAGTTTTAACATTGCACAGTACTTATCACTACAGATAATTTATTATAGCTACAGTTTGTTATAATATTATTAGTGTAATGGAAGTTTTATTTTAACATAATAGTTTAATATCCTACAAGATTCTCTAATATATTTTACAAGAGTTCCCTTATATTCTTTAATTTTGTGTAGACACTAGAGCTCCAAGGAGAAGCAGCTGACGCTGACATAAAACCTTGAGCCTAGTTGAAACTATTCTGGTTAATTCTAATCTTTGTTTAGAGACCTCATTCTCTCCATTTTAGCAGATAAGGGTGAAGAGGGCCATAACATTTGAACTGTCTCTTATTCTGTCTCCTGAGATAAACAGGTGTTTAGGCTATAGTTGGGGACAGGAGCAAAGGGAAGGTTGTAAAACCATTTTGACTGTTTATGGTGTTTTTTCATCTGGGAGGCTACTAAACATATCCTGGGGAGGGGTGGTCTAACTGAGTGGTGTGGTATAAAGATGTATGATTTTTTTAGCTTGGGCAGAAGACCCTTTCAGATGTGCCGTGGTACTTGTGAAACTGTTTTCTCTGCATTTGCAAATGTAAATAAATACTCAAAAAACAAACTTTGGTTTAATTCTCTAGTAAGTCTTTATTAGTTTCATTCTTGTGTTTTTGATTCGCACTCCTGCTGCTCTAAAGAAAAACTTCCACTACATTAGCTTGCAATGACAGCTTTACCAAACCCTTAACGCAGCTTGATATCATCATAAGCTGGTTATTCTTCAAGTCAAACTCATAAATATGCTGTTATGCTTTGAAATTGTTGCTGGTCACATATTTGCGTAACTTAAACATGCTAGTCCGGGCTTGTGGCATGGCTTTCACTTTTCAGCCCTCCACACGCTTTCATTTTTAAGAAAAAGAAAAAACACTTGTAGACACAGAGCACCTAATCCACTCTTGGTTCCCAGATGTGTCCGATGTGCCGTTGAGCGGCGGTGCTGAAGGATCTCAAGGAACACTATTTTGCAGGGAGGGAAGAGAGGAGTCATTTGAGTTCAGTGAGGGGGAAATGTGTGAACAGTAAAACATTTCACCTTCCTGGAGGCTGAGTCAGAGCACTTCTAGCTGAGCGGGGAGCAAAGTAGGAGTGAAACTGGTGAAAGGACAGGCAATTAATTGACCCTGGGCACTGCTGAGATCACACTAGAGGAGTAAATTAGATTATTACTCTTCTGGTACTACTCACAGACAATAATGTGAACAAAAATCTCTAGGAGAAAAACTGGAAACTTACATGCCTTTACTGTCTGAGATGCCAGGATTATTGCAGAATTTTGGGTGTAGCAGAAATCCACATATACAGTAGCTGTTGTGTGGGTGAGAAGACATCCAAAATGTTTGCAATGATGTTTTAGACAGAAATTTGAAGCATCCCCAAGGTTTGCAGTTTCACTTAAATGATTTGTTAGTCCGGAAATTCTGTTTAGTTGAACTAAATTTTAGATCCTAGACATACTTTGCTATTCTCTTACTGAGAACTTCTTTGTCATGCAGCGCCAAGTTTCCTTAGAGGCTTGTCAAATGAATTTGAATCTGGCACTGGTCTGCAGAGATACAATTACATTTTCACACACACACACACACACACACACACACACACACACACACACACACACACACACACACACACACACACACACACACTTTTAAGTAAATTCCACATAATGTACTTGTGATATCTCAAAATCAGGGCCACACGTTTACATTACATTTGTTTGGAGTGTCCTTATTAAGACGACTTGACATTAAACTGGATGACATTATGTCAAGTTGTCATTACAAAGACATCCCAAAAAAATGTAATGTCAACTTGTCATGACCAAGACAACTTCTGGTAATGTCACTTTGATTAATGTCAACTTGTCATAATCAAGTCAACCCGAACAATGTCAACTTGTCATGACAAAAACCGAATGACACTTAATGACAGAAGTCATAAACGTTTATGACTGGTTTATAACGTTTATGACACGTTCATGACAGTGTCATGTCACGATTATGTCGATACCTTCAAGTAAAGTGTTACCAAAAAAACTAACACCTCCCGCCCTCTCATACATTCACTATCTCACAGCTTGTGACCAAGCCTCCGACTCATTAAACTGCTGTTTCAATAAAATAATCACACACAAAAAGTCACCTTTCCAGTTATATTTGCATTTTTTCCACGACTTTCTGTCTAAATGTTTATAATTTTCCGTTTTGGAAGCTTTGTTTTTGTTTTGGTATATTTAGCCATTCCTCGTTCTGGGCTCAGTGCCCGCTTGACGGACAGTCTCTAATTAGCAAAGCAGAAATACATATTTAGAGCTGTGTGGCTTTGGAGACTCCCTTTATTTAAGTCACCAGGGAGAACAATGGAGGAAACAATGGCTGCCTGCAGCATGCATGGCTTTCACATCAGTGACTCGGTACAGATCCTTTCAATATGACAGTCCAGTTCAAATTGAGATACTGTAAAACAAACCCACTCATTGCAGAGGCTAAAGTTTATTTTCTTTGGTGACAAAGAGTTGATTGTTGTGCTGCAGGGTTTTACACACAATATGAATGGCTGTGGTACCATGTCTGGTAAGGATTTAGTTTAAGTAAATGTTTTTGGCACATTGGTTGCATAAATAATAATGAATCATAGCTTAAATGATGAATATTGCGGCTGCTTGTAATTAAGACAAGTGTATGTTCCCCCTAATCATGGGTAACACGGCTGATTTAAGGCATAGTAATAAACATTTTGGGAACAGTTTTAATCTCCCTGTGGCAGTGCTGATAAGAGGAATGTGTCTTAATACCAATTGCTGTTTTGGGTTTGTGTCCATCATGGAGGCAGGCTTTTGCAGGAAGTGTGGGTGTGGCCGGCAGACATTTCCCTTTGCTCCCCACTGAGGCTCCTTAACAAGTCAAACTTGAATCAAAGCCTCTACACATTCATTTGTCTGCGGTTCACAAATGAGTAAATGAGTTAGCAGTAAGGGACTCCACTTGCACTGCACTATAATTTGGGGAATTAATTCACATAAATTTTATTTTTTGTGATAACTGCATGGCAGCTGTGCAGTAAATGATACCCCAAAGAAGAGCCTAATGTAGATTTCACCCCAGAAATAAAACGCTGTCAACCCTACAACGCAATGTGTACGTGGCTGCATGACAACACTATTCTTCATTGAGCAGTTTCTCATTTCTCTCTGTTTTCTTGTTTAGTTACTCCTTCAGGAGTTTGTTGGGAAATGACTCCATTAAGACAAATGTGTACTGGTTCTAAAGAAAACTAGAACCACAAGCAGTTATGACGGGGTCCAAGCCTCCCTGGCGCAAGTCGCCCCCAACGACCTGGGAGCATGTGAAAGCAGATCCCAAAGCGTAATGGTGGGGAGGCAAACACAGGAACTATTGCAAGGTGTGAGCTGCAAGATCTGTAGTACATTGCCGTTGCAAATTTCCCATTTACATTGATTGAGTTAAAGGGCCAAAACTGGTCTACGTTGATTATAGGGCCCCCTAATGGCCAATCTTCACCAAATTTGGGACAGAGCCTCCAAGCAGCATGCCAAACAAGCATTATAAGTTTCATGTTGATAGCAATTACTACAGCAGAGAAATTGCAATTGCAAGTGTTCTATTTACATGCATTGAGTTATTGGCCAAACACATAAATGTTTATTATAGCACGTGTGGTGTCTCTGCCGGGTCCATGGCCAGATCGTTCTGTTAGGTTAGCCGTTTGACCCCAAACGCTGAGACACACACACACACAGGCAGATGGCTGTATAGAGAGATTTATTAAACAGTCAAACTTCAATTTGTGCGAAGAAGGGATGTTTAGGGAATTGTAGCTTCAGTTTGGTACAATACGTGAGGCAGGCAGGCAGACAGAAATCCAGGCTGAACTGGGTCTTGGGAGCTGGTAGATTGGAGGGATAATGTCCAGATATGAGAAGCGGAAACCAGAGGTGATCCAGGTGGGCTGTGAAGGGTGGATGAAATAAGCAGCTGGTGGCCGAGCAACAGGCGGGACTGGTCACGGCAGGGAGGCAGCGAAGCAGATCCTTAGAAGATTGTAGGGAGCTGCTGAGTCGGAGTGAGTCTGAGACAGGAGAGCAAACAGTTAGGAATGAGCTGGGAATCAACTGAATCGCAAGACAGAAAACACAGAGCCAATGTTACCAACTGAGTAGTTTTAACGATCTGGCGCTGGAGACGTGAACAGCCCGGGTAGATATACTGTTGAGGTGATGACTGGAATGAGCTGCAGCTGAGTGAAACAGTCAGAGTGAATGGCCACGCCCCTTGACCCAGATCCAGAGCCACGCCTCAAGCAGCCTCAGGTACAGACACAAACAGGGACAAAAGAAAAAGGGAAGAAAGAGAAAAAGAAAGAAAACAAACACAAGAAGGGAGAACACAACCAACCCATAACAGTACCCCCCCCTCAACGGACGCCTCCTGGCGGCCCTCCAGGCTTGTCGGGATTTTCCCGATGAAAATCCTTCACCAGCTGGGGGTCCAGAATGAACCTCCGGGGTATCCAGGTCCGCTCCTCCGGTCCATATCCCTCCCAGTCCACTAGATATTGGAGTCCCCTACCACGCCTCCGGGCGTCCAGGAGTGTCCGAACTGTGTAGGCCGGATGGTCATAGATGATGCAAGCTGGAGGCGGGGTATCCACTGGAGGACACAAAGCACTGGAAGATACTGGCTTGAGTTGGGACACATGAAAGGTGGGATGGATCTTCATGGACTGTGGCAGCTTAAGCCGAACAGCTGACGGGTTGATGATGGAGTCGACCACAAAGGGACCCAAAAACCGGGGCGACAGCTTACGGGATTCAGTGCGCAGGGGAATATTCTTAGAGGAGAGCCAAACTTCCTGACCTGGTTGGTACTGGGGAGCTGAGTTCCTGTGTCTGTCAGCCGCTTTCCTATTGCATTCGGTAGTCTGGAGCAGAGCCACACGGGCGTCGTTCCACACCTTACGGCAGCGACGTAGATTCTCCTGCACTGAGGGAACTGCCAGCTCCTTCTCCTGTGCCGGGAACAAAGGAGGTTGAAAACCCAAGGACACTTCGAACGGGGAGAGGCCGGTAGCAGAGGTAGTTAGGGAGTTATGGGCGTATTCGATCCACGGAAGATGCTTGGCCCAAGTCGAAGGGTTCTGTGCAGCAACACAGCGGAGGGACGCCTCAAGGTCCTGATTAGCCCTTTCCGTTTGGCCGTTGGATTGCGGGTGGAAGCCTGAGGAAAGACTGACAGATGCACCCAGAGCAGAGCAGAAATCTTTCCAAACACGAGAAATAAATTGTGGGCCTCTATCAGAAACGATGTCCACAGGTATTCCATGGGAACGGAATACATGTTGGACCATGAGGTCCGCTGTCTCACTGGCAGTCGGTAATTTTGGTAATGCAACATAATGGACAGATTTAGAGAACCTGTCCACGATGGTGAGTATAGTGTCATTACCTTCAGACTTGGGGAGACCGGTGACGAAATCCAGGGCAAAAATGGGACCATGGACGGCTAGGAACCGGGAGGGGATGTAATAAACCCGAGGAAGACTGGTGAGAGGCCTTACCCCGAGCGCAGATGGAACACGCTGCCACGTAAGCTCGGACGTCTGCCTCAACCGATGGCCACCAGAAGTGTCTTTTCAACAGAGACAGTGTGCGAGCCATCCCGGGGTGACAGGAGAACCGAGAGGTGTGGATCCACTGAAGTACCTGGGAATGTACTGACGCTGGTACATAGAGACGGTTGGGTGGTCCATCCTCAGGTCCAGGTTCAGTTTCCTGAGCAGTCCTGACAAGAGACTCAATCTCCCAACGCACGGCTGCCACCAAGCAGGAGGCAGGCAGGACAGATTCGGGTTCGCTGGTCTCATCTGAGTCTGTGAATTGGCGAGACAAAGCATCAGGCTTGATATTACGGGAGCCGGGTCGGAAAGTTAATACAAAATCAAACCTGCTGAAAAACAGGGCCCATCTGGCTTGACGTGAGTTGAGTCTTTTAGTTGATTGTATGTAGGCCAAGTTCTTATGGTCTGTCCAAACTACGAACGGCTGCTCTGCTCCATCCAGCCAGTGCCGCCACTCTTCCAAAGCCAGCTTCACTGCCAGTAACTCCCGATTCCCCACGTCGTAATTTTTCTCTGCAGGAGACAGTTTTAGAGAAAAATGCAACCGGATGGAGCTTCTGATCAGTGGGGGAGCGTTGAGACAGAACGGCCCCTACCCCACTGTCAGAAGCATCCACCTCAACAATGAACTGTAGACTGGTGTCAGGGTGAATGAGAACAGGAGAGGTTGAAAACAGTCTCTTTAAGGTACTCACGGCCTGCTCAGCTTCGGATGTCCATTGGAAAGGGACCTTGGGAGAAGTGAGTTTAGTCAGGGGTGAAACAATCCGACTGAAATCCTTAATAAACCGGCGGTAAAAGTTTGCAAAGCCCAGAAACCTCTGCAGCTGTTTACGAGACTCCGGAGTGGGCCATTCGGTAACCGCCTTGATTTTCTCCGGATCTGCCGACACCTGACCTTGTTCGATTATGAACCCGAGGAAAGGTACAGACTGCCGGTGGAATTCGCACTTCTCGGCCTTAACAAAGAGCTTGTTTTCTAGGAGGCGTTGAAGGACCTGACGGACGTGGGAAACGTGATCTTCTGGAGACTTAGAAAAAATCTAAATATCATCTAGATAGACGAACACAAAACGATTAAAAAAATCTCGTAAAACGTCATTAACCATCGCCTGAAAAACTGCTGGGGCGTTAGTGAGCCCGAAAGGCATGACCAGGTACTTGAAGTGTCCAAGTGGAGTGTTGAAGGCCGTCTTCCACTCGTCCCCCTGCCGGATCCTAACGAGGTGGTAGGCGTTCCGCAGGTCGAGTTTGGAGAATACTGTGGCGCCCTGAAGGGGTTCAAAAGCAGAGTTAATAAGAGGCAATGGGTAGGTATTTCTGACTGTTATTTTATTTAGTCCACGATAGTCGATGCAGGGACGTAAGGACTTATCCTTCTTATCAACAAAGACGAAGCCTGCACCAACTGGGGAAGAAGAAGGACTGATTATGCCTGCCGCCAGAGAGTCACCAATATATGTCTCCATGGCCTCTCTTTCGGGACGGGACAAGTTGTACAGCCGGCTGGATGGAAGGGGGGCCCCAGGCAGCAGCTCGATAGCACAGTCATAGGGTCTATGGGGTGGCAAGGACAGAGCCTTATCCTTGCTGAAAACCTCAGCGAGATCCCGATACTCTTCTGGAACAGATGACAAATCAGAGTCTTTTACAGTAGAAAAAGGGGACCGCACAGAAGGGGCTACGGCAGAACCGAGACAAACAGAGTGGCAGTGGTTGCTCCAGCTGTGTATCTTTTTCCCTTGCCAATCAATATGGGGGTTGTGGAGACTGAGCCAGGGAAAACCGAGGATAAGAGGAGTGGAGGTTGAGGACACAATTTTAAAACTGATGGTTTCGCTGTGATTGCCAGATAACATGAGTGTAATGGGGATGGTTTGATGAGTGATATTAGCGAACAAACGGCCATCGATAGTAGCAACACTGACAGAGGTTGACAGGGGCTTAATGGGAATGCTAGCTTGCTGAACCAGGTCTAGATCGAGGAAATTGTCCTCAGCACCAGAGTCAATAAGGGCAGACAATGGTAGAGATGAGTCTTTAAACAGGAGTGTAGCAGGAATTACTAGGCGAGGAACGGTGGGTACTGGGGAAGGGCTCGCAACTAGACCCACCATTACTTGCGAGCCTTGTCTTTTGGCCGGATGGGACAGCGTGAGAGGAAATGGGAGGAGTCTCCACAGTACAGGCATTCACCTGCCAGTAAGCGTTGGCTCCTCTCCGCTGGCGATAACCGAGCATGGCCTAGCTGCATAGGGTCCCCCTGCTCCCGGGCCAAGGGCTCTGCAGCTGGAAAAAACTGTTCCCGGGGTAGTGAGGACCGGGTGTTAGAATGGGAGGAAGCCCCTCCCGCAGTGTGAGCCCGATTACCTCTGTCCAGCCTCCTCTCACGTAACCTATTATCAATCATGATAGCAAGAGAAACAAGAGAATAAAGGTCATTAGGTTCGTCTCGGGCAACTAGCTCATCCTTAACAGAATCATTACACCCATTCAAAAACACTCCTTTTAGCGCCTCCTCATTCCATTTAGTATCAGCAGCTAAAGTCCAGAAAGCAACCGAATACTCAGCAACACTGTCTGTTCCCTGTTTAAGCTTCAAAAGTCTCTTAGACGCATTAGTCGGGATGGTCAAAAACTGTCCTCAGTTGAGAGCAAAAATCATCAAAAGATAAGTCTGTCATTTGGCGGTTGGTACAAACAGCCTCTGCCCAGACCAGCGCTCTGCCTCGGAGCAACCCCAGAGCGTAATGTACCTTGGATGATTCCGTAGCAAAAGACTGGGGTTTTTGTCAGAAAACCAAACCACACTGGAGCAGGAATCCCCGGCACTTATTTAATTCCCCTGCGAAGGGCTCAGGTGCGGTAACAGGGGAGGGGGTTCCCGGAGTGCAGGAGCAGCGACTGCGTCTGAAGAGACAGATTGAGAAACAGATAATGGAGGGACAGGGAGGTTTAGAGATCTTGTTACTGACAGAGCAGACACTTGAGAAGTGAGCTGGGAGACCTGATTCAATAACTGTTGATTATTGTCCAGTAACGTACGGATCAGGTGGTCATGTTGACCTAATAGGACTCCTTGAGAATGAATGGCACGATGAACGCCATCCTCCTTTACCACGTGTGGTGTCTCTGCCGGGTCCATAGCCAGATCGTTCTGTTAGGTTAGCCGTTTGACCCAAAACGCTGAGACACACACACACACACACACACAGAGGCAGATGGCTGTATAGAGAGATTTATTAAACAGTCAAACTTCAATTTGTGCGAAGAAGGGATGTTTAGGGAATTGTAGCTTCAGTTTGGTACAATACGTGAGGCAGGCAGGCAGACAGAAATCCAGGCTGAACTGGGTCTTGGGAGCTGGTAGATTGGAGGGATAATGTCCAGATATGAGAAGCGGAAACCAGAGGTGATCCAGGTGGGCTGTGAAGGGTGGATGAAATAAGCAGCTGGTGGCCGAGCAACAGGCGGGACTGGTCACGGCAGGGAGGCAGCGAAGCAGATCCTTAGAAGATTGTAGGGAGCTGCTGAGTCGGAGTGAGTCTGAGACAGGAGAGCAAACAGTTAGGAATGAGCTGGGAATCAACTGAATCGCAAGACAGAAAACACAGAGCCAATGTTACCAACTGAGTAGTTTTAACGATCTGGCGCTGGAGACGTGAACAGCCCGGGTAGATATACTGTTGAGGTGATGACTGGAATGAGCTGCAGCTGAGTGAAACAGTCAGAGTGAATGGCCACGCCCCTTGACCCAGATCCAGAGCCACGCCTCAAGCAGCCTCAGGTACAGACACAAACAAGGACAAAAGAAAAAGGGAAGAAAGAGAAAAAGAAAGAAAACAAACACAAGAAGGGAGAACACAACCAACCCATAACAGCCAAAATGCGTCTACCTCGATTATAGAGCCCTCTAATGGCCAATCTTCACCAAATTTGGTAAAGAATGCTGCAGTGTGATGTCGAACAATAATACCAAGGGTTGCGCTGATACCTATTAATTTGGCCGAGATATGCTAAGGTTTGGTTGTAAATTACGCATAGTTTAACGTAACAAAATTCTTTTGATAACTTTTGGTCAGGTCCCTCTGGAGATGCTATGGGCCAAGTTTCGTGCAGATTGGATGCATGGCCTTTGGGGAGTTTGAAAAAGTTGGTTGAACACATTGCGCTTGCGAAAAAACTTCTTAGCAGAAATGGGCGAGGCCTATATCATCAGATTCAGCATGATTCAAGGAACACGTGGATGTAAGTTTCTAATGTCCTCCATCCATCTTCGTCCGCTTATCCGGTATCGGGTCGCGGGGGTAGCAGCTCCAGCAGGGGGCCCCAAACTTCCCTTTCCCGAGCCACATTAACCAGCTCCGACTGGGGGATCCCGAGGCGTTCCCAGGCCAGGTTAGAGATATAATCCCTCCATCTAGTCCTGGGTCTTCCCCGAGGCCTCCTCCCAGCTGGACGTGCCTGGAACACCTCCCTAGGGAGGCGCCCAGGGGGCATCCTTACCAGATGCCCGAACCACCTCAACTGGCTCCTTTCAATGCAAAGGAGCAGCGGCTCTACTCTGAGCTCCTCACGGATGACTGAGCTTCTCACCCTATCTCTAAGGGAGACGCCAGCCACCCTCCTGAGGAAACCCATTTCGGCCGCTTGTACCCTGGATCTTGTTCTTTCGGTCATGACCCAGCCTTCATGACCATAGGTGAGGGTAGGAAGGAAAACTGACCGGTAGATTGAGAGCTTTGCCTTCTGGCTCAGCTCTCTTTTCGTCACAACGGTGCGATAAATTGAATGCAATACCGCACCCGCTGCGCCGATTCTCCGGCCAATCTCCCGCTCCATTGTCCCCTCACACGCGAACAAGACCCCAAGGTACTTGAACTCCTTCACTTGGGGTAAGGACTCATTCCCTACCTGGAGAAGGCACTCCATCGGTTTCCTGCTGAGAACCATGGCCTCCGATTTAGAGGTGCTGATCCTCATCCCAGCCGCTTCACACTCGGCTGCGAACCGATCCAGTGAGTGCTGAAGGTCACAGGCCGATGATGCCATCAGGACCACATCATCTGCAAAAAGCAGCGATGAGATCCCCAGCCCACCAAACTGCAACCCCCCTCCACCCCGACTACGCCTCGATATCCTGTCCATAAATACTACGAACAGAATTGGTGACAAAGCGCAGCCCTGGCGGAGGCCAACTTTCACTTGAAACGAGTCTGACTTACTGCCGAGAACCCGGACACAGCTCTCGCTTTGGTCGTACAGAGATTGGATGGCCCTGAGAAGGGACCCCCTCACCCCATACTCCCCCAGCACCTCCCACAGTATCTCCCGGGGTACCCGGTCATACGCCTTCTCCAGATCCACAAAGCACATGTAGACCGGTTGGGCATACTCCCAGGCTCCCTCCAGGATCCTTGCGAGAGTAAAGAGCTGGTCCGTTGTTCCACGACCAGGACGGAATCCGCATTGTTCCTCTTCAACCTGAGGTTCGACTATCGACCGAACCCTCCTTTCCAGCACCTTGGAGTAGACTTTACCGGGGAGGCTGAGAAGTGTGATACCCCTGTAATTGGCACACACCCTCTGGTCCCCCTTTTTGAAAAGGGGAACCACCACCCCGGTCTGCCACTCCTTAGGCACCGTCCCAGACTTCCACGCAATGTTGAAGAGGCGTGTCAACCAAGACAACCCCTCCACACCCAGAGCTTTAAGCATTTCCGGACGGATCTCATCAATCCCTGGAGCTTTGCCACTGTGGAGTTGTTTAACCACCTCAGCAACTTCCACCAGGGAAATTGACGACAATCCCCCATCATCCTCCAGCTCTGCCTCTACCATAGAGGGCGTATTAGTCGGATTTAGGAGTTCCTCAAAGTGCTCCTTCCACCGCCCTATTACCTCCTCAGTTGAGGTCAACAGCGTCCCATCCTTACTGTACACAGCTTGGATGGTTCCCCGCTTCCCCCTCCTGAGGTGGCGAACGGTTTTCCAGAAGCACCTTGGTGCCGACCGAAAGTCCTTCTCCATGTCTTCTCCGAACTTCTCCCACACCCGCTGCTTTGCCTCTTTCACGGCAGAGGCTGCAGCCCTTCGGGCCCTTCGGTACCTTGCAACTGCCTCCGGAGCCCTCCGGGATAACATATCCCGGAAAGACTCCTTCTTCAGTCGGACGGCTTCCCTGACCACCGGTGTCCACTACGGTGTTTGTGGGTTACCGCCCCTTGAGGCACCCAAGACCCTAAGACCACAGCTCTTCGCCGCAGCTTCAGCAATGGAAACTTTGAACATTGTCCACTCGGGTTCAATGCCCCCAGCCTCCACAGGGATGCACGAAAAGCTCCGCCGGAGGTGTGAGTTGAAAGTCTGTCGGACAGGGGCCTCCTCCAGACGTTCCCAATTTACCCGCACTACCCGTTTGGGCTTACCAGGTCTGTCCAGAGTCTTCCCCCACCCTCTGACCCAACTCACCACCAGATGGTGATCGGTTGACAGCTCCGCCCCTCTCTTCACCCGAGTGTCCAAAACATACGGCCTCAGATCAGATGAAACGATTATAAAATCGATCATTGACCTTTGGCCTAGGGTGCTCTGGTACCAGGTACACTTATGAGCATCCCTATGTTCGAACATGGTGTTCGTTATAGACAATCCATGACTAGCACAGAAGTCCAACAACAAACAACCACTCTGGTTTAGATCAGGGAGGCCGTTCCTCCCAATCACGCCTCTCCATGTGTCTCCATCATTGCCCACGTGCGCGTTGAAGTCCCCCAGCAGAACGATGGAGTCTCCCACTGGAGCCCCATACAGGACTCCATTCAAGGTCTCCAAGAAGGCCGAATACTCCGAACTCTTGTTTGGTGCATATGCACAAACAAGAGTCAGAGTTTTCCCCCCCACCAGCCGCAGGCGTAGGGAGGCGACCCTCTCGTCCACCGGGGTAAACTCCAACATAGCGGCGCTCAACCGGGGGCTTGTGAGTATCCCCACACCCGCCCGGCGCCTCACACCCTGGGCAACTCCGGAGAAGAAAAGAGTCCAACCCCTATCCAGGAGTACGGTTCCAGAACCGAGACTGTGCGTAGAGGTAAGCCCCACCAGATCTAACCTGTAGCGCTCCACCTCCCGCACCAGTTCCGGTTCCTTCCCCCACAGAGAGGTGACATTCCACGTCCCCAGAGCCAGCGTCTGCTGCCCGGGTCTGGTCCGTCGAGGCCCCTGACCTTCACTGCCACCCATGTGGCAATGCACCCGACCCCAGCGGTTCCTCCCACAGGTGGTGGGCCCATGGGCTGGAGAGATGGATGCCACGTAGCTTTTTCGTTTCTAATGTGCCATGTGTAATGTGGGAGTTATAGGCAAAAACATGTTTGACGTCATTATAGCGCCACCTAGTAGTCCACATGTGTAATTTTTGGTGAGGGCCCTGACTCATTCTAATCCGCCCTGTAAATTTGAAGTTGCTCACATTAGTGTAAGTGGTGAATCCAAACGTGGCAAGTGACATAGGAATAAAGAAATTATTGCTAAATCATTTCGATCAGGAAGTCAACATGGGTTGGTCCCTTATGTCTTAATAAAGGTATTTTATCAAACTGACTCAGATTTGCCTGGATTTCTAATCTCAAAGCAATCAACTGTGTGTGGTGATCATTCATTTAGTCCTACTCTATCAGTACTTGGAAAGGCAAAGAAAGCAAGTTGTTGATAGAGCTCTTTACGGAAATGGACCTTAAGAAAGGCTACCCAAACCCGATGTGCATACACTTTTAATCACAGGATTAAAAGTCTAGAGCTGTACTCTGTGAGGTGTAGGCCTAGCGGAGCTTCCAGATTAATGCAAATGTCTGCATGCGTACATGCTTACAATGACAAGGCCGACATTCTGATGCTAAGTGGATATAATGTTTACTTTTCTCATTATCTTAGTTAATTGTGTTAGCATGCTAACATTTGATAATCAGAACTAAACACAAAAAGTCTTAAACAGAAGTGTTGTGTCTGATGATGGCACTAGAGCAGAAGTAAAGGGGTCACCCAAATTATCTGGGCACCATGGATATCTGCGCCATATTTCATGGCAATCCATCCAACAGTAGCACACTTCAGTTAAAACTGCATATGTCCACCTCATGTTGGTAGAGTGAAAGTTAGGAGATCACCCAAGTTCTTAAAATTCAATCTATGGAAACCAGAAATGTCTGTAAAATATGTGTGCCAGTCCATTATGTAAATCTTGAAAATGTAGACCTCTTGATAGCTCTAGCTGAAAAGATAAAAAAGTTACTATGAATAATCCTGACGAGGACATGAATGTCTGTGCCAGATTTAATAGGAATCCATCCAATACACTCATTACACTCATTACTGGCAGTCAGGTATTGAAACACGGACTCTGCGGGTTTTAGAGAGTATAATTCGTACTCGGCCGTAGTCAGGTCTCAAGTCAGTTTTAGCTAAAATATATGTTGGGTGTAATACAAATTATGAGTAACTGTATTCCGTTACAGTTACAATTTAAATAGTTGGTATTAAGAATACAGTTACATTGTTGAAATCAATGGATTACATGATGATACTTCTCTGTTTCACAAGTTATTCACTCTCTGAATAAATTAAGGCAACTCCATGCATTTCCCAGAAGCCCCAATATGAAAACGAAAAAATTAGCTATTTATTTGCATGATCAGGCAAAGGAGTCGGAACCGGCACAACAGAGCCAGGGCAGGAATGTGTTTCTATTTTGGAAATTCAAACAGCGTTTCACATTAAAGAAAGAGAAGGGAGAACGAAATATAACTGTGCAGTGCAACCTCTGCTTGCCAGAAACCAACCTCCTTTCAGCGTCCAAATTACTCCATCTACAACCTGAAGAAGCATCTTAAAGTACTTTTTTTTTTTATTAGCCAAGGGTAGTTGTCTGCTGTAGTTTTACTGGTCACCTTGCTATTTTATAGTTTACATGCAACTTTACATTCTCCTATGTGCTGATTTACTAGCCCTAGAGCCGTTGAAAGACTGACTAGCCCTGTTTGACATGCTAGCTAATGTTAGCTAAAATTAGCTTGTGGTAGCTTAGACTGCGGTTAGATTTTTGTAGTATGCAGTTCGGGACTACAAGTACAAAAATCTATCTGCCTGTTTAGGGTCACATTCAGCCAGTTGGAACAGAAGAACACACCAGAATAGGTCTGTGTTTAGTAAGCAGGATTTGATAGCCGCATTCCTTCACTTATAAAATGCAATTTAATGTATTAAATATTCAGAATAGGTTACTCAGATTGAGTAACGTAACGGAATACGTTACAAATGACATTTTTGGGCATGTATTCTGTATTCTGTAACGGAATGTGTTTTGAAAGTATCCTTCCCAAGACTGGGTGTGTGTCTGTGGATTGATACAATGTGGATGATCCAGTCCAAGCCAACAAAGACAAGGTTGTGTGTGGATAACTGAACCAGCACTTTTAAAAATCTTGAAAGATCAAGGGAATATTTAATATTTATATAATTACAAGTGTATCTTTAAATAACTACACTATTACCAAGTGCATCAGCTGCCACTAAACCTCCTGGTCTACATGTGTTTTCATCCCTGACTTAATGAATTTGTCAGTATTGACCTGCTCCTTTTAGATTCTTCCATGTTCCCCATCACTCAGCAGACGCCGGTGTGGCCCAGATGTGTAGGTGTAAACATGGTGGTAATTAGGCCAGAAGTTGCTCTGATCTCCTTTCAAAGGCACTGATTCGCCACAGACACCCTCTCTCTCCACGACCCCAACACCCACTGACCAGCCCTACACACAAAGCAAATATTTGGGGAAACAGCAAATGAACCCTGTGTTATAGACACACACACACACACACACACACACACACACACACACACACACACACACACACACACACACACACACACATATGCTTGCGTTTGTATTACTACTTACTTGTGAGAACCTTCTACTGATCAGTCCTTCATCAGACTCTGTTATTCTTACTCTAAACCCAAGCCCCCATGATTGTTGCAAGATCTTCAGTTAGATGACGATTATTAATATTACAAAAATTAGAAAGAATTGACTTGGAGAATCTGACATCCAGATTTTTGTACTTAATGTTAAGCTGTATAAGCTCAGCCACACAGTGGTGAGGCTTAGGGATGGAAATATTGGTGTGTTTGTCAGACGTTCAGTCAGACCCTTAATGATTTTGTTGACTACCTGACTTTTCAAGCATGTATGAGCAAACACACACACACTGTGCTAATGTTTGCACTAAGCTCAAAGCAAAGCTGAGGAAGAACAGCTGGTTTACATCACTGTAGGTAACAACAGAAACATGGTCCCAGCCTCAGACTTTACTTTTGTTTTTGTTCCTGCATTTTCGTGTTACCACCATGGATTGTAAAAAATATTGGACGTCGCCCATTGGTTTATCGGCTGCCATTTTGGAGCCAGGGGTCAATTATTATTATTATTTGACTTGAAACTAGTGATTAGGAAAATGTTTCCTGAGGTAAGTTTTTCCTAGACTTCTATGCAATCAGACTTCTTTTTGGAGCCAGTGGAATGCCCCCTTCCGGTAATTTGATATGGTGCAGGTTTAACCAAAGACTATGTCTATGGATTTAAGGAACTTCTGCATTGACATCACTTTTCAGCCTCAGAATATCAACGTTAGCAATATTTTGATAATATATTTTTACACCAATAGGTAAAAAATGCTACTTGTTCAACAATAGTAAAAATATTATAAAGCTAATGACCAAATTCAACTACTTCAGCTGTACTTTGAGCTTAATGCTAATATACTGTACCATATGAAGTTGTTATGCCTGTACCATACTACATTTTGCAAGCTAAACCAAGCATTTTAAGATGGTCGCTAGCATGCTTGATCTTAACATGCTGATCACATAGCCTTTTCTCTGGCACCACCCTCGGGGCAGATGTTACATATTTTTTCCCTGCAGGACCAAGAATTTTGGGGTGTCTCCCTAACACAGATAACATCGAAGGTTCAGTATCTCCGGAGATGCTTGCCAGTTGGACTGGTTGGCATTAATACCACTTGAATGAGGACAGCTTGTTGGAATCCTTTATGTAAGATGATTAATCAGCTGAACCAGGCAACGCAAATCACGCCAGTTTACCGCTCTAGGTGCTGAAAGAATGAAAGTGGAAGCAGTTGAGAATTTGTGAATGTGAATGTAAAAGCCTAACCGATGATGGTGCTCTGCAAATTAGTTTCAACCAGATGCTCTTTATGCATGACATCTTTTGCATTTGCTTTTCTTATGTAATGTGTATATTGTCCCTGTACCTGGAAACTATTTACATTATTACAGCTAATCAATGTGTTTCATTCATGACCAGTGTTGGGGGTACGCTTTACTGTAATCAGATTACATTTGTCTGTAACGCAGTAATGTAACGCATTACTGTTGATAACTCAGTAATCATATTACAGTTACTTATCAAATAATGATCACGTTACTTGTGTTACTGGTTCTTCAACTATATAACGTGAGGAGAGAATAACAAATCTAACGTCCGTTATCAAAAATGTCAGAGCCACCACTTAAGACGTCTTTTTAGGGGTGGAGGTATGCCCATTACTTCAAATTAGTTGCACGAAAGGACAAAAACTTGATTGTAAAGTGTATATTGTGCCCAGGACACAAACACCTCTCCACCGCCACGGACACAACATCCAATCTTAGCTAGTTGCTAAAGACCCCCGGACCCTGATACGCAGATGAAAAGAGCATGTTGCCAACACCAGCCAAGCAGCCAAGACTTGATTTTCAACAGCAGGTAAACAAGGCCGAGATAAATGGCTTCTGGCAGCATACATAGTGGAGGAACTGTTTCCTGTTTCGACAGTGGAATTGCCGTCTTTCCGAAATATACTGGGCAAAATACAGATAATGAAGAGCAGACGGCCGCCAGTACTTCTTGACAAATTTTGTGCTGATGTTCACACTTTGTTGTCAGCTTTGTGTTATTAAAGAGCATAATAGATAGATATTGTGTATGTCCTCATTATAATAAGGGTTTGTGTTGATTTGGGCATGCATGAGGTTTAACTTTATATTGTTATTTGGCAAGTAAGTTATGGTGCATCTCAGGTGATGTTACGGAGAATTCAAAAGTAATGTAACTAGTAGTGTAACTAATTACTTTCAGCAGTGAGTAATGTAGTAAAGTAAGGCATTACTATTATTACATTATAACCTCTTCCAAGGAGGTGATGTGAGGTTACGTCTTTAGTTCAGTTTGTCCGTTTGTTGGTTTGTTTGTCTGTTAGCAGGATAACAGAAAAAACTACTGGCCTGATTTTCATGAAACTTGGTGGAAACATGTAGCATGGGCCTGAGAAGAACCCATTATATTGTGAAATAAATCCAAATTAAGGGCGGATACACACATTAGTTTTCACTTCTATTACGTTTGTACAACCAGATAATGCATTTGTGCAGCATTCATGTGTTGTTGGGATAGTTGGAAAAATGAGCGGGAAAATGACTTGGCTTGTAACAGTGGACAAAGCACACATATAAAAAGTGCTGCGGAGGAAGGTCTGGCTAGTCCACACAGCATTGCGGGGATGAGAGACACGCACTTAAAATGAAGGTGTATGTGCAGTGTGAAAATCCAACTATTATAGTTTGATTTTGTGGTCTAGAGTGTCTTCACGGAACCTGATATCCTAAAATACTTTATTCATTCAAGCAGGGAAAGGAAAATACAGCATTAAAATATTCTCAGAACTCAGTCTTTACAACCAACTGAGAGGATAATGGGAAAATATTTTTTAAGATAGTCTACGATTTACTTTTATAGTCTTTTTCCTCCCATAGATTTGTCTGTGACTACCTCGCAGAAAAGTTTCCCTTAATTGATTCTCAGCGCATTCCAACAATCTGCATGCCAAGCAGCTGACTGATTCAGAGTGCAGGTAAGATCCAGGAAATAATTCAGCGCTGTAGGTTTTTGAGAATTTGTAGCTGAGATTTGGATCAGGGCACTGATCCTTTCAGCTGGAGCAGCAGAGGAGCGTATAGCACCAGCTGAAGACAAACTTACTCAGAAAAACCTACAATTCAACATAATAAAATCTTGGCAAGATGATTAACCTGTGAGGTCACAAATTAAAGACAGCAACAGAGGAAAATTTGCAGCCAGAAATGCCAAATCCCAGACTTATAAACAGCCTCGCTTTGGCCACAAATTGCAGCATGATTCATTATTATCAGATTAGTATCATTGCCTTCATAAACTGGCAACCCCGTCAAAATCAGTCACCCATGACTACAGTATCTCACGACGGCCATTTTTTATTTTTTTTTATTTTTTTAATTAAACCATTTTTTGAACCCTGATGTTAACGGGAGGCCAATACAGCTGCAGCAGGTATCCTGACTCACTCTGTATCATTCATACATATTACTCACCAGACAGCCTGCGAGACATGGCATCACCTTCTACGTTTCGCCCTGAGATCAACTGAAGAAAGATATGAAGACAGTATTTCAAATATGTTTGTTATTTAACTGGAAGTTGTGCTGTAGACCCTGGTTGTTTATTCACAGATGTTTTGAGATGAACACCAGCCATTACTACCACACTGTTCTTGCCTGTGGACTCTGTGGACTGCTCATCCCTGTTAAATTATTGTGTGTTTATGAGACCTTGAATAGCACCATGCTGTGCAGTACAGGGCAATATGACTTCAAAGGGCATGGCACTGATGTAACTACATATGGTTGGTTTTTTATCCCTCCTTTCATCCCTAAATTCCCATTTTTGCCATATAAAATATTGACTCAGGTCAGTCATAATCGCAGTGTCAATGGTGTGGACACTGACCTACACACAGCTTACATTGCCCACGGAGTTCAGCATATTATTTTCCTCCAAAGATGTAGTAACGATACATCTGTGTGTTGTCTTTTTGCTCGTCCGTTTTTTCGGGATGCTTGGATGAGTGTAAACCGAGCAGCATTCTATCGTGAGAGGTTTTGTTGTCATCTTCTCTATACTGAAGTGCACCCTATCATTTAACCCCATTCCCAAGATCCCCAAGATTATATCATATAACACTGTATATAGCGCTCTTTCCTGTTTTGCATTGTGCTATATGCACCGACTATGTGCTACATCCTCTGTATATTATACTTGTGTTACGAGGCATGCAGGTCCAAACAAGAAGAAAACCCTCATTTTATGGTAATAGCACGCCTTAAACTGACCTGCCTACAGTAGCTTTTCCCACACAAATGGACCTCGAACTGCTCGGCCCTCCGGGTATGATCAAGTATGCAGGCAGCAGCCCAAGACAACGCTATAGCAAAACCTCAAGTGCCGTACCACCTTGTGTGTTCCTCGTTCCATCCATGTCATCCCGTCTGAACCAGACTGACAGCTGCATCTTCACTTTCTCTGTGATTTCAACCTCAGAATTCAACCATAAATTGGGTTCCCATGTGAAGAAAAAAACGACATCCACCCTGTGCAGATGTAACCCCTAATTACAATTGATGTTTTTCCATGGATTCTGACCAAAATGTTGCACTGCAGACTTTACAGATAGTCAGTATGTGGAATGCAATGACAATTTGCATCGCTGCAAATGTATTCCAAATTCCTAATGTGATTCTCAAGACTAATGCAGTCCCAATACTGTAGAAATATGATTATGATTGCTTCTAATTGTCTATGGTGTTGTACCAGATTTGATTTTAGTGCAAACCTACATCCTTCTTATCAACCTGTGTTTTAACATTATCCGTATTATCGTCCTCAACAGACTGTCCCAAAACACTGAGAGAAGTAACACGGGTCAAAGACGTCTACGTTTTCAACATTCTAAATTCTCTGTTAATTAACTTTTTCAATTCATAATTTACAGTCCAGTAATTCTGCATTTATCTGTTTTGTTACCTTTTTAATCTTTTTGTAATTTCTTTCAAACTTGCACTAATCAAATATTTATATGAACAATGGATCAAATAACTCTGTGAAATGTTAAAGAGTACGTCTAGTGATTAACAGAGTTATCGCCTGACTCCGCAGTTCCCCTCAGCCGTATGGAGCATTTTAGCGTTGTTCAGCTACATTTTTTTGTATTTGTTTTATGGCCCACAATTTTGTTTTGGTTCAATTTCACATCTCTCATCAACCTTGTTTCCTGTCACAGCAGGTTGCTACAGCTACCTGCCCACTGTATGCTACCTGCCCAGAACAACAGATAAAAAATAGGGTTACACTTTACTTGAAGGTATCTACATAAGAGTGACATGACACTGTCATGAACGTGTCATAAACATTATAAACAAGTCATAAACGTTTATGACATAACACTTCTTTTAGTAAGTGTCATTTGTTTTTTGTCATGACAAGTTATGGTTAGGGTTATAGCTAGGGGTTAGAGTTAGGGTTAAGGTTAGGGTTAGAGTTAGGGTTCATGTGCCATGACTGTGTCATGACAGTGTCATGTGTTAATGACAGTGTCATGACACTCTTATGTAGATACCTTCAAGTAAAGTGTTACCTGACTGACCTAACTAGCTGGTGAACATAGTGGAGTGTTTAGCAGTGAATGAGGATAGGTAATATTGGACTTGCATTCATCATGAGGTCCGAAACACAACTTTAAACAAATGTAGCATTTTAAAATGTCTCTGTTCTGTAGTGTGGACTCTGATCCGAAATAAACGTGTTTAACAGTTATTTCGTTGTCTTCTGAATGTGTCTGAACATGCATTACTTGTCACTATTGCAGTCACAAGTTTGATTTAAATTCTACTATTGCAGTTGTTTGGATGGTAAGAAATGGTGGAGGAAATGGGTTTTTCCTCTGCTGCTCTCCCCGTGAATTTGCCCCGTGCAACATGGAGAAGCGGGGTGGAGGTAGGGGGATCCTCCCACACCGTGCAGCGGACTCTAAAGGAAACTTTTAGCGTCAATAACGTATTTTACGAGATGGGAGTGAGAATGTGTTGGAATGCCACAAAGCTTCTTAATCTTTTTATTTTGGTGCTGTCACGCATCTTGGAGCTTGGGAGTGAGAAAAAAAAAACATGAATAATAAGCTATATTGTTTTACAGCTATGCTTACAGTATGTATTGAAGTCACTTACTTCTTTTTCTAGTTTTTGTCCAGTTATGATTGTTCTGTATGAACATTAATTGTAGAAAGATATTTAGAATTATAGCTTATAGAGATTTGTGGATATGGTTGTAAAACATATTCTCTCATTATGAATAAGGGTTTGAAATTAAACCTTACCTTAGGGTAAATTGCCCGAGGAACATGAATTCCCTCTGCTCACTTTTAAGGCAAAGTAGGCTAAATAATAAAACATTTTATTTATATAGTGCTTTACAGTCTACTCAAATACACTTTACAGAAAAAACAGCACATTTAGCACATAAAAACAGATACTGCAATAAAACCAACACAAAACAAGCATATTAAAAGCAATTAAAACTTTGTAAAAATGTGGAGTGACTAGTAGGCCCTAAGGAGATCTTTTTGAATCCTTACACATTCAGTCGGTTGTTTTGTCTGTTGGGCTTTTTTTCTCTGTCTGATAACAACAGCCGTACTTCCCTTTATGCATATTATATGTTTCACCTCCTCATAATTTTCCATTAACAGCTGCTGCTCAGCGGGTTAAACATATGCCGCACGTGTCTTCTCCATTTCTGCATCAGTAAATCTGTGATCAATACTGTGGTCTATTTAAGAAAGCTGTGAATGTGCTCTTATCCCAGCTATCTACACCTGGCTTGACACAGCTTCACCTTCTCATCCTGGCTCGGCAAACGTGCAACCGATTAAGCCGCGATGAGCAGACCACACTAAGTCAAGCTGTGCTTTTTCAGTTATCCTGGATTTCTTCATTCTACTTTTGTGCAACAGGCCCCAGGCGTAAACGTAACAAAATTCAAGCGTTTTGAAATGAAAAACATATCAGTGGGTGAAGATGTAAACTCATAACGTTTGGCTTGACTGGAAAAAAATGACCCATCCTTACTCCCACATTCAGAATCTTTGCCGGATCCCAACACCACCCATTGCCTTTAACCTTACCTATAACCTAAAGCGGGGACCCAAACTTACAAAAATGCATCATGAATTGCCATGACATCTACATTTATGAACTACTGATAGATAGAGCACACAACAAACCATAAATTTAAAATGCACATAGCACATATTGCGTTGCACCTTTCCACGTAAAACACATTGAGGCCTCTCCTCTGCATTTCAAATGGCTTTGGTAAAGCGTTTTCGACATCATGCACTTGATCGAGAGTGTGGGAATCACAATCCCAGAACACAGAATTCACACTTAACGTTACCTCAGCCAGAGAGTGTGAACACATTTTCAGGTCAAGGTTTGTGAGGATGTAAATGTAAGGACTGTTTTTATATAGCGCTTTTCTAGTCTTAACGACTTCTCAAAGCACTTTTACATAGTACAGGAACCATTCACACACGTTCATACAATGTGGCCAAGGCTGCCATACAAGGTGCCACCTGCTCATCAGATAAACATTCACACTCCAATGCGCAGCATCAAGGGGAATTCGGGGTTCTTGCCCAAGGACACTTCAACATGTGACTGCAGGGCCAGGGATTGAACCACAAAACTTCCGATTGGCAGGTGACCACTCTACCACTGAGCCACAGCCGCCCCCAAGAGAGAGAAGGGGGGGGGGGGGGGGGGGGGGAACATAAGTGTCTGAGCTGAAAACCACACCCCTCTTCTATTTGAATTACGAAAATGAATTTACATCTCAAATCATTGCGGACAAGTAACTACGTCATGGTCACCGGGACCAAACAGCCATCTTCAGAAGCGAAACCATGCAGATTCTGGGTGAGTCAGTTCAACACAGCACAAACCCCTCTAGAAGTAGGAAAGACATACACTCATCCAGGCAAGTTAGTCTCATTCTTACGTTGAATGCAACACGTAGGGAAAACGAGACGGAGAAGGATTAATGTTGCGAGCTAAGTTAGCCTTTTGTAGCTATGTTCCTTTGTGTTACGACAAGCCCAGGTTAGCTTGGCGTCTGCAACACTGGCCTCAAGCATTTGATTAGTCGAGCTTGTGGTAATAGTCTGGAAGGAAATGCTGTCTGAGGGACTGAACTCAGGGCAAAATGTATCTCAGTAGATAGTGAACACATTGATACAAACGTATCTTTTTACTCTCTCATCCCCTAAGAGTGGCTTATTGAAGCTTTAAATCAACCTAAAAATCATAACAAGGACTCACACAAACACATTCAGATGACTAATCTGTTCTCCTCTGTTTCCAGAGTTCAAGAGGATTTCAGACTCTCAAGAGGGCAGACTTTCTATATGATATGACACTGTGCTGTGATTCATGCCCATAATAGACGTCAGAAGGGCTGATCTTTGGCTGATGCTGTCAAGCCACGGTTTGCATGCCTGATACAAGCCTGCACGTATTAATTCCTGTCCCCTGATCTTTGACTCCCTGTGTGACGTCTTGTGTCGCCGGCAGTGCTCGGTTGTTGACTGATTCAACGTCATGAATTTGTGATGACGTGAGTCACAGGAAGGCACATTTAGCCCCTTGTAACACGCACAGTCGAGCACTCAGATAATTACTGTCGTGGTAAAGGCAGAATCGAGGATTATTCATTATTCATATCATGATTAAGATTAAAAGATTTTGACGTTAAAATGTGGGCCTGGAAAAATGTATCCTCCGACCTTTTGTTAATTCATTAATTTCATTAATTTATTTATGCTGAAGAGGAAAACGGATTGTTATTATACTTTTAATCAGGATGGATTGATTGGTAACACTTTATATTAATGGTACATGAATTATCATGACTTTCTGCATGACTTCATGCATGAAAAAGCATGAATTAATTAATTTAGTACTTCATGAACTATCAGTAATGTACAAGGATTAATAGCATCTCATGCATGACTTAATGCAGGAACAATACGTTAATGCATCAATTAAGGTGTTTCAATCATTATGATTTATCTTTAAATGATGTTCATGTCTTCTTCATATGTAAATCTGTAGTTAGGAGACAGGCTAAACAAACTGAATTGTAGTGTTGTAATCATGATTAACTAAACATTACTTTTTCATTATTTCATCATGTAAAGTGCTGACCTGGTCCATCTTTAACATTGATTAAATAAGATATGATTAATGGTGGCATATGCAGCAATCATCTCTGTGACCCCTCAAATATAATTTCTGGCGTTCAGACCCTTAGAAGTTAGTAAAAAGTAAAATTCATAAATCCCCTACTTGGGTGAGCATTGTTCTCAGGCATTTCTGTTTAAGTGCCTCATGTTGCTGTGAATAAAGCAACTATAAAAATGCATCTACAGTGTACTGTATTTTGTGTAAATGTAATGACCTCAGTATATTTTTTGACCAACCCAATCCTTTAATTCTTAATACATTAAATGTTATGCCACCATTAATCATATCTTATTTATCAATGTTAAAGATGGACCAGGTCAGCACTTTATTTGAAGGGCCACAAACATGATGCAGTAATGAAGAAGTAGTGTTTAGTTAACAGTGATTACAACGCTACAATTCTTCAGAATCTATGTACACTGCTGTGACTGGTCAGTTTTTTTTGAAGAAGACATGAACTGAAATCATTAATGAATCAGAAATCATGATGATTGAAATACCTTAATTGATGCATTCATTATTGTATTGTTCCTGCATTAAGTCATGCATAAGTTACTATTAATCATTTACTGATAGTTCATGAAGTACTATATGAATGTATTCATACTGTTTCATGCATGAAGTCATGCATGAATTCATGATAAGTGTTACCGATTGATCTTTTTCCTTTGTTTCCTCTAATTTCTTCACTACTAAACATAAAAACGTTAATGTTGGGTAAAGAAAAATCAGTGATTTCTTTCTAAACACATTATACGAAAAACATTAGGAAAACAGGTGGGAAGACTGTAAACTGGGTAGTAGTGAATTCTGGCCAGGATTTTTTGGGCAGCCTGAAGTAATAGTTACGTGAAGCGCTGGAGTTATCCTTAACGTAATCCCTCCTCTACTGTACAAAAACAATGTTACTACTAACATAGCATAGCATAGCATCAGTGTTGTTTTAGTCACCCCCCCTGTTGGGGGTTGAGACATGCTCTCTTATCTCTTTAAGTCTAATAAATAGGCTACATAAATAAACAAATTGTTAAGACACAGACAAAATAGCCGTAACTTTCAGTCCTTTTAGCCAGAATCGGCTACCCAACCTGCCGGCAGTTAGCGCTCACTGATTATTACTATTACTACTCAGATTTGGCTGGGTGGTTAATAGCCCATTTTCCTGTGGTGTGACAGACTCAAAACACATTCTTTTTATGTATTTTTGCTTTACCAGGACTTTACAGCATGATTCTGTAATTGTTCTTTGATGAAAACATTACGTTAGCACATTGTCTGAACGAGGAGACAAAATCTAATCATTCATATGCTTTCACTTGTAATATAGTATAATGCTTTTGGTTTGTCCACATGGATCTCATACGCCATGCTGCATGGCCTGCTCTTTGATGTTGAGATTTCATGTTTAGTGAATAGTGATGCTCCCACAGTGTGATGATATGAGTTCTGACTATTCAAACTCTTCAGTCTGATGACAGGTGACAGGGTCCTTTCAGACCTGCAGTTTAAGTCAACAAAGAACCTGGATGGTTAATGAAAACCTCAGTATCACACTAACAACACATTCTCATGCTCAGTGGCGCCTTGAGCCTTCATACGGCCATCTTCTGTTCTGATTCCGCATTATGCGGCCCATAAAGCAGGCGTGTTTGAGGCTATACTTCTAGTTTAGCACTCCACTAACTTGAACAGGGATTACAGTATTTAATCATGCGGCTCTTCTAGACTTTCCAAACATTATCCAACCGAATGGATCAAATTCTGTGGTGAAATGAGTCATTTCGCGGAGGTTGTGACGCTCCACTGATTTCCAGACATCTTTATCACCATGTAAGTCTATAGGAAAAAGTCTTTTTGTACCAGAGTACGCCACGTGACGTTGTAATTGCACTGTTTGGCCACTATGTTCACTTTGTTTCAAAGCCTGGCTCACTCCCTGAGAGCCTGGACAACACCAGAGAATGTCTAATAAGGGAAGAAGTTCCACCCTCGCAGTACTTCTGGCTTCTGAACTGGTTGCAGTTCCAACAGAGTTCCATATAGGGAGCGCTCACAGGCGAGTGCAAAATGAATGGGACTCTATGGAGCTATACCTCTCAAAATCCACTTTTCTCAGGATAGAATTTTTTGTCTAGTAATTTGAATGTTGCATTTGAAAGGGGAGGCTAAGAAAATACAGACTGCTGGGTATTTTTTTTAAAGTGACTTTTTTGTTCTAAAAAGCCTTTTAAAATGTCAATGACACATCGTACGGCCAGAGATACTGCTTTACAGCAAGCTCTGAGTCTGAGTGTATTTGTTTATTATATATTTAATCTAGTCACACATTTGAATCAATATCAGGGTTGGGTATTGTTTGGTTTGGATACTGGTGCTAAAGCGGTACTTTTAAAACGGTACCGTTGCCTTAACGGTGCCTGAACCGATACTTTTTAAGAAAGTTTAAAAAAAGAAGGGTACTAAACAGTTGGCGACATTAAAGAATGGCTTGTTTATTGCTAAGGCCATATCGTCAAAATTAAATGTTTAATAATAATGTAATCACTATAACAATAACTTATTTCACTAGAAAATAGCTGTTGAATGACAAAAACAACCACCAGATGGGAAAAGGGCATTTAACGCACTGTCTGTGTTTTTTCGACAACAGCAGCTGTTACATCCCGGTGTTGGAATCCTCTACAGTGAAATACAGACAAACTTTTCACCATTTAGCGTTAGCTGTCAGCATTGTAACCGTGTTAAATCCAGCTACTAGCTAGCGGTAGGCTAACGTTAGCTGCTGTCGAGTATAGTGTTAACTAGCGTCACGTGCAGCGATGTTTCTGTTGCCTGTAACGTCTGTTTCAGAGCATCAGAGAGAAGTGCAGACATATCAGAGGCACCAGAATGAGGCACCGAAATGCGCGTTGCTATTCCAGCAGCAGCAGGATGTGTTACAAGGAAGTATGGCAAAATAGTAGGCTGGTAGGCACAACGCAAAGCCGAGTGAAGTGAAAATAAATTAATAAATGGCGGCATGCGATTAATACGATTAAAAAAAATGAATGCATTATGCTCGGCCCTTAATCGCATCGCGATTAACGTGTTAATGCTGACAGCCCTAGTTTTTTAACATTAATATCAGTTCCCCCAGCCTGCATATGGTCCCCCAGTGGCTAGAAATGGTGATAGGTGTAACCCGAGCCCTGGGTATCCTGCTCTGCCTTTGAGAAAATGAAAGCTCAGATGGGCCGATCTGGAATCTCCTCCTTATGACATCATAAGGAGCAAGGTTACCTCCCCTTTCTCTGCTTTGCACGCCCAGAGAATTTGGCCCGCCCATGAGAAAGAGAGAGACATCGTGACTTGCAAACAAGCGAAGCATGGCAGTTGGTCAAGGCCACACCCCCACCCTCCACCTTGCCCCCCCCTCTCTCCTCCTCAATAGCTACAGACACAGGAATGGCACATTCTAAGGAAAGCTCATTGTGGGACTGGCTCTAGTGGCTGTAATTCTGCACCAAGGCTGAATTTAGGGAAAGAGACTTCAGATACAGTATTAGGGGACCACTAAGGTCTATATAAAAGAGACTTCAGATACAGTATTAGGGGACCACTAAGGTCTATATAAAAGAGACTTCAGATACAGTATTAGGGGACCACTAAGGTCTATATAAAAGAGACTTCAGATACAGTATTAGAGGACCACTAAGGTCTATATAAAAGAGACTTCAGATACAGTATTAGAGGACCACTAAGGTCTATATAAAAGAGACTTCAGATACAGTATTAGGGGACCACTAAGGTCTATATAAAAGAGACTTCAGATACAGTATTAGGGGACATCTAAGGCCTATATAAAAGCATCCAAAAAGCAGCATGTCATAGGACCTTTAATCAAATACTGTATGTGCAAGCTCACATTCCTTGTAGATTACTTTATTACGTGAACGCTGTATTTCAACTGTTTACCTTTACCATTTCTCACAATTTTGAATCCTCATTTTATATACTCAGATTTGGCTGTGTGGTTAATAGCCCATTTTCCTGTGGTGTGACAGACTCAAACTTTACCAGGACTTTACAGCATGATTCTGTAATTGTTCTTTGATGAAAACATTACGTTAGCACATTGTCTGAACGAGGAGACAAAATCTAATCATTCATATGCTTTCACTTGTAATATAGTATAATGCTTTTGGTTTGTCCACATGGATCTCATACGCCATGCTGCATGGCCTGCTCTTTGATGTTGAGATTTCATGTTTAGTGAATAGTGATGCTCCCACAGTGTGATGATATGAGTTCTGACTATTCAAACTCTTCAGTCTGATGACAGGTGACAGGGTCCTTTCAGACCTGCAGTTTAAGTCAACATAGAACCTGGATGGTTAATGAAAACCTCAATATCACACTAACCCAGCCTGTTTGTCAAAGCAAATGAGGTATACTCTTAATTAAAAAAAATCAAGTCTGAACACAATTTATACATTTGATGGTGGTGATCACAAAAACAAACACTTCTTACATTTTATTATTCATACATCTAATGATCCTTTTGTGTCACGGGAGCATGAACTCTCTCGGCAGTGGAAGAAAGTGCACTGGTGGCTATAGTGGAGATGAAACATCCAGAGAGTGTGACACACATGTGACAGGGCCTGCATTCAAACAAAATAATGATGTGCTGGCCTGAGCAGAGGCAATGGAAAACAGCTTGTTCTGGTTAGATGCTGACCGGTGAGTGTCCCATTGGAGCCAGAGGGCCGTAAAGATTAGACAGCAGTCGCACCGCTCAAAATATGACAATAAAATACCTCATCTATCCACTCTGTCTCCAGTCTCCAAAGTGATAATCAAGCTCAAAGGAGCAGCAGTTGGAGAGTTTACAATAGAAAGCATGGACAGAATTGAACAACAAAGCAGATAACAGGAAGTGCATGGTGAAAAAGAGACAATAGTTTTATTTTGTTATCTAAAATGTTGGTACCATTCATCACTCAAGTCACTTGAGGTCATGTGAGAAACAAGTTAAAGCAGAACAGCCTTTCACATATTGTTTGACTCAAGACCTACATCTACAAAAATAATGTTTTGATCCGACATACAGATCTTTATTCTCACCCAACCAACCCCGCAATGTTAATGGTTTCAAGACATGTAGCATTTTAAAGCCATAAACCATATAGCGTTTACCAAACATGCTGCAGTCTGTCTGAAACATGTAATTAAATGTGATTTTGTCCTTGTGTTTGTCCAAGTACTATGCATGATTTGTTAAAATTCCCTGATCGAAATCCAGATTTTACAATGCTAGTCACCAGTCTGTAATCACCTTACTTAAATATATGACTAAATTTGAATCATCCAAGCATTTTATTAAAGTTATAGGCTGATATCAGATCAAGAGTCCAGCACGTGCTATCCTGTTGGACAGGAGGACTGGAAAACTCATGTCTGGTGAGGGAACTTGAGGTGAGGAATTTGTATCATATGTATAATCATCTGGCAGCCATTTAGAACACATATACTGTTTCAGTATGGGGTAAAGATGGCCTTATACACTCACATATAAGGCCATCTAAGGCCTTAACACATGTTCAGGGCTGTGATTACTAGGAAATACATCAGTACAGGTGTAGGAAGTCCAATCCAGAAATGTATTTACTTACATCTTGTAAAGCACTGTGTATTGTATTTGGATCTATCATTTTTGGTTTAATTTCTCTAAGGAACATGGAAAATAAAATACATTAGATTGAAACAGGCTGTAGTGAAAGAGAGGGAATTGGACAGGATGGGATTGACTGGTTGGCATGTACAGATGTACAGCTGATCTCACTAAGGCGTTAGGCCACCACGAGCCACCAACACAGCTTCAGTTCTCCTTGGCATAAATGCTTGAAAAGCTATGGAGCGCTTATATACCGTGATTTGATATTTTGGTGATGGCCCTTTGTTACACTGCTATCTCAGGCTCATAATAACTCCTACATGGCTAGCAAGCCCATAACCTACTGCCTCTCCTCTGACTCACCGCCCTTTCACAGCTCGCTTCCCGCAATCAGCTAGCTCAGGCTGCGCAGCCAGTCCACTCTTCAATGTGTATGTTCAGTTTAAAAGGTGTTTATACAATCCCGTTCATGGTGATGTGTGAAAATACTGCTTTCTCAGTCTTTTGTCTTACCAAAATGTCTGTCATCTGGCGTCTCCGTCATGGAATGTCCGTTCAAGCTCCAAAGCTCCTACCTCTCAACGCAGGTGCCACTGATTATGGCTAAGGAGTCAAGGCAAACACCATGGATGTATTATTGGAATGTATTACATAAAAGCCTATGGGCAACAGCGTTGGAGCGGAGCCCCGTTCATTCCTATGATAGTTGCTCAGTGGTGCCTTGAGCCTTAATAGAGCCATCTTCTGTTCTGCTTCCGCATTATGCGGCCCATTAAACCTGTTTGAGTAGTGATTAACTCTGATCTTTCACCCGAGTCTTTAAATTGACTCATGAATCGCGAGTCTCTAGTATCATTAACTCAGATCAGTTGAGTCCTACTACAATTCAATCTAAAATGATAACAGCACCACACACAAACCTCTTGCAACATTAGCTACTACTAGTCCTAGCCATCTTAGCTGCCAAAAGCTTCATAACTTACAATATCGAAGGCAATGACAACTCCACAAGTCAACTCAAGCGACTGAGTGAGTAGAAAGACAGTCTGAGACAGGGTATAGGAACTTCCCGACCCGCAGTCTCAGAGCCGGAAACATTGCAAGCTCGCAGACCATGGGACTAACTCGAGAACTCATGAGTTGTCGATGACTCATGAGTTCTTGCATGAGTCAGTCAATCGTGCGAATCAGCCAGCTATGAGTGGATCTGTAGCAGACAAGCGAGTGAGGTCTCTCCTCGAGCTCAGGGTAAAGCAAATCCACAACAAAAGCCATTCTTTCACTTCTGAAATAACATACAATGTTCTGCACGTAGCCTAGCTAGGCCTACTGTAGGTTTTGGTGTACTCAAGTGACTCGCACAACCCGGATCAGTTTAGTGAGTGACCCAGAATAACCTGAATCCTTAAAAGTAATCGAGTTTGCCAGGCCTACAGCCCATAGAGCAGGTGCGGCTCTTCTAGACTTTCCAAACATTATCCAACTGAATGGATCAAATTCTGTGGTGAAATGAGTCATTTCACGGAGGTTGTAACGCTCCACTGATTTACAGACATCTTTATCACCATGTAAGTCTATAGGAAAAACCATTTTCGGGCTAGAGTGCACCATGTGACGTTGTCATTCCACCGTTGGGCCACTATGCTCGCTTTGCTTCAAAGCCTGGCTCACTTCCTGAGAACCTGGACAACACCCTCAAGTGTGACGTCAGTGCTGACCCTGCCTCCAAGTGCCTGCCTAAACCACGCGTCCATATAAAAGACATTCATCAAAATAACCAATGAAAGTTATATAATAACAGTCATGTTCAGACCGACGTTAAAAAATATCCAGCTTCCTCATTTATTTGAATGAGACCAGTCTGTGGACAAAGTCAAGGTGCCAACACAGAGGGCTCCAGCAGAAGAACGCAGCCTCGCCTAGCAAAAAAGTAAAAGCTGGTTTAATCAAATACGTGCAAGCTCACATTCCCTGTAGGCGTGACATGTAGTCGTGCCTGTCTGTAAAATCTCACCTGGCAGGCTGAGTAATTGGACAATAAAGTTGTCACTGATGGCGATGTGTTGTATTTCTGGTGTGGTCTAATGTAGAAGAAATTCACAATGGCTCCAAGACCCAAACAGGTTGTGCATTCAGTTGATGTAGGCCGTCACCTTATGAGTTACGACTGCTAGAAGAAAGAGGCAGGCTATTTTTTGGCAGATCAAACACCTCATCAATCTTATTTATTTTATAGGCAGAGAGCAAGTCATTTTCCTTCGATGTTGGCTCACATTGTCTTGGCGTAGATACATCTATTCTTTGAAACATAAATTAAAACATTCTGTTAAGACCTTGGATTCTGCGAGAGCTTCCTGAAGGCCAATCAACAGTATGGAAGACAATTGTGAACATCACGGCTGTCAATTGCATTTGAGTTCAAGAATGATGTGTTTTGGGTGTAAGTCGGCCTGAAGAGCAGCGCCAGTGCAGAGATTACCTCAGGGCTTGTACATTTTCCTGCATTTAAATACTATATATTTATCTTTATTTATCTGTAGTTTATTGTTTTTTACTGTTTATTTACTTTTTGTAAAAAAGATTTAGCTAAACGTTTATTGTTATTGTTATTATTATACTGTATTGTATGTATGTATGTATGTATTTTTCTAGACTGTATTTTTTATACCTCTCGATTTAAAGTGTATTGTAAGCTGCTAAAATCTGCTGCTGGAAATCTAATTTCCTTGCAGGAGTCATCCCAAAAGGATCAATAAAGAGAAGTCTAAGTCAAAGTCTAATAAACAACCATTTTATCCCAGTCTGCAGTTGCTCTAAATTTGTTTAATTGGTTGACTTTTTTCTGTAATGTTGTAATGTTGTATTTATTATGTCCTGTTTATTCTCAACATCATTGTAAATGAGAGCTCATTCTCAATGATCTATTGAGATTAAATAAAGATTTAAATGAAATTTTGCCACAATTAGATGCCATGTAAGTATCTGTATGCCACTTTTAGTAGATATATAGTAGATATTAAGAAATGGCAAAAAAAAATGCAAATGCAGTCCAGTCCAACAGCCCTGCAAAAAGTCCAAAACCAATACCATTCAATAGCACTGCAAATGCTCAATGGTGTTTTAAGCCCCCAACGTCGTCTTCAAGGCAGTGCTGCGACCCGTCGACTTCAAGCCTAACCCTAACCCTAACCATTGCCTAATCCTAGTGCCTTCCAGGCAGCGCTGCCTGGAAGATGACGTTGGGGGCTTAAAACCCCAAAAAACGCTGCAAACAGCCTCGAAAATGTCTTTTAAGTTGAATCAACACATCTAATACCTGTATACACCATCATTAGCTACAAACTTCTTTGAGGCATGTGTGTGTGTGTGTGTGTGTGTGTGTGTGTGTGTGTGTGTGTGTGTGTGTGTGTGTGTGTGTGTTTGAAAGAGTCAGCTGTATCTGGATAATTACAGCCTCACCTCTCCTCCATTGATTACTACGTCCTCCTCTCACCTGATTAAAAAGCTTCCACACCCACTTTGCTATTAACCATTTACGTTAATAAAAAATAGTCTATTTTATACAGCGAAAGTGACTGCTAAATTGCTAGTCCTGCTACCAATTACTGTTACAGTTCAGTGGAGCGGCAAACAAATGCTGATTGGTTGAGCGGGGGTTGATTTCTGGTAGCACTTCATGGGCAATTAAATTATGAATCATCTTGAGCAATAACAGGATATTTTCATCCTGGGTTGTATCCATTTTTCAACAATCCATCACACAAGTGTAAAAACGTGACTTCAGAAGCTTGTTTATCTCAGTTCCTGTTTCCATTTGTCCTTCTTTTGTATATATAGTGTATTCCTTAAAACTTGCATTCATTGATTTTTTTGCCACTTGAGGGAAAGTACGACAAACTGTAAACACAACACAACCATTTTATTATGTTGAAGGCAATATGGTGAGTGTATTAGCAAACAGTTGCCTATTTACACATCCAGCAGACACAAATCCCAAATGTGAATTCATGATTAAAAGACAATATTAGGCCAATAAATCTCTTATCCTAATTTTATTATCAGTTAACTAAAGTTTTAAGATTAGTACTCCGCTTTGGGACATCAGTAAGTACAACGCATAAGTAAATAAATAGCTAAATAAAAGCCAAATCAAAAAACCTGTGGGCATAGTGATCATTCTCAAATAACATGTTTTCACAAAATCTGTTGCGGCTGGTGCCAAGGCCAATGGAGAGCACACCAGCAGAGCATGAAACCGCAAATTTCTTAAACATCACAACAATGTGGTGGAGATTTTACTACTAGGAAACTATTATTGAGTTGCCCCTCACTTTGGCGTTGGATAAAGGAATATTTATGATGTAGTTGAGCAGAGAGCCCTCAGAACGCTGCTGGTTTTTGTGTACTGTGATGTATTGTTGACAGGATGTTGAAACACAATCCTCATCACTCCTTTACAGAACACGTGTTGGGTCTTTGAGAGGTACTTAATTAAACTATATTTTTTTCATGATGGATGCATTATGCAACCCTAACAGTTTCAAGGCCCTGATCTGCACTGTTGAACTGCAGGATTATCTCAGAGTCTGCACTCAGATGACATTTCATTAAACATCACCTCAGGGCTCATGGACTGTTGCCAAAACCCACAGAGTAGCAGGGATTGACATTGATTTGCTAGGAGTCTGATACCTTTGTTATGGCATGTATTAAATAATTGCCCAAAAGTGATATTATTGGAAAATTTGACAATTATGTAATGGCCAACAATAACAGAAAATAATGGAAAAATGGTAGAATAACAACTTCACCAGAAAAATACTAATGATAAAATGTAAAACTAATAATAAAATCTTCAGTAATTTATACTATTAAAGGGATAGTATGCTGATTTCTATCCAGCTCTATGTCATGGCAGTGTGGGCAATGTGTTTCAATGAACGGTGTGTGCTTTCCCTCTGCGGCTGTAGTTAAAACATTGAAAATCCTTGAATGTGAAACCCGCCTAATGACGCTAAATGATGTATTTCAGCAGACCACGGCTGCTCCGAGCTCTGTGTACTACCGCCACGGAGGGAAGGCACACACTGTTCATCTAAACACACTGCCCACACAAAGATGACACAGACCTGGCCTGAAATCGGCAAAGTATCCCTTTAATTATTTTATTATTCATTTTACTACTAATGATACAATATTAGTTTTAATTTCTTATATTTATAATTATTTTCTTTCATTTGCAGTAGTACATTGATTTAAATATGGTTTCATAAATCACATTGACTCCAAGGGATAACATGCTTTCAAACCCTAAGATGTTATTGAGATTAAAGGCCCATATGTCCGGGCCTTTAGGGCTCGAAATAATTGTTCTCATTCATACTTCCATGTCCACGGACAGCTACGGTTTTGTACCGGTTGCATGCATGCAGTTCCATTCATACAACAACTGACTTCTGACGGCAAGCATTTTCATCTCTCCCAAGCATTTGCACATTTTCTTGTTGTGAGTTCAATGACATTTGGCTGTCTTTGTATTCCTTTAAAGACAAATTATATAAACGTGGGTAATATTCTCACTCAACCTCTCTTCAAAACAAGCATCCATATTGTCATCTTCTTCTTCTTCTTCTTCTTGGCAAACCAGCTAGAGGTGCAAACGCCACCAACTGGACTGGAGTCTGGAACAAGAGATGGAGTATGCACAGTCGGTGCGCTTGCTATACGTACAGTCTGCTCAGTCACAAATTTTGGGCTGCACACGGACGTCCAGCAAGCGGACATAGGCAGATGACGACATTTAAGTCACACAGACCCTCGTGGAGTATTGGTAGTAGTAGTCCATGTAGAAGTATTAGCATTAGTACTATGTTTGGTACAGTAGTAGTAGTTTTAGCATTTGCAGCAAAGGCAGTAACAACTTATTTTATTACTTATTATATTAAACTAAATTCAATTATTATGAGTCTTTACCAAAGGGACCAGACCCGCCCAGAATATGGCCGCCATGTTCAAGTATGTGATGTATTCTTTGAAACCAAGCAGCACATTGTAAACATTAAAATAACAGCAAACACCTCAGAGACTCTTATGTTGGGATCCCTTGTTATTTTTTTCACATATCATGGAAGGGCAAAGAGAGAGAAGCATTAAAAGCACATAGATGCCAGTGCAGCTGGAATATAGCAGATCATAGATTTAATTCCGAAGTAGCAGAGTTCAAACTTCAATCATCAACAAACAACCCCGCTGATCCACCAAAAGAAGAAGAGGTACCCAGCTGCAACAGATAAGATGGTGGCGACTGATAGCGTCCTGCTACAAACCTCTCTTTATTATATTAGTTTCAGAGTTTGGAGCAGCTGCCTCAAAGAGAGTTTTTACCCCTAGGTGGTTAAATTACTGAAGAGCAAGCAGTCACAGTTATCTATTATTGTATCATTTTTTGTTGTCTTTTATTTATTTCTTATTTATATAGGCTATATTTCTAAGTGCTGAGATGCATTTCATTGCCTTTGAATGTACAACTGTAGAAAACGCTTCTCCACACATGCAAACGTGCCAGCAAACACACAGACACTCACAGATTTTTAGTCAACAATTTTGCCATTTTTGGCAGTCTGGTTTCCACTTTTTACACTGACCTGCCAGTCCTCATTTCAGAGGGAACCTCCTCTTTAGCTTTGACAGACTGTGTAATTATGTCTAAGGTGCTGTCAGCCTGCTTCACAAGATGCCTCTAAAGCATGTACACTCAGCAAAGGTACATATTAGTGTCCCACACCTTGCAACATTCACACACACATGCTCACACACTCACATAAACTTTACAGTAGACCTCAGCCTCGAGCCAGACCTTCTAAGCCTGCATCCTGTCTTCCTCTCCCCACCGCAGGCAGGCTCAAACAGACTTAAAAAACGTGCTGTTGATGTTCCACAGAGCATTCCCCAAATTCTACCTTTATGTGAATGTTTGATGTGTGGGTCCACAAGGAGCAATCTGTTAACCCCACACCTAAAAACAGAGACCCAACTGTTTCTCCTAGACCAAAATGTTAGTTTATCGACGAGCATGTGTATACATGAGTTTCTGTGAGTCTATGCCCACCTGCTCTTCTGTGTGTATGTGGAGATTATCAGAAGAATTTTCCATATGTCCACATAAAGAGAATGATACATTCATTTAGCATGTGTAAGCAGCCATAGGGTAAACATACTGGAAGCCAGTGGACATTTCCTGAACAGTAAACTGGAACCCCAAGATTGACCTCATGGCTCCGGGCGAGCCTTCCTCCTTATTTAAAACACTTGGTTCATAGCTGTGTTTCAAGGGATAACATCCTGTGCTGGTTCTAAAGTAGAATGTACTTTCAGTTACTGTATGGCCATATTTTGGCCATTGAGCCCAATACATATTTACCTATGTTTCCAGTTATTCCCAAGCAGGAATACCAGATGGTACTTCTGCAGTGGCCATGGGGAATAGTTCACCTAATATATCTAAATTAGGGCTGTCAGCATTAATGCGTTAATCGCGATGCGATTAAGGGCCGAGAATAACGCATACATTTTTTTTAATTGCATTAATCGCATGCCGGCATTTATTAATTTATTTTACACTTCTCTCGGTTTGGCGTTGTGCCTAACAGGCTACTATTTTGACCATTTGCAGCACCTTTACTTATCATCAAGCTTTCATACTTCCTTGTAACACATCCTGCTGCTGCAGGCTGCAGGCATGATGGAGAAAGCAACACAATCTGAATGGAGCTTTTTATTTTCCAAAACTCCCGGACAGCTCATTAGACAAGTCAAAAGCTGCACATTATGTAAAACCGAATTAAAATATCACCGAAGCACATCAAGTTGTACCACCTACGAGCTAATTAATGTGACTCAGGTTGATGCTAGCAGACTCAGGCAAAGCACTATTGAGCTTCTCACCCTATCTCTAAGGGAGACGCCAGCCACCCTCCTGAGGAAACCCATTTCGGCCGCTTGTACCCTGGATCTTGTTCTTTCGGTCATGACCCAGCCTTCATGACCATAGGTGAGGGTAGGAAGGAAAACTGACCGGTAGATTGAGAGCTTTGCCTTCTGGCTCAGCTCTCTTTTCGTCACAACGGTGCGATAAATTGAATGCAATACCGCACCCGCTGCGCCGATTCTCCGGCCAATCTCCCGCTCCATTGTCCCCTCACTCGCGAACAAGACCCCAAGGTACTTGAACTCCTTCACTTGGGGTAAGGACTCATTCCCTACCTGGAGAAGGCACTCCATCGGTTTCCTGCTGAGAACCATGGCCTCAGATTTAGAGGTGCTGATCCTCATCCCAGCCGCTTCACACTCGGCTGCGAACCGATCCAGTGAGTGCTGAAGGTCACAGGCCGATGATGCCATCAGGACCACATCATCTGCAAAAAGCAGCGATGAGATCCCCAGCCCACCGAACTGCAACCCCCCTCCACCCCGACTACGCCTCGATATCCTGTCCATAAATACTACGAACAGAATTGGTGACAAAGCGCAGCCCTGGCGGAGGCCAACTTTCACTTGAAACGAGTCCGACTTACTGCCGAGAACCCGGACACAGCTCTCGCTTTGGTCGTACAGAGATTGGATGGCCCTGAGAAGGGACCCCCTCACCCCATACTCCCCCAGCACCTCCCACAGTATCTCCCGGGGTACCCGGTCATACGCCTTCTCCAGATCCACAAAGCACATGTAGACCGGTTGGGCATACTCCCAGGCTCCCTCCAGGATCGTTGCGAGAGTAAAGAGCTGGTCCGTTGTTCCACGACCAGGACGGAATCCGCATTGTTCCTCTTCAACCTGAGGTTCGACTATCGACCGAACCCTCCTTTCCAGCACCTTGGAGTAGACTTTACCGGGGAGGCTGAGAAGTGTGATACCCCTGTAATTGGCACACACCCTCTGGTCCCCCTTTTTGAAAAGGGGAACCACCACCCCGGTCTGCCACTCCTTAGGCACCGTCCCAGACTTCCACGCAATGTTGAAGAGGCGTGTCAACCAAGACAACCCCTCCACACCCAGAGCTTTAAGCATTTCCGGACGGATCTCATCAATCCCTGGAGCTTTGCCACTGTGGAGTTGTTTAACCACCTCAGCAACTTCCACCAGGGAAATTGACGACAATCCCCCATCATCCTCCAGCTCTGCCTCTACCATAGAGGGCGTATTAGTCGGATTTAGGAGTTCCTCAAAGTGCTCCTTCCACCGCCCTATTACCTCCTCAGTTGAGGTCAACAGCGTCCCATCCTTACTGTACACAGCTTGGATGGTTCCCCGCTTCCCCCTCCTGATGTGGCGAACGGTTTTCCAGAAGCACCTTGGTGCCGACCGAAAGTCCTTCTCCATGTCTTCTCCGAACTTCTCCCACACCCGCTGCTTTGCCTCTTTCACGGCAGAGGCTGCAGCCCTTCGGGCCCTTCGGTACCTTGCAACTGCCTCCGGAGCCCTCCGGGATAACATATCCCGGAAAGACTCCTTCTTCAGTCGGACGGCTTCCCTGACCACCGGTGTCCACCACGGTGTTCGTGGGTTACCGCCCCTTGAGGCACCCAAGACCCTAAGACCACAGCTCTTCGCCGCAGCTTCAGCAATGGAAACTTTGAACATTGTCCACTCGGGTTCAATGCCCCCAGCCTCCACAGGGATGCACGAAAAGCTCCGCCGGAGGTGTGAGTTGAAAGTCTGTCGGACAGGGGCCTCCTCCAGACGTTCCCAATTTACCCGCACTACCCGTTTGGGCTTACCAGGTCTGTCCAGAGTCTTCCCCCACCCTCTGACCCAACTCACCACCAGATGGTGATCGGTTGACAGCTCCGCCCCTCTCTTCACCCGAGTGTCCAAAACATACGGCCTCAGATCAGATGAAATGATTATAAAATCGATCATTGACCTTTGGCCTAGGGTGCTCTGGTACCAGGTACACTTATGAGCATCCCTATGTTCGAACATGGTGTTCGTTATAGACAATCCATGACTAGCACAGAAGTCCAACAACAAACAACCACTCTGGTTTAGATCAGGGAGGCCGTTCCTCCCAATCACGCCTCTCCATGTGTCTCCATCATTGCCCACGTGCGCGTTGAAGTCCCCCAGCAGAACGATGGAGTCTCCCACTGGAGCCCCATACAGGACTCCATTCAAGGTCTCCAAGAAGGCCGAATACTCCGAACTCTTGTTTGGTGCATATGCACAAACAAGAGTCAGAGTTTTCCCCCCCACCAGCCGCAGGCGTAGGGAGGCGACCCTCTCGTCCACCGGGGTAAACTCCAACATAGCGGCGCTCAACCGGGGGCTTGTGAGTATCCCCACACCTGCCCGGCGCCTCACACCCTGGGCAACTCCGGAGAAGAAAAGAGTCCAACCCCTATCCAGGAGTACGGTTCCAGAACCGAGACTGTGCGTAGAGGTAAGACCCACCAGATCTAACCGGTAGCGCTCCACCTCCCGCACCAGTTCCGGTTCCTTCCCCCACAGAGAGGTGACATTCCACGTCCCCAGAGCCAGCGTCTGCTGCCCGGGTCTGGTCCGTCGAGGCCCCTGACCTTCACTGCCACCCATGTGGCAATGCACCCAACCCCAGCGGTTCCTCCCACAGGTGGTGGGCCCATGGGCTGGAGAGATGGATGCCACGTAGCTTTTTCGGGCTGTGCCCGACCGGGCTCCGTGGCAAACCCGGCCACCAGACGCTCACCAACGAGCCCTCCGTCTGGGCCTGGCTCCAGACGGGGGCCCCGGGCTTCCTCCGGGCAGGGTCACTCCATCCCTTCCTCGATCTCTCATAGGGTTTTTGAACCATTCTTTGTCTGGCCCCTCACCTGAGACCACTTTGCCTTGGGAGACCCTGCCAGGAGCACAAGGCTCCAGACAACACAGCCCTCAAGTTCATAGGGACACACAAACCTCTCCACCACGATAAGGTGATGGTTCCCGGAGAAGAAACCAAATCAAAATAAATTACTACAGCTCTTGCGAAATGGGTGGCAACTACCTGTCAGCATCGTAGAAGACTCGGGTCTCAAGACGTACTACGGTTGGCATGTTCTGACCCGTCTTATTGCCGTCGAGGGGGACAGTAGTTTTACGCATACACAGCCTGTATAACACAGAGAAAGCAGCCCTGCTGCAAGGTGCTGCAAACGCTGTCTCATTAACTGGTGATCACTGGACGTCAGTGAGTAATCCAAATGATTTAGAAGTTACTGCACACTATATTGACTCTGGTAATGATAGCGATTTTTAGTTTTTTAGTTAGGTACTTGGAGGAATTGTGCAATAATGACAGATTCACACATTTTTCTTTTGTTTACAGTAAATAAATAATAAACAAATACAAATCTTAAAGTAAAGTTCATAAAGTTTCTTTGCATTTATTTGATTCCCAATCAAGATACATTGGTAAGAATTGCTTTCCATTGTTAATATGTACTTAAAAACAGTTCTGAAATTCAAAATAATAGAATTTTAATCATGTGATAAAACATGTTATTAATCGCGATAACTATAGAAATTCAGCGATTAACCGCGATTAAAAAAAGTAATTGTTTGACAGCCCTAATCTAAATATATATATATATATATATATATATATATATATATATATATATATATATATATATATATATATATATATATATATTTACATAAATAATTTGTGATTTGTTTTTTAAATATCTTCATATAGGAAAATTACTATCCAATCCCAATTTGAATGAGGATTAAATGACTTTAGACTTTACAAATGTTATCGGACCAAATGGATCAATTCTGATAGTGAAACGAGCCATTTCGCAGGGGTTGTTATGCTCAAAAAAATGTATCCACTGATTTACAGATGTCTCTTTCGCCATTTAAGTCTATGGGAAAAAGTATTTTTCGGGCCCCATAGCATCCCGTAACTGACACAGAAGTTGTAATTTCACTGTTTGGCCGCTATGTATAAAATGCATAGGCTATATAGAAATACAATATATATGTAAATAGTCACATGATGGCATCATGTATATGCAAATTAGCACATGGCATAATATAGCAACTTTTCAAGCAGGCTTTACCTACTTTCCACTGAAAAGAATTAGCAGCTAGCAAAATAGTCAAAATACGTTGCAAAAAGTATAATGAATAAATAATTGAAATAGTTTGTGAAGATAAACAGAATGTTTTAGAAAAGTAGATAAACACAAATCAAATAATGATCTAGAATGAATAAATAAACAGCTGAAAAACATTGATAATGCAATTGTAAAAAAAAAATGTATAACAACATCCACCTATTGTGTAGTGTTACTTAAAATCCACTATATAATCTGAAAAGAACCCATGGCAGATGGTGTTGATGCTTGAGCATATCTTCATGTAATAGGGATGTGAGGGTACATCAGGCAGAAAAGGTTGGGAATCACTGTCCTAAACTATGAGTTAAGCAGCTTCAACCACAGCTTTAGCAGGGATATTAACATGGCGGTTTTTATTTTCCTCAACCATATGGCATTGATAGAAAATGAGATGATAGTCAGCTGATCAATTAAAAGTTCTTTAGAATAACATCTGACTCTACTCTCTCCTGATGTTGAATATGGGACACTGCATTGTGTTTTGTTTTCTTTGGCAGACCTATCAGTCAAAGCGGCTTTCCAGCAGCTGTCCTCCCCTGTGTGCCTTAATATTAATTTGTCTCACAGGATTTGGTTCTTTCCCGCACCGCCGGTACACAGCAGTGAGGCCAGTATCGCAAAACCTCTCAAGGTTTAAAAGATACCTCGGGACAGACAAGACCCTGTTGATCAGCAGCAAATGGCCGTGAGTAAACGACAGCCTGAACCTTCCCTACCTGGGACAGTGTGACATGATATGCGGTACATCGTGTCATTTCTCCGCCTGACAGAAATGATTAGATGTACTTGCAGGGATCAACACTGGAAACCAGTATAACGCCTAGTGCTCCTGCTAGGTTCCTGACACCATGTTAACAAGACACAAAGACAAAAAAGCTCCCATCTGTTACAGTTGATCACCAGTTTTTGTGTTGCAGCTATGAAAAGTCAAAGAAGGCTGCAGAAAAAGACATGAACTATTTCTCCTAAAAATGTGAAAATGGTGTTCACATGAAAATTATTTGTAAAGGCTAAGTCATTTAGCATGTGTTAGGGTACATTATACAGATGCCATGATTAGTATGTTTTTATGAGACATGCAAAGTCATGAGTCATCAGAAGCCAATGAGTCTTACATACAAGTTGTTATTGTCCTTGTTATTGTCCTCTGCAGCACAGGGATCATACCATACAGCCAGTCTCTTACACTTCATGAAAAACATCTGGGAAGTATTTCTGCAGCTTCAGCATCTTGTTTTGCTTTGGGATGTTGGAATGGTAGGAGAGCCAGGCTCTTGTTTATAACTGTTTTATTGGTAAAGCCCAATGGAAGAAATGTTTGTGTCTTGGTAGGTCGGACGCTGCCAGATCTCATCAATACTCTCAGCAAGAACATAAAAGTAACATCAATGAGCTGTTGGCATCATGAACTTGTTCAACAAAGGCTTGAATTTCATAAGCATATAGGCGTTTGTGAAAGCAGTAGATACACACTCTAATTAGAGGAGACATGATGAGTTCCGGACACTGTAACAGATACATCCTGACTAGAATCTTTGACATTCACTGTCTGAATGTGTGGTACAAATGCATCTGTGTTTTTAGTGAGCAGGGGTGAATCAGTGGGCATGGATGCCACACAGATGAATTCTGGGATTAAATGGCAGCAGCACAGCCACTCATCTGGTTCTCATGTGTCTTGGAGAGACAGTAAAAAGTTTGTAAGCAAGCACAGTGACTTTGAACTTGGATGATGTTCTTTGCTGGTACAAATTCAATTTTTGCTTCTTACCGCTTTGCATTTTTTCCACACCATAACAGCCAAATGGTAAGACCAACAAACAACAGACCTCAGGAAGAGGTCTGCTGAGATCATTTACACAACATCTGACAAAGTCTGACAATGATTGCTTAGCAAGCCTGCAATGTTAAAAAATTGTATTTATTTACCAAGTGAATTTCACTGAGTAGTTGGGCTCATTCCTGCATTCTCAGAACTTTGTCAAGTTAATTAAAATGTAGTTTGCCATATATAAATAGCTGTTTGTTATCTGACTTGGTGAGCAGATGATGGCGAGGGAAAGAAAACCAGATGATAGGAAACAATTACAGCTTTCACCAGTATTACTACGGTAAATTTATGAAGACTGTTTACCGGCAGCTCTGAGGTTCTTTTAAAAAAAAAAGACTTACCGGAGACAATGTGCATAATAAAACAAATGATGGTAACACTTTAATTGAAGGTATCTACATAAGAGTGACATGACACATGAACCCCAACCCTAACTCTAACCCTAACCCTAACTCTAACCCTAACCCAAACTCTAACCCTAACTCTACCCTAACCATAATTTGTCATGACAAGAAACGAATGACACTAAAAGAAAAATTATGTCATAAATGTTTATGACTTGTTTATAATGTTTATGACACGTTCATGACAGTGTCATGTCACTCTTATGTAGGTACCTTCAAGTAAAGTGTAACCAAATAATGTAGCATCAAAGCTCGCTGCACACTGTGAAATAGCTGCTATAATGGCGGTATTGTGGCTGTGAATCTCTGGATGTAATTCTGTAAATAAATACAGTATGTATATAAACCTGTGGGTACTTATAATAGCCGCCAGTCTGTAAAATTGAGGATTTAAACATTTGTATGAAGTGCATTCAATGCACAACATATTTTACAAGTTTTTAAAGATTCACAATTGTGAAAAAGCTTTAGTAAAGCGCCCCAAAAATGTACACACTTGTCATCAACTATTTGTAAACAGGAAACTAAATTCACATTCATATTATTTTATACAGAGACTCACATTGTTGTTTCTCCTGAGAACAAAAATGTTTTTGTGAGTACAGATTAGCATTTGTGCTTTTCAGATTCATCCTGTCAACACAAAGCCATGCCAAGACCCAAATATTATGCACATATTTAATAATGTCCCATGGGAGGGTGTGAAATGGTTTGCAGAGCCAGAATTGTCCGGCCCAGCTGGGTCTGTCACATTAGCAGCGTGCATACTGTACGGTAGAGTAAATTCTGAATTTACAATGCAGCGTCAGTTGAAGTTTTGATCCAAACATGGTGATTTGAACTTTGCCACCATTTTTTGGGAGTGTAGCGTGACAGTAGCAATCATCACCAACTCATAATAAATGAAAACTACAACTCAAAATTATGCATCATACACACGCACATTTGTACCATGAATGAAGGAGAGTGATAACACTCACTCCAATTACCAGACAATAGGATTATCCTGAGTGAAAGTATTTCAATTAAACTTTAATGTGGACGTCACCCTCGTTTTAGAAAAACAGGGAAAACTTGATCAATTAGTCAATCAATCAATCAATCAATCAATCAATCTGAGTCTAATAATCTCAGGGTTGCTACCGCTCCTTTTTCTCGGTGGACAGTGAACGTTGACTTCATACACACAAACCATAGAGCAAAGTTCTTTATATATATATATATATATATATATATATATATATATATATATATATATATATATATATATATATATATATATATTTTAAGGCTGTCAGCATTAACGCGTCGATCGCGATGCGATTAAGTGTGACTTTATTTCACTGTAGAGGATTCCGACATCTTTTTTTAACTTTCTTAAAAAGTATTGGTTCAGGCACCGTTAAGGCACCGTTACCGTTTTAAAAGTACCGCTTTAGCACCAGTATCCAAACCAAACAATACCCAACCCTAATATTGACTCTAGATTCAAATGTGTGACTAGATTAAGTATATAATAAACAAATACAAATCTTAAAATCAAGTTCATAAAGTCATTTTCTTTGCATTCATTTGATTCCCAATCAAGATACACTGGTAAGAATTGCTTTGAAGATGACGTAGCACTAAGAGCGACTACGGTTGCGAGTAGTATGAAAACCCGAAAATCCACATAGGGAGGTTGGTTGGGGTGGTGGATGGGTCAAACGACACAGGACTTTCACCCAGGAGACCGAGGATCGTGTCATGTTTCCTAAACCCAACCGTCGCTTTCTTCTTTTCCTAAACCCAACCGTCCCGTTCTTCTTTTCCTAAACCCAACCGTCCCGTTACTGTTTTCCTGAACCCAACCGTCCGTTCTTCTTTTCCTAAACCCAACTGTCCCGTTCTTCTTTTCCTAAACCCAACTGTCCCGTTCTTCCTTTCCTAAACCCAACTGTCCCATTCTTCCTTTCCTAAACCCAACTGTCGCGTTGTTCCCACGTGTCATGGGAAAGTAAGCCCACCCACGACCTTTTCCTTAACCTAATCACATCAAAAGTGACGTCAAAAGTGACGTCAAAAGTGACACCAATAGTCCTGACCAAGCGTGTTTAGGTTGATATTGAGCCAGGTGTAGAAAGTGCTTATGAAATTGATGCTTCTCCGGTGGAATTATGAGGCTGTTCAGTTGAGTTCGTTAAGTAAGCTCGAGCCTGCAGCAGGTACAGAGACAGGAAGAGTCAGTCAGCCGACCCCCTCTCTCCCCGGCCGAGGCAGGGGAAGGCCTGCAAATTGGCACAGGGTTGAGAGTGTGTGTGTCCAAGCTTCTCCTCCTTCTTCCTCGAATCTTTCCACTTCTCCTATTAAAGGTTCTCAAAAAGGACGTGTATCATGGTGATGTCATTTGGCTCTCCCCTCCATATCTGTTATTGTTTCATCATTCTAACAAATTAAATCAAATTTAATAGAAAAGCATTCTCCCATGTTTAAGTTCTTAAACTCTCCACTGCGGACTGCATTAACCCATTGAATGAACAAAGTAGATCTGTTTTCATTAGAATATGTTGGAGGTACGATGGACTAATTAACAGACACATCAAACCAAGTTCTGTGTCAAAACTACAATCTTAGACACAATCTGTTGGCACCTTCAATACATGCACATGGTAAAAAAAACAACATTTCATTTAAAGAAAACATTCAAAAAGTCACAGAATTAACATACCGTATATAATAAATGCAACGGCAAAGTTAATCTGTGGAATAGTAAAAAGGTGAAATGGAAAGTTTAATAATATGCTAAACAGGTCAAGATATGTATATTAAAGGTCCTATGATGTGCTGCTTTTTGGATGCTTTTATATAGACCTTAGTGGTCCCCTAATACTGTATATGAAGTCTCTTTTATATAGGCCTTAGTGGTCCCCTAATACTGTATCTGAAGTCTCTTTTATATAGGCCTTAGTGGTTCCCTAATACTGTATCTGAAGTCTCTTTTATATAGACCTTAGTGGTCCCCTAATACTGTATCTGAAGTCTCTTTTATATAGGCCTTAGTGGTCCCCTAATACTGTATCTGAAGTCTCTTTTATATAGGCCTTAGTGGTCCCCTAATACTGTATCTGAAGTCTCTTTTATATAGGCCTTAGAGGTCCCCTAATACTGTATCTGAAGTCTCTTTTATATAGGCCTCAGTGGTCCCCTAATACTGTACCTGAAGTAGCCTTGACCAACTGCCACTTTGCTTGTTTTCAAGCCATGATGTCTCTCTCTTTCTCATGGGCGGGCCAAATTTTTTGGGCGGGCAAAGCAGAGAAAGGGGAGGTAACCTTTCCCCTTATGACCTCATAAGGAGAAGATTCCAGATTGGCCCATCTGAGCTTTCATTTTCTCAAAGGCAGAGCAGGATACACAGGGCTCGATTTACACCTATCACCATTTCTAGCCACTGGGGGACCATATGCAGGCTAGGGGAACTCATATTAATGTTAAAAAAAAATCATAAAGTGAAATTGCCATGCCATGGGACCTTTAAGGATTACAGTGGTACCAGGCTGTGGCTGTTTTTCTTGTCTCTTTAAGGAATGTGAGACAATTTTAAGGAGGGGTGGGGGAGAATTGGGAACATCACCATTTCCCAAAGCACTTCCTTTTACTTCTTATTTAAAATGAGGTATGAGAAATTAACTGATCAAGTAATTGAATATTAATATTTCTGGTTCTATTAGCTGCTGACAGAGTCTAAACACATGATGTTTTATTCTGATTAACTGTGAGTATCACAACTAGTACAACACTCGACGGTTTAACATTCTTTTAGTACTGGAGTAGTGTTAATTAAAATAGCATAGTTACTTAAACATGTATTAGTTAATATACATTTTAATAGAAACATTTGTCTTTATTAAGGTCTCAAACTTGTTAGTTCGCGTGTTACACATTCCTCGGGTTTACAGGGATGGGGAGTGGTAAATGAACTGCCCTTCTGACCTCTGACATCTGGCCATCAAATTCTAGAATTGAAAGGTGGGGTAGAGAAAAAAAACACGTTCTCTACACTTTAGATAACAGGAAGCCATAAAGTTGTCATGTGCATACACCGTCAAAAGGTAAAAAGTTCACACAGCTTAACTAGAAGGAAAAAACAAGTCAATAACCACGTTAGAAATCAGACCTGGGATTTTCAAATAGCCTACATCACCAGAAACTATCAGTGAAGACATTCTTATCAATGCCACACAGATTATTGTTTCGCAGTGTTTGTCATCATCGTGGTACAGGCGTATTTGAAAGACTGTTTCCTTGTCACACCACACAATGAGGTTTCTTTGCATGCAATCTTCATTGTCCTTTTTCCCCCATTGTATCAGCTTTACTAAACACAAGGGTTGGGTTTGAGGATTTAACTGCAAGCCATGAATGAGTGCCACGTGTATTATGCTTAAGGAGAGGTTTGATAAGCTGCTATGGATGTTATTATGATTTTATTTTTTTCACCGTGAAACTGGGTCAATCCATTGTAACTGCTGTGAACCTAAGCTGACACAGCCCAAGCTTTCCACCATAAACATTTTAAAGCCACCTTTCAAGTCTACATGGGGCTTAGTTTTCCATAATCCTCAGGACTTCAGTCCTGTTTGATTCGGAAACATCCAGGCTACTGGTAGTAATGGCCGGTGCATTGCAATAATTCAGGTCCCAGTGTTTTGTTTGAAATTATATTTATAGGCCACTAGGGGCAGCAAACATATATTTATTGGCTCGTCAGAAATGCAGCACGAATATAGAGAGGCAAACGCCCTCCCTTTCCAGTGTCCCATGGGACCATATTTCGTAAAATATATATATATATATCGGTAGTCAACGGCAAGAGACAAATACTTCTTTGTTCCCGTTTGAACTTTGCCATGAATTACACATATGATGTTTGTCAATTTAAAATAATTGAAAAGAAGAAAGTTAAAGTTTGTCGTAGGTTTGCATTTAGTTTTGTGTGAAACCGCTCAGTGAACTACATCTCTCTTCTGGTACAATATATGTCACCTTGCTAGCAAGGCATGTAACTTAGCTATGTTCCACGCACACATCACGTACATGGCTTTTGGGTGTCTAATTATGTTTTATGACAAACTGTGACTTTCTTGACTTGCAAAATTATCTTTTAAATTGACAAATGTCATATGTGTAATTCATGGCACAATTAAAATGTGATCAAAAACTACAAAAGGCTAGAATGGACATATTTAAGTAGAATTTATTGAACTTGTTGTCTTTTTACTACATTGGCACTAAACTGTTCACACGTCATTACCTGATATTTCTCCAGTTAGAGATTCTGAACCGAGGGCGCCGGGTTACCTCACCTGGTAGAGCGTGCGCCTATATAGTCCTTGATGCTGCGGCCGCGGGTTCAACTCCGACTTGCGGCCCTTTGCTGCATGTCATTCCCCCTCTCTCTCCCATTTTCAAGGCTAAGCTGTCCTGTCGGAAATAAATGCCACCCCAAAAAATAAAATAAAAAGACATTTTGAACAGAGTTGGTGGAAGTCTTTTGCCGGGTGATAGAGCCACACATAAAGGAATCTGCAGGAAGATTACGTGATACAGCAATGTATAATACAGAAATTGGAAATTAATTTACATTGAAAGGATCCTTCATAAAGGTTTTAAAATCAGATTACATGGGAAAGGCAGACTAATCCGGTAGCTATGAAAATTACCATGCACAGAGAGCATTAGCAATGACTTTAGTAGAAAGAAATGAAAGCCATAATATATCAAAAGCCATATAAAAAATGGGGTTCAATATAATGAAAATCTTAAGGATATAACGTGGAGTGGATTAAGGATTTAAAGGCACAAAGGCTTGCTCAGCATGCAGCATCAACATCTGGACTCACGCAATAATTAAATCTAGAACCTGCAATACATTTTAAACCTAATCTATCATTCCCCTAATATAAATCAATCCAGTTAAGAGCGAAAGCCATTTCCTATCACTGGAATCAGTTCCTTTTTCTGTCTGGCTGCAGTTTCACAGTAATGCATAGCTTTGATGTATGGCCTTTACTCTGCTTAATCTATGAAAGCTGTCTTTCAATTACTATGGCAACCTGCTCGCTCACTAAACCATTGACAACAGACAGAACAATGCCATTCATCACATTTATAATGATGGGGGGGATAATGTGTTTATGAGAGAGAGAGAGAGAGAGAGAGAGAGAGAGAGAGAGAGAGAGAGAGAGAGAGAGAGGGGAGAACATCACAGGAAGGGAGAGCACATTCAAGAGTGTATGGACAGATATATGCCCAAGTGATTACTATGTATGAGTGTGTGTGTGTGTGTGTGTGTGTGTGTGTGTGTGTGTGTGTGTGTGTGTGTGTGTGTGCGTGCGCGTGCATGTGCGTGCGTGCGTGTCTGCGTTTCCAAGCAGCAGAGAAGCGAAGTAGAGGCTGACGTCAAGCAGCTGACCTTGGGTCTGGACGTGTTTACTGCTGTATAAAGTGTCTGTTCTGGCCAACATTGATGCAGCCTATGAGTCTGAAAAACGCTGCTGCATGTGTGCGAGGCCACGCCGACATGCCAAGCGAGTACAACACCTCCAGAATTGAATACTTCACTTGCACATACATATATACTGGTACAAACCACCAACTTTACAATAAATCAAGAACCATTTACACTGCAAAAGCCAATTTTCTATATTATACACTTCACTGTGTCACCTACTGAAAAAATGCATTCAAGTCGTTTTATAAAATATGTACCGGATGCAAAATTTATTTAAATACAGTTACTCCACTGTTACAACCGTCCCAGTGTTCAGGGACAGTTGTAACAAATGACAGCGACGGTTGTAACATGTATGAAGTACATCTAAATTAATCAATTAAATGCTCAAAATGAGAGCTTATTTATCATTTACAATGTTGTAATTAGTTATTTTTAAAATGAAAATATTACTAGGCTACTATTATACTACAACTAGACTATAGCCACGACGTTCCACTTCCAGGATTGTTCAGGTGCCGCCGGAAATTCCGCCGGATGTCTTTCATTTCGGCCGGATGTCCATTACCTTCCTCTTTCTTTGTGTTGCCGTTCTAAACTCCAGTCCATTTCTGAGGACTATGGTTAACTGCTCCTCAGATCTCTGCAGGGTAAATCCAGACAGCTAGCTAGACTATCTGTCTATTCTGAGTTTTCTGTTGCACGACTAAAACTACTTTTGAACGAGCACATGTTCCACCAAAACAAGTTCCTTCTCGAGGCTATTTTGCAGAGGCACCGTTGCTCCGTACGGCGCCCAGCGCCGCTCATGACGATTGTGATTGGTTTAAAGACCAGAGCATGTTTTTCTCTCATCCCAGAATGCTGTGTGGACTAGCCAGACCCTCATCCGCAGCGCTGTGGAGGAAGGTCTGGCAATGCGAGACTAATGTGCAAGTAGTTAGTAATAGTATGTGCAAGTGCAGTATATATGTATGTGCAAGTGTTTCGTACCAGTATATATGTATATGTGCAAGTGAAGTATTCAATTTTGGCCTAGGCAGCTTCTCATACCCTGGCACCAGCCTTGTATGGCGTGACACCTAAACACAAGCAGACAGAAGTAGAAACACACAAAGCACACACACTTCCATTTTTCACACTTTCAGTTGGAGTGCTTGACACACAGTCATAAACATCCAATTACCACCACCGCTTTCTTTATCTGTTGATTATTCTTCCTTTCCTGCCAAACTCTCTGTTATTGATGACTCGCTGGGTGGCAGAGTTAAGCCAGTGGGGTTTCTGTAACTTTATTCTGCTGATATTTACTTATGCTGTTGTGTCATACTGTAGATCTCCTGCTCTCTTGTTGCTGTTTAGTTCCCTCAGGTGACATCACTGGAAAGATCAATTGCTCAGCTCTTTTTTTTCTGTTGATCTGATTCAACTTGACGGCCATTTTTAAAACTGCATATTGCACTGAGAGGTTGATAGAGGTTCTATCGCTTCTGTTCTAGTGAAACAAATGCATATCAGACTTGTGAGCTTTTCAAGAAAAAGCAGTCTTAAAAGACTGCTTGAAGACAGGGTAAGTTTGAGATAATAACGGGGTTGAAAAGGTTTTTAGGGCGCCTAAGGTGGGACAATTTGTTTTAACCAATAAAGGAGCATGTAATACTGAAAACATCAAATAAAACATGGAGGTACATTGTTTTTGCCGAATAGTGGTAGATGTTTTTTTCCCCATGAATTGAGACTAATGCATCAGTATGTAAATGGTCTCTTTATGCCTCTGTACTCAACACGATTGCAACAATACACTGAATACCAACTGACAATTTCAGACAGATGCAGACCTAAAGCAGGCTCCTCATTTCTAGCCTGCAACAGTCGATTTTGTCGACTGAAATTACAAGTGTTGGCAGATTTGATCAGCAGTAACGAGCGAATTGTTTCATTTTTAAAACACGTAGTAGTTACAGTCTTTTTAGTACATATTCCCATCTTTTTATTTCTAGCCTTCTACTGTAGCTCAGCGTGGAAAGATTGCCCTGAGAAACACAAAGAGGGAATTTAATACTAAAGAGACTTAACTTTCAAAAGAGACCCTCTTTATTTGTCTAACAACACCTGTATTGCCCCTCACTTACATTGACAGCACATTAGGAAGGGATTGCTTAATATTCAGTATGAACAGGAGGAATGATTACAGCAAGCAAAACCTGTCCAATGTTCCAATAGCCATCTGACTGAAGGCAGGCTTGAAAAACTGTGAATGTATGATTTAATGTCGATTCACATCTCCACTTTCTCTCTAGCAACAACTGCAGTACATCACTGAGAGATGATCTACCTGTTCTTCACAATCATAGAAATAGCTAATAGAGTACACACAGTAACTACAGAGTGAGAAAGCTTCCCATCTGCTTAAAGCTCTGGGAGACTTTGGAGTCTTTTAAAAGGATGTTTGGGGTTTGCCGTGGCAGTTTCTGGTCATATGAAAGTGGTTTTCCTGAATCCATATGGAGCTGAAATGCTGGGGATGCTGAACTCTCTGGCCCTTCTAATTTTATACATGTTGCAGTGAATACATCGCTCTCTCTCCGTGTGAGAAACACTGTGATTCGTGCAAGGCTAAGGTCTTGGCTTTTTGATTTACTAGAGTCTTTTTATGGTTGTGTGTTCCGTTTTGGGAGTTTTTAATTTTGACATTGAATATCTTGATATACACATTTTTTCGATTTGACCTCCCTGTACTTCACCCAAACTTTTTCGGTCTGTCCAGAGTAGGGCATGTCTTCCTGTGTTTACCATAAATTGTAATTGTAATTTATTTATTTGAACAGGGACAGTGCACAAAAAACATTAATAGATGTCTTGTGCCAGGTTGTTGTCAGGATTTTGGTATTTTGTTCTGTTTTATTGTGGTAGTCTTGTTTTTCTGTTATGTTCTGTTTCCTGTTTTATTTTTGTAGTTTGTCTGGTCTCCCTTGTCTTGTCTAGCTTCGTCCTGTCTTTGTTTGTTTCCCGCCTTTTTTGATTGCTCTGCCCCACCCTGATTTGGTTCACCTGTTTTATCACCTGTCTTATGTTAGTGCTCGTTACCTGGTGTATTTAGTTTCCCTCTGTTTCTCTTGTCGGATTCTTGTTCCTCTGTTAGAGTGAATTCTGTTAGTGTGGTTGTACTTCTGTTAATGTGTTTCTCTGGTCTTGTAGTTCGTGTTGTGTGCTGCCTGTAGTGTTTTTCGTTATTGGAATACATTTCTGTTTAAACTGCATTTGGGTCCAAACCTTCACTTCATCCTGACAGTTGTAGCAAATTGCTAGTTTCCGCCCGTAATCCCTGGGCAGGTAGATGGTGCAATAAAATACAAAGCATTTACAGTATACAATACAGATAGTCTACATAAAGTTATACAAATCTACAGACGTTATTGTCCCCCTATCCCACCCCATCTAGAACCAACAACAGTAATTTAGCACATCAATTCATGCTTTAAGAACCCAGTTCTGTTTGCAGTCTCTCAGCTCACAGGGACTGATCAATCACACTCTCATACTAGGATAAATTGTCGCAAATCACACGTAGGTAACTGCTAAACTTCACCAATTAATCATGAGTGATTCTTAGTTCACGCTCCACACATTACCCAGACTAAACACACACACACACACGCACACGCACACACACACACACACACAGACAGTTTGGAGAGGAATCCTGGGAAACTCTCTTCCTGTTGACTGGCGTTGTGCCCACAGGGGCTTCCATGTTTCTGGGATGGCTGAGAAACAACTCTATGTAGACACACATGAAAACAGTATTGTCTACACCTGGACACATTCTATCATTTACAGTAACATCACCCACACTTAATCAAGCATTGAGCTTCCTAGATACTAGTCATGCTAATGTTACAGGTATCAAGCTATCATCGAGTTAGAAAATATTGTATTTCTGGGCAGTATAGCCATTCTAGTCATTTACATCTACAGTATATGGAAACGAACAGATCTTCTGATTCTATGACAATCTGTTGCAATTAGTTTTGGATTGCTACAATCTATCTGGCACTGGATGACTCCCAGGTTTGTTGCTAAGGGTTTGACTATTTAGTTTAAACTTTGGCCTGGCTACAGCACTGCAGAGGCATATCTATCTGTGGGTGGAGCAGCAGTCCTCAGCTGGACTCTTAATGCCGGGTCCTCAGAGTCTGCTGAGCCGCTAATGGGTCCGCACTCTCACCATCACCTCATCAAGCAGCTTCTGGGAAAGAATGGTTAGAAGAAAAAAAAGAAAACATGAGAAATCCCTGCTGATTTTATTCTCCCCCTTGTTACAAGTTGGCTCCTTCTTGTTACAAAAGAGGAAGAAGAGGGAGCTCACGCAAACGTCAACTTCAAGGCTTTATTTGGCCAAACTACAAATGGTCATAGAGTTCTAGGAAAACATGGAAATCAGTGCTATCACTATGCGTGCCGTGAGTGTATGGTTGAGGCTGTAACAGGTCTCTGGCAATCTCCACTGACTATTTACCTTCAGTATAGGGAGTATCACATAAAAAAGGCATCCAATACTGCACAATACCCTGCTCACTGACTTACACTCAGCAACTTGGTACCTTAGAATAATGTTGCAGTCAAGTCCCCAATGTTCGAGTCCAACACAAGTCTCAAGTCCCCAGCATCACTCAGAGTCCAAGTCCTAGCAACTCGGGTCAGACTTGAGTCAGAGTTCAGGACTCTAGCACTCCATCACTGCCTATTAAGTAGTCAGAAAGTTCATCCAACTTCTGAGTCCGAGCTCATGTCCGATTTCATCAATCCTCAAGTCAAAAGTCAAGTCATGAGTCCAGAGAATAGCGACTCGAGTCAAACTTGAGTCCGAGTCCAGGATTAGAGTACTCCATCACTGCCTTAGAAGCAATTTTAAGAGAGAATACATTATTAAACAATAATGCACACTCATGTCATGTATGTTTCGCTGCATCTAAGAGTCTACCGCCATGCTAGCGACTCTGTGAGGCTGCACAGTGGAGCTCTCAACTAAAAGTTGACTTCACATTGATAACATGCACACAATGACAATGCTAACATACTGATGGTCAGCAGGTATAATGTTTGACATGAGTGTCATTACTTGTGCAGGTATTTATCACAGTAAATGTTTGACCTGATATGGCGTTTGATGAAAAGTCAGAGGATTGTTGTTTTGGAAACTTGAATGTCTATACCAAATTTAATGGCCATTTGTCAAGACATTTTACACAAAACCAAAATTTCCAAACTGGTGGCATCAAATAAAAAATCAGGTAATCACCAAAGTCCGTAGGTTTCATCCTCTGGGGACCACAAAATCACATACTAATTCGCTCAATAGTTGAGATATTTCAGTCTGGATCAAAGTGGTGGACTGACATTGCCATCCCTAGAGTCACCTGACTAGAGTAGCTAGAAATCTGAACAGGTCATCTAAACAACTGCATTACATTGAGCCATGTATTATAACACTTTATATCTATATTTTAATTTATCTCTTTTTGAGGCAGGTTCATCTGTAAGATTTAATCTTGTATCTGGAATGTGTGAAGTGTGATAGGATAATGTAAGAATGGTTCAGAACAGGACCTATTATTTTTCCTGGACAGCCACTTGCTCTTCCATTCCCTCAGCTCTCCCACAGCAGCTCTGCTCTCTCTCACTGTTGTACGCCAGCTATTGTCTAATAGCAAATCATAACTCTTATGAAAACCACTGATACTGCTTCGTTCCTTTGAAAGGGGATCAGATGAAGTGTTTTACATACAGCTAACTCCAACGTCTCTTAGTTAAAGGGGGCAATATATTCCCTCAGCAGACAAACACAAAAGCATGTATCTTTATAATGACATGTCTAAACTCTAATAATATACGACAGCTTTCATTGTTGGCAAACACGGCACGGTGTCTTGTTTTATTATGTGAGAAATAAAACAGAAGAAGACTGGTATCCCTCAAAAATATAAATAAATAATCAACCAATGTATTGGTTATTAGTTATTGTGTGCAGGGCAAATTAATGGAGGGAACCTTTTATGTAACACTATGTGACAGCAAACGTAGTGACCTTTCATGACAACAATGCAAATGGTCCACAGGGAACAGGTGGCTAGGTAAGCACAAAGGCCATCAACTAGGCCAACGGAGAAAAGAAAATGTTAGTTTTTGTGCAGACAAAGTGATGCATGATCAAGCTGGATGTTTTGTTCATGAATTTGAATTTTTCTCACATACTTTGGCCTCTCTAACCTGTCTATACATGCCACATAACTTGCCCGTGTATTAACTGTGTGATGGAAAACTTTCGTTTTTTTCTTCCATTTTTCTTCATGCTCTCCTGCTTTTAAAAGGCAGACAGACAGCTGCTCTTCAGCACCTCAGGGTTTAAGCTCAAGTATGAGTGTGGCCTTTTTAACCCCCTGGGTGCTCCCTTCCTCAATTGGTACAACCACCTTCATCTCTCTTTCAGAGCCTCTACAGCCTGTGGAGGAGCCTATTCACTGAGCTTGAAAACAGGTTTGAGTCATAGTGTCACTGAGGGACTTCCGTGGCTTCTAAAGCAGGTCAATTCAAGCTGCAACAGACCCATTCTAATTCAAACAAGGTCAGGTGCTGTTTTCACAAAGATTTATTAGCTGGAAGTAAGCACGTTTCGTGTCTGAAATGTTGTTTTGGATTGATGTTTTCATGATGCACCAAAAGAAATCGTATTAAAGCTTCTCCTTCAGTGTCCCAGTCGAGCTCCGTTAGTGGAACACCTTTGGCCAGAACAACCTTCCTCCCTCATCCATCTTGCTTTCTGGCAGCAGCCACTTGGAAATCTGCATCTGTGTCTGCACCAGGAGTTATCCCTAATCTTAGGGAGTGACTTTAGTAAGTTGGCATTCCTGGTGTCCAAAGAGCGCTGGGTTCATGTGTGCAAATGTTCTTCTTGTGCTGGTTTTACTGTAAAGTGTCTCTGAGTACCATGCAAAGCGCTATATAAATTAAATGTATTATTATTATTATTATTATTATTATTATTATTCCCTCACCCACTCCGTCATGTCAGTGAAGCGGTCCAAATGTTAAGTGTGATTAAACTATGGCCGAAATGAGATTATTTATCCTGTAGCATGTGTTTAGTTTACCACTGCTACTGAGGGATGTCAAATTATCGCTGAAATAGTGACTTACACAAGGAGAACTGTAGTGTCCACATGCACCATGTGTTTTGTATGGTCACTGTCAAAATAAGCGCTGTGTGTTCTAGGAGTGCAGCTCCAACATCAAAATGTGTGAGGGCGTTTTTCACGTAGCTGTAATTCTTACAGAAACACGTCTACGAAGCAATCTGAAACTCTCTTCTTTTTTTTCACTTTTGCTTGTGATCCTTTCTGTCACAATCCAATATTTTCTCTGACAAATGATATTACTCCTGAAACTCTCTCCACACATCAAGAACCTCTGCGTAGAGCATGTCAACTTTTTCAAATTAGATTAATCAGTGAATACAGTAAGTGTGTCCAACCCAACCCTGTCACATTGGTATAAAAACATCATATTGCCTTTCCTGATATGAAATATTTGTACCACAGCCAAGACAGCCAGTTATCCACTTGAACAAGAGGGTAAGTCTTTGTGCTTATGTGTGTGTGTTAACAGTAAGTGCATTCATGCGTATGTGGGCATGTGCACACCAGCGATATATTTCAAAACGCGCACAGGCATGTATTGCTGAATGTGAGTGTGGACATATGCTGTCATAGTGGTTTACGAACTGAACTGACTTTGTGAAGCCCAAAGAATACACAGAGAGGTATAGCCAACCCTCCTAACCTCATGACTCTAATCCACTCCAAAGGGTAGCAATTAATGGTTAACAAATCATTTACTTTAGCTCTATATCAGTTAAAAATTTTTTTTTGGTGTGACACTGGGCTGCAGGGTATCTGGACTACTATCCTTTTACTAAATCTTGGCTATGTCATTAACAACTGCAGACTACAGTATATAGGTTGTTGTATAAGCCTTTCTTAATGACTTCATAACACTCTTTATAAAGTGAAAAAACCCATGGCTGTTAAGGCCATTTATCAATGGTTTATCAGCACTTATAACTGCATATCAGATGGAAACACTGCCATGTTGTTACTTACACACTATTGCAGGATCATCTTACTAAAGCAGTATCAATAGATTTGTTTTCGGTGGTGGAGACAACATTGATATATCATTAAGTTAAATTAAATTTGGCAGGCAAGCAAACAGCTTATTTGACCCAAGCCCCCAGGAACGGCACCAATGATCTTAACCCTCCTGTTGTCCTTGTGTCAAATTTGACCCGTTTACAAAAACTTTCTCTATCAGAACTATGACAAAAGAACATTGAAAAAAAGTGACAAATGTTGCAAAAAGCTACAACAACGCAGGAAAAAAATCAACAAAAACATTTTTTTTTGTGTGACCATCAAAAACATCGCCAAAGGTGATAAAAACATAATTAAAAAAATGCCAAAAGTGACAAAAAAACTGAAATGAAATCGATAAAAACGTAGAGAAAAGCGTAGAAAAAGTCGAAATGTTGAAATTTCGACCCAGAAAAACACAAAATTGCATGGTCAACGGGAAGGCAACACAAGGGTTAAGCGATCTTGTCGTAGTGGCCACACGCGGTATTGCACGAGGTATTGCAACTTCCTGGATTATCATGTAATACACATTGGCCCAAAAAGCATAATTTGGTCCAATTACATTTGGAAAGTCTCCATCTATAAAAGATGTAAGATTAAATAATTGTATCCCTTTCATGTGTGCGGGGAACAAACAAAAAGTTAGTTGGCTTGACCAGTGGAAGAAGTCTTGGACGTGCATGTTTTTAACTGGTTCGCTGGTGTAGGGCTCTATTTTCCTAAAAACAAAGAAATGCTGGTATCCACTTCTCCTTAATACATCAATGATTTAACTATCTAGCAGACACAAAGCAACATAGCAGTCATTTCGATCTGTTTCTGACCAGTCCAATATTCCCTCTCATTTGAACTCACTTTTGGTCACCTCTAACTCCTGAGGCAAATAGGAGGGGAAAGGAGGGGAGGGGGGGGGGGGCAATAGCCCCCCCAAATGTCTGTGCCCGTCTCTGATCTTGAGTACTACAACACTGCCATTTGCTACTGGGCAGTTGGAGTATAGTTAGCATTCAGAACTGGACCGTAAAACTTAAACAATGAGCACTCTAACAACCATACACAATAGGGCCAGGACATTTTTTTACTACAGACAGTAGCCTCAACAGATAAGAGCTTAATGCAGTTAGACGTAGTGCTCACAGACTAAATGGTATCACTTATCACTTTAAGGACACAGAAGTTGTTGGCTTTCCCATGAAACCGCAACTCCCTACAGCGCTGTAGCACTGTTCCATTTGAAAAGCTTCCATTTTTGGTGCCAGGATTCGTAATGCACAATCACATAGTCTGAAAGTACCTGACAGAGAACCAAATAGCTGTTTTGATTGGCTGATCGTGTTCCTCGGTTTGGAAGTGTCCTGTTGGCGGGGTCTTGCTGTCAGATCCATCTGGCCAGTGGGGTAAACAATGTTAGAAACTTAGAAACTAAGATTGTACATGGTATTAGGCAATCATTCTGTTTTTTTGTCACGTCTCCATCGGGCTATCCGCAAAGCGGCTGCCAAATTCGATCGAGACTGAAGGTTTGTGATTGGAGCCAGAGATTCTGTATTGGTTGGCTAATTGTAGGTGATGGTGTTTCCTATTGTTGGAAGGGACATGCTGACTCTATCGCAGCGTTGGGTCGTTGTGGTCGCGCCTAATAAGAAGCAGAACCAGATTTGTCACGTGTGGAAACCGAGCATACGAACGAGTCATACAGCACAGTGAGAAGGAGGAGGTGAAGGAAGAGTAAGGTAAAATTAAACAGGTCTCTACAAATATTGGCATGAAGAGGATAAAAAAAAAAGCGAGGCATTGATCCCTTTATTGTTTCAGCTGAGCAGCGTCCGAAGCCAGAAAGCCTCAGACAAAAGCTCTGTGGTAGGGCTAAGTGTCTACAATTATAGCACCACATCATAAAAGAGGTGAGAATTGTATGCGCGGTTACACATGTCAGAAGAGATGAGTACAGTGTAGCACCCATCCTCTGTCAGTTTTATGTGACTGTGGTTATTGCAGGTATTATCACTGCAGGAGGCAGGAGACTGTCGTCGCCTGTTCTCACTCCACAGTGGTTAGAGCAGAGGGATTGGTGTGCGTCCAGCGGCACCATTTCAAAATACATATGAGGTGATCTTAGGGCATGTCGCAAAAAAATGAAGAATGTCTATTCCAAGGAAAAGATGCAGCTTAATGACTCAAAAGGCCAAATGTACTTTTTTGTTATCACTGTTCTGGTTAGACTCAGCTCAGTTCATTGGGAATTCCCATTCTTTGGAAGTTCATTCCCATGCTGTTGACATCAGAGTTTACATTGAAATCATTTTCAGAGTTTATTTGGTTTAATGTGCTTGTTAGCCAGCTGATGCTTCACACACTATAACCCTTCTACATACATATATTTTCTCCAAAGGGGTAACTCAGCCAATAACGGCAAATGCAGGCTGAGTCATGCACTGATTTGTGAGGCAGAAACTCCCGACACCAGAATAAATCTGAGCCCCAGATACTGATAAAACGCTTGTTTAGCTCTTGGCATGGCAACCACAACCGGACAAGATTTAGACGCCGCTGTCTCTCTCTCTTTTTTTCCTCTCTTTTCTCTCTCTCCGTGTAGAGTCCTGTGATCTCTTTCTCTCTCCCTCCCACTCCCCATGTTTTGCTTTCCAGATTTTACTAGAGCAGTCGAGTACCAGCACGGCTGGATCCCAGAACAACAGCAACAGTCACATGAGGGCCTCAGCATGAACTGGAGCGGCCCATGACCCGGAGTGGACTGTAACTCAGATACAATGACCTCATGAAGCACAGGGGAGAACGCCTGTTCTCAGGCAGAACAAGCCACTTACAGCACTAGGCAGAAACTGATAGGAGTGTATCATCTGAAAATTAGCTTTAACTGGATTTAAAAGTGACTTTAATGACTTAGTGTGTGACTCATGGGATTGAAAAAAAACTGTCTGCCTCTCAACAGGGATTAAAGAAATAGTTTGACATTTTGGAAAACATGCTTATTCAAGTAAGATGAGATTTAAACCCCTCGCGTGTCTATGTGTTAACCCACTGGAGTCAAGAGCTCCGCCGCCGTAGTTCAGCAGGATAAAAAGAAATATGCCATTGTATTTACATGAATATCTTCACAAGTTTTTTATCATACAAGCATGGCAAAAATATTGAAAAAATAAACCTGTTAATTTACACTTTCTAATGTGTCCACTGCCAAATAATGTTTTTTTTTATTATTATGTAAAATAGATTATACATAACACTTTTTACATTACTCATTACTCACATTGTCACAGCAGAGTTGGAGCCGCTGAGGAAACGTAGGGCTGAGGGAACATACGACTGACGGGACATAGGCTGTAGGAACCTAGGTCTGAGGGGACATGGGGTTGAAGGAACTTAAGGTGAGGAAACATGGGGTGAGAGAACATAGCACTGGAGACAATATGTGGTTAGGTTTGCTTAGCATTAAGACTGGAAGCAGGACTGGAAGCACAGTTACTGTAGCCTGGCTCTGCCCAAAGTCCTAAACTCCTGTACAGAACCAAAGGGAAATTGGAATATCTGGGTATGTAATAACGCAAACATCTAACAATTCAACATGGTCAACCTGCTCTTTTATACACTCAAAGTGTAATCCATGGAGGACAAGTACAGTTTCTGGAAATTCTCCCAGTACCAAGAATTAAAACCATTTTCCTACCCAGTGGGTATCTATTTCCACAACTCGTTCATGGTACAGAAGCATCCGTCATTTGAGTTGAAGAATTGTTGCACTGCAGGTGGGTTGTACTTACCTATGTTGGGGCAGGTGTGTACAGTACGGTGTGGTAGGGATTCCACTAGCACAGGTATGACTATGGAAAATCTGATAATTACTGTCATCTTTATCCCAGGTAAGTATAGTTGTGGCTCAGCGGTTCTAGATCTGAGTGTTGCTCCATCGCCGGAGCATTGAGGCTTGTCCAGGGAAACAGCAATGGCTTTCACTGTTGAGCTGCTGCGATAACGCGTTTTTATAAACCTTTAACTGGTGTAATTTTAGCTTTAATGAGCACTTGAGGATAGAGGTATGTTGAAAATTGGTACTCTGTGCCAATATAACATTAAAACGATGCTTCTGGCAGCCCTTATCTCTCAAAGTCTCCATCGATGCTCGATGCATCGATGCACTTTTTTTTTTTTAAGATCAATTTTTTATTGGTTTTATATTTTTAAACATACAGAACAGAGAAACACAATTGAACAAGAACAACAACCCTCTCCCACCCTCTGCGGTCTCGAGGAAAACAAAAACAAACAAATAAACAGAAATCACACCTTGCCTAGTCACTCTCCTCTAATTCTTGTGACGTTGAGGTCATTAGGACTGATACTTGTGCTGCTGTGTTTTTCCATAGGTCTATAGTCGATGATTTAGCTTTGGTAATCCTTGCTGTAGAGAGCTCCAGCATAACTATGTCTAGAAAATACGCCAACCACTGTTTTATACAAAGCGAGTGGGGGGGGGGAGCCAGCGCTGAGCTATCATTTTCTTGGTTGCTGTCGAGCCGGCTAGCCAAATTTTCTTCTGTCTCCCAAGCAGATGTAATTTAGAGTCATCATTAAGTAACAAAACAATCGGGTCAGTAGGAATTCAACATCCTATCACATCAGATATTATTGATGTTGTTTTATTCCAGAACTCATATACCTGTTCACACTCCCGCACTTCTGCTTTTCAAGTGTGATTCCTTCACTGCGGTGGCTGCAAATGCATGGCGTTATATTGTGGGTGTCATACTGTCCCGTAACTGAGCATTTACACCCCCAAACATGTTTGTCATTTAGCACCTACAGAACATGATAGTAAGTTGAAAAACTGAAAGATGATTTCATTCTGTCAGGAAACTGACATGAAGACATAAGATCTAAAAAAAAAAATTTTAAAAAGGCAAATTACAGAAAGTGCATAAATCTAATCTAAAAGTATGGAGAGGATATAAAGGTTTGTAAAATTAGTCAGGTGTTTGTATATGTATTGTCAAGTTTGAGCGAAATCTGCCGCAAGACCTAATGATATCTGTTCTTGTTTGACTTTCTCTGGTTTGTACTGAATGTAATTAATTTCATCGGTTGGTTTTGTAATGTTCCATCACACGACGCACTGCTGAGTTGACAAATTACATTCACAAAGAAGGAAGGACTCATTGATCTGAAAGACATTGTGAAAGTAAAGGTTTATCAGAGCAAAAACAACAAAGCCTCCCATTACTGAAGCACTTGAATAATATAACTTAAATATAACTGAAAACCTTGCAGCTCCAAAATATGAGCATTTCAGCAGCTGAGATAATATGATGATAGATTTAATGTTTTTTTTCTGTTGCCCCGATGAATCAGATCAGTGTTTCATAGGACTAAGAGGCCAGAGAATTTCCTCGACCCACAGAGGATCATGTAATCCTTCAGCTGCAGTCAAACCATGAAAATCACTTAAGTTGTTTTTTACACACAATCGGTGATAAATATATATATAACAATTTACACTTTGTTTCTGTTAGACACACTACACACAGGCCTGAAATACACACATGCTCAGGTCCTTTACATGCACAAATGGAGAGATGTCAGAGTGAGTGGGCTGCGACTGCTGAACAGGCGCCCTGAGCGGTTGGCGGGAGTTCGGTGCCTTGCTCAAGAGCACATTGACAGTGCCCAGGAGGTGAACTGGCTACCAGCTACCAGTCCACACTCCGTACTTTGGTACCCAACCCAACTTCAATTGAGTGAGCTACTGCCACCCCATAAGCATTACACTGTAATGGTGAGCAGTTTTAATCACGTCAACACTGAGGCGAATGCACTGATCTGCACCATCTGGGGAAAATCACCCTCGGGCTCCCCCCGATGACATCTTCAGGGGGTCCGGTTTCACCCTGTCTTCAAATAAAGGGCAGAGATGGTTTCCAAACCCAACCGGGGCTATGTTACAGACTACCCTCCAGAGAGATTTTGGGTTATCCAGACAGGAAATGAAAGGGGAAAATGGTTTTGAAAAGGGTTCTGCACATGACTCATCAAGAGACCTGGCACTCAGAGCGGAGCAGACTGGAGCTCGTTCCTCAGCTTGTTCTGAACTAGACTGCTGTGTAGTGCCTTTACTTTAACTCAAGTCACATGTTAAAAGACGTTTGTTGTGTGAAATGTCAAATGTCTGCTTTTTTAATAAGGTTCCAATTCTAAGTTGGGTTTGATTGTTTGACAAGACAGGGTAATAACATGTTAATATTACAAATTATGGTTCTCCAAAGGCACACATAAAAAACCTCTTGGTAGGTAGAGTTTTACGAGTAACTGTAGGTCACAGAGGCTCACAGACAAGCCAACGCACACCCACCGAATATCAACACAGTTGATCGATCTACCTCCTGTCACGAAGTAGGCTTAAAAGATAAAAGAAAAACATGTAAATGTTGTACTTAAAATCCATACAATTATGAAAGAAACAGACACAAGAGCATCTTGAATGACCACCTAGCAAGTTTGCTTCGATGCAGCCCTTAATAAAGTTCCCTCTTATTTCTGTATGAAATTGTTCAAGACTTGTCTACCATGTTTATGACAGGCTGTGTTCCCTTAGCGAATGTCAAGTTGACAGAGGTTTGCATTGACAATCAAGACATCTAATTAAGTAAGTCATTAACACTGATAAAGTTGAATTCATGTTCATGTTAGATCTAGGCCACACAAACAGCGGGGCAGTAACATCCATTAAACCAGAAATGCCAATAAACCAGAGCATGTTTTCCTCCAATCCCCGAATGCTATGAGGAGTAGCCAGACTCTCATCCAGCGCGCTTTGGAGGACGGTCTGGCAAAGTGAGACTAATGACCAAATGACCTGCAAAACTGATGACATATTCCATCAGGCTCAGCTGCTGGCTACTTTGTGTTTAGTTGTAATTAGCAGATGTTAGCATGGAAATGAGCCAAACTAACATGGTGAACATTGCAGATATTAGTAGTAGTAGTAGTTTATTTTGAAAAAAATAAAAAATAAAATATATATATATATATATATATATATATATATATATATATATATATATATATATATATACATACATATATATATATAATAAAATTAAAATAACACCTGCTAAACATCAACATGTTGACACTGTCATTGTGAGAATGTTAGCATACATGTGCTTGCAGATGTGCGCTTTTGACTAAAGTGGGATTTTGATGGCAAATACCAATTTATTTGTGGATTGAAACGGCTAATAGCTTATATTTCATACTCATGAAACACAATATATATGCTCCTGATTGAAATCTCTCTTTGTCTTACTGTCAATACTTAAATACTGATAAACTAGGCCCAAATGTAACCCAAGTTAGAATAACCGATTGTACTGTATAGACAATACTTTAAGCAGTTCCTCCATTAATTTGGTATATGATTTATGGAGAAGTCCAAAAAACTGAAAAACAGACAAAGTCCACTGTCCAGCATCAAAATTCTATTTCATTATAAGTCCGCTGGAGTTTGGTTTATCTATTTTTGACACAAAACAGGTGGATACAAACTAACGTGGTGTTGATTTCTGTACCAGTGTTGCTCTATTGGTGGTATTTGCTGGCATGTGTGTCAGCACTGGGCTCACAGCGGGGTTTTTTTCTTTCTTTTTTCGTTTTTTTTAGGAAAACTTCCATCTGGCCCTGTGTGTGGAATTACACCCCAGGATCCAAGCAGGGCCGGCTCACAGAAAAGAAAACAGCTGTCAGACAATGAATTACTGTTCTGTGACCAGACAAGTGCCTTCCCGAGGAGTGAATGAGGATGCTGGGAGCGTGTCAAGTATCACACATACACACATATTGTATGCATAATTGCTCATATCAAGACGCTTATGAGATAACACGCAGAGAGAAGCAACAACTAAATTACAAGTTGAAACACTTTTCCTACTTGGCCCTGTAAAACCTGCAATATTTAAAATAGTCAAATACTGTACTGAGCCAACATAAGATAAACCCAACAGAATTCCCCACTGTACTATATGTGCACATCCACATGTTCAGCGCTACAGTAAGAACCTAAAAAGGGGAGAAAAGGAAATTCAGACTTTCCAAAAATGTTGTTCTTTTTCTGGTGAGGGCTCTTAAAAGTCTATAAAGCTCACTTTGGCAGCAGCGTGGCTAGGCAATGCAAACAGCACACATCCTCAGACTGACCCCTGTGAACCCAGCCGGCAGCTCCGCACAACGAGCCCAAGGCCTGCGGATCTCAATGCTGCCTCAGTCTCACACATGACTGTGAGGGACTGAGACTAAACAGTCTCATGGCACAGAGGAGGCTCTTAGAGGGGCTTGGTTGTAGCGATCAATGTGTAATGCATGTGTGTGTGTAATGGAGTTAAACAGATGGTCAAAATATGGGCATAAATGTCAGCCAGAGTTTGAGGGTTACATATTTACTGTAAAACTACTCAATAGGTCACTGGCTCTCCATTGGAACATTCCAGAATCTTTGCAACCCATTACAAATGCAGTGCAAACATATTTTAATTGATATGTTCGCTGAGAGGTAGGCAGCCTGTGTTGCAGCAGCTCTCTTGTCTTATCTTATGTGAAACCTTTTTTCAATAGAGACATTAGCCACTTTTCAACCACACAAACATTCCCTCAGAACTAGCAACATTTCTAAGGCAGAGATCTTCAATAGGGGGGTCTGAGACCCTTAGGGGGTCCACAAAGTACTGCACGGGGGCCCCAATATGTCTGAAAATATACATAAACACGAGTCCAACATATTATTAGCAAAGATTAATACATTTGAGATTTTTTTAAATGTACACAAGATTGATGACTGAAGTACTCATCCACAGATACAGTGAGGAAAATAAGTATTTGAACACCCTGCTATTTTGCAGGTTCTCCCACTTGGAAATCATGGAGGGGTCTGAAATTGTCATCGTAGGTACATGTCCACTGTGAGAGACATAATCTAAAAACAAAAATCCAGAAATCACAATGTATGATTTTTTAACTATTTATTTGTATGATACAGCTGCAAATAAGTATTTGAACACCTGAGAAAATCAATGTTAATATTTGGTACAGTAGCCTTTGTTTGCAATTACAGAGGTCAAACATTTCCTGTAGTTTTTCACCAGGTTTGCACACACTGCAGGAGGGAGTTTGGCCCACTCCTCCACACAGATCTTCTCTAGATCAGTCAGGTTTCTGGGCTGTCGCTGAGAAACACGGAGTTTGAGCTCCCTCCAAAGATTCTCTATTGGGTTTAGGTCTGGAGACTGGCTAGGCCACGCCAGAACCTTGATATGCTTCTTACAGAGCCACTCCTTGGTTATCCTGGCTGTGTGCTTCGGGTCATTGTCATGTTGGAAGACCCAGCCTCGACCCATCTTCAATGCTCTAACTGAGGGAAGGAGGTTGTTCCCCAAAATCTCGCAATACATGGCCCCGGTCATCCTCTTCTTAATACAGTGCAGTCACCCTGTCCCATGTGCAGAAAAACACCCCCAAAGCATGATGCTACCACCCCCATGCTTCACAGTATGGATGGTGTTCTTGGGATGGTACTCATCATTCTTCTTCCTCCAAACACGGTTAGTGGAATTATGACCAAAAAGTTGTATTTTGGTCTCATCTGACCACATGACTTTCTCCCATGACTCCTCTGGATCATCCAAATGGTCATTGGCAAACTTAAGACGGGCCTTGACATGTGCTGGTTTAAGCAGGGGAACCTTCCGTGCCATGCATGATTTCAAACCATGATGTCTTAGTGTATTACCAACAGTAACCTTGGAAACGGTGGTCCCAGCTCTTTTCAGGTCATTGACCAGCTCCTCCCGTGTAGTCCTGGGCTGATTTCTCACCTTTCTTAGGATCATTGAGACCCCACGAGGTGAGATCTTGCATGGAGCCCCAGTCCGAGGGAGATTGACAGTCATGTTTAGCTTCTTCCATTTTCTAATGATTGCTCCAACAGTGGACCTTTTTTCACCAAGCTGCTTGGCAATTTCCCCGTAGCCCTTTCCAGCCTTGTGGAGGTGTACAATTTTGACTCTAGTGTCTTTGGACAGCTCTTTGGTCTTGGCCATGTTAGTAGTTGGATTCTTACTGATTGTATGGGGTGGACAGGTGTCTTTATGCAGCTAACGACCTCAAACAGGTACATCTAATTTAGGATAATAAATGGAGTGGAGGTGGACATTTTAAAGGCAGACTAACAGGTCTTTGAAGGTCAGAATTCTAGCTGATAGACAGGTGTTCAAATACTTATTTGCAGCTGTATCATACAAATAAATAGTTAAAAAATCATACATTGTGATTTCTGGATTTTTGTTTTTAGATTATGTCTCTCACAGTGGACATGCACCTACGATGACAATTTCAGACCCCTCCATGATCTCCAAGTGGGAGAACTTGCAAAATAGCAGGGTGTTCAAATACTTATTTTCCTCACTGTAGTTAACCTTAAGGATTCACTATGTTTAACATTCAAACATGATGTATAAATATGTAAATATTTATTATTTCCATAGCTTAGTATTGTATGCACAATAAAATGGTATGTGTAAAGGCTTTAGGCCGCCGTACACGTTATTGTAGGTCCAGTTTAATATGCAACTCAATTTAATACAATATGTAGTGGGGGAGGCGGGGGGGTCCCTGCTCCGTCTTATCTCACAGCTAAGGGGTCCTTGGCTTAAAAAACATTGAAGAGTCTGTTCTAAGGGACTCATTGGCCCAATCCCAAAGTGGGCCCTGAGGACTAAGGACTAAAGACTCACAGACTTAATTGATCTCAGGTGCTAAGTGAGTGAGCATGTGAGGCCACATGGGCTCAGATAAGTCCGTGAGTCTGTGAGTCCGGACTTAGGGATTGGGCCATTTTGTTTCTACCACAGGGGCCAGGGTCTAAATTTAGTTCTGGGGACATTTTCCTGTGCCTTTTTATCCCCCTAAAATAGTAGAGTAGTACTTTCTGAATATACAGGAACCGTTGGGGTGGGGTTTGCAGGGATTACCGTCACAGATAGGTTTTGCACACACAGCGCTGCTGCTTCAACTTTCCAACCAATTAATTCTAAAAACAAAGATGACCTCTCATATAATTTAGGACTATGTGAGAACATTTCTCTTTGTTTGATGGCAATTCTTGTTTAAATAAACACTTTTAGGTGACATTTGTCTTTGTGTAGGTTTACTCAATCATCTGCAGATGGACTCACAGCAACACATGTACAACAATAAATGTAGGCTTTGCTGTCGGCTTCCTCATTTTAAAAATGACAGATAGAGGAAGAGAGAGAGAGAGATTGCGCAAGCCAGGGGCCACACTGAACTGCAGGCTGCATAAATGTTGGCTGCGAGCTTGGGCTTGTAAAAAAAATGTTTGCCCACTGACAACTGTAAATCTAGCTAATTGACACAATGTATCTTGTTTACCCGAAAAGTTTAAAAATGACAAGATAGGAACAGTAACTGTGCACAGAATCCAAGGGCTTGCCATCATAGTAAGGTTGTCAACCTCTTACTTCTCTTTGAATCTCTTTTTTAATAGTGGTCCAGTACAAATTTTCTTTATACTCACCTTTTTAATTTCTTCTTTCGCCGTGTTGGATTCCTTGCCGAGAGCATGTAGCAAGTTTCCGTTTGCCCAGTTTGTTGGATAGAAATCCATTAGACATAACACTTGACCACTTTCTTAATTATCACAATTGTTGTGACAAATCTTGACGGTGACTGTATATTAAATATATGTATTGTGTTAGCAGCATATTCTTTTAATTCCAGTATCCTCAACACTATCTTGCTAATGCTTGTCATCTTTGCTAACTTACCAAATTGGCAATACAGTATGTGCTATAGCTATAGAGAAGTGAGCGGCAGGGGCTAGAAGGGGGGCATTGGGTGGCACCGGCCCCCCCTGAAATATGATTGCCCCCCGATTTTTCAGATCCACAGGCAGCGGTCTCTTAACCATCCCTCTCTGTAACTCAAGAGCAGGTAGGCTGCTTTCTGTGTCCATGCCCAAATGATATGGAACACATTGGGTTGCTTGCATGCGTGCATGTGTGTTCTATACATGTTTTGTATATATTTTACTAATATATTTAATTGAACAAAGTTTTATTTTATGTCGGTTTTGTACAAAGCACATTGTGTTACATTAAAGGTGCTGTAGGTAGAATTGTGAAGATCCAGGACTTAGCCAAAAACTAACTTCTCAGTCCCTCCCCCCACAAGGAAGAATGAATGCGTGTGCATGAGCAGTGATTGACACATAGTTAGACACCCCCCTGGCCCTGATTGGTGCATCTGAACAGGGAGCTGTGGATTTTTGCAAATCTCACTATAGGCTGTAGGTGGAGCCAGAGGAGCCGGATTGTTTTTTTAAATGACCTGCTTCATGTAGTTCTACTGGAACATAGGGTCAGTTTCAGCAAATATGACAGAAAGTTCGTTTTATAAGGCTTACCTACTGCATCTTGGTTAATGTGGCTCGGGAAAGGGAAGTTTGGGGTCCCCTGCTGGAGCTGCTACCCCCGCAACCCGATACCAGATAAGCGGACAAAGATGGATGGATGGACCTACTGCATCTTTAACTTGTATGAAATGTGCAATAGAAATAAAGTTTGATTAATTTGATCCATTGGGCTAGAATGCTGTCAATCTGACAATTGTGATTTCCATTGGATCTGAGTACTGTCACATTTTAGTTTAGGTACAGGTTAAACAAACAAGATGCATTGTATATGTGTATATAATTCAGCTTTAGAATTGTAGGCGCATTTTTTAATTTAGCAGAGCTAGGCTAGCTGTTTCCAGTCTGTATGCTAAGCTAGACTAAACACATCGTGACTCCAGCTCTGTACATCTCACTTTTGGGAAAAGAAAGCAAAATTGTGATTCCTTTCAGTATTTGGGCCTTTAACAAACCAATATTAGTAGAACTCCCCTTTTTTGCAAATATGACTAAAAGAAAAACAACGTTTTCTGGACATAATCAACAGGTTTAGTTCGCGAGTTTATGACTCTCCGTCAAACATCACTTATAGGTATACACAAACCTGCTTCTCGAGTACATTGAGCATCTGTCTATGTGTATGCGTTGTAGCATATGTGTGTGCCTGCGTGTAAGAATAGCATTTAACAGTAGTAATCAAATCTGCGCTCAATCTCAGGCAACCTCATCTAGTTGCATTGTGCAGCTTTCAAAAGAAAATCAATCTCTCCTGCCAGGAGGTTGTCTGCATTTCTCCTTGCTCGCAAGACTCTCCTCCTACCAATCCGATTTAATTGAGAAGTAATGACATTTCTTTTTAAGGAACTGACACAAGTTTACGAGGATCATCTCGTTGGGGAGACATAGGATAGCCGTATCTCGGTATGGTTTTAGGAGACCGAGATACGGCCTCGGTCTCCTAAAACCGAGGGGAGACCTCCCCACATTACAAGTGTCTAGTCCTTTCACAATGCCCTTGTATGAAATGACCTTGCTTTTATATCAGCGCTACCATCTGGGTCCTATAGACCTTTTTCACAGAAGACATTTTGACTTGTCATAGTAGGAAAAGCACAGCTGAAATTGATAATCTTAACGATGGCTCAATTCCATCAAGTGTCCCAGTAAGCTATTTCATTGAGTCAGCATGCACAATACCAGGGCCTCTCTTCAGTGGAATGCAGCCATAATTAATGGTTTTGATTACACCTGTGCTTTTCCTACTATGACATGTCAACATGTCTGTTGTGAAAAAGGTATATTACCTCAGCAACTGATGAACCATCCTAAAATGGTTTAATTTGTCTCTGAGAGCAGAATATTGCGCTTTACCTGGCAAACGTTGTGTTTGTTATTTGGGGCCAGCAGAAACACACTCCAAATTGCTTGGATCCCATTCAGTTATTTTGCTGCTGTTGTAAATGTAAGGCTATTTTAAGGCATATGTTGATAGTAGAAGTGATAATAAAATGGTGGTATTCTATGTAATAACACGGTTGTATGGTGATCCAAATAGGATTGATGACAAGACTGAATTTGAGTTAAAAAACTTTTTTTCAAAGCCTAAAATATCTTTCAGAACCCCAACATGGTTTGCTAAGGCTAAGGAGATTATGTTATATTTCATCAGTATTTGGGAATTTGCAGTCAAGTATATAAATAGGCTTTATGGCTATTAGTGGTTTAAAGAATGCATTTTCAAATAAAGCAGTTGGTCTATTCAAAGCAATAGCTTGCGTCAGGGCCAAGGATGTAATGTGTTTCAGGGGCAGGCTACAAAAGAGGGGTCAAAAAGCTTGGGTTGATGTTAAGTGCCAACAGAAACCACAACAGTTTAATGCCCATAAAATGGAATAAAATATCTGAAGATAAAGATGAGTCATTTCAGTTCAAACCAAAGGCTTTAACTTCAGCCACGTTAGTGTCTGGGTTATATGGAAGGCACTGTGGGTCTGTTGGTTCACCACTTTGGTCCAGGTTGAAATATTTAGACAACTGTTGGATGGATTGCCATGACATTTTGTAGAGACATTCATGGTCCCCAGAGGATGAAGCCTACTGACTTTGATGATCCCATGACTTCTCCTCTAGCGCCGCGATGAGGTTGACTCCACAGCCATGCTAGAGATTAGGTTTCCTCTTTGCCCTTGTGAATGTACATTTGGTGGCTTTGGAGACAGGAGAGCTAATGTGGTTGTTATTCAGAGTATGTGGCTCTTGTGTTGTGTAGCCAGCAGCTGTCTGGCTTTTAGTCATTGTGACCATCTGCCTATGATAAAATGCTGACGTTACCGCTTAAATTTGATTGGCTGTATCAAAAATAAAGTAGAGGGATACCAGAACAGTGTTCTGCCAAATTAATGCAAAACTAGAGGGCACCATCATGAAACCAAAAATGCTCATATTTCTTTCAGATTTGTTGTGATTTACCGAGCAGATAGTATGCTGTAGCAGAGCGAATTTTTTGTTAATTAATTACTCACGAAAATACCTTAGAGGTATTTGGGGAGCAAATGCTCACATGGTAGCAAAACTAGACGGTAAACTTGTTAAATATTGCCTGCTAACATCAGCATGTTAGCATTGTCATTTTGACCATGTTAGCACACTGAGCTCAAAGCACTGCTGTGCCTAAAGAAAGCCTCACACAGAGCCGCTAGCATGGCTGTAGATTTCAGATTCCTGGTCTTGCTTTCAAAACTATTTAAATCAAGTTGTCTGTGCACACTATTTTTAATGAGTGTACTGTATATCTTCCATTCTGGCTTCATGATTTCTGCAGCTCCTATTTCTGGCGTCAATGAAAGTGGGCTCCCTGTCAGCAGCACATCTTCTCACCCTAAAAATCACCATGCAAGAGCCCTCCACCTCAGTTTGTGACTGTGACTGACATCAAACTGGCAATATGACAGGATGAAATTACTATCACATGAGGTTGCACACTTCACGTCAGACATCTGAGAAAGCTTCAGGTTTTTCATAACCAAAACCCAATTCATTGTACTACCCTCCCTTCTCTCTAGCCCTAATTCTCTTCCACAGAAATGTACCGGTCATGCACAGATGCACACCCGTCCATGCATAATGTGCTAATGTGGGTGTAATGTTGTTTACTGTGGCTGTGTGACAGGGAGTCATTTCAAACTCTCTTGTCAACAGTGGTTAACATAGACCGCCCCACAAATGCAGACATCATATGAGAGACCTGTGTAGTGGAAACTGCCTGCTCTCAACAACACACACTAAACACACTGGCAACATGTGCTCTGAACACACACTAACACTCCACACAACCAGCACTGCTACAGTAGAAAACATAATACCGAAATCTTTCATTCAATTCTATTTTTTTTTATTAAAAGAGTGGAAAGAATTTCTCATGTCACTCATTCAATACATGTATAGATAAAATGCCATTGGGTTGTAAATAATCTGTGTTTATTTCCAGAAAATGACAACTGAAAAGTAAAAGTGAAATGATTTCACAGCATTAAATAAGTACAGATAAGAGCTTCAAAGATTAATAGATTAATCAGTTTGAGTCATTTTTTATGGGAAAAAAGATTCCAGCTTCTTAAATGTGAATATTTTCTAGTATTGTACAGTCCTCTGTGTCAGTGAATGGAATGTCTTTGAGTCGTGGACAAAATGAGAAATGTGTGGTCATCATTTTGTGCTTTGGAAAACAGTGATCAACATTTTTCACAATTTTCTGACATTTTATAGACCAAATAACTAATCAAGAAAATAATGAATCGACAATGGAAATAATTGCAGCCCTGGTACAAAATCTCTACAGCGTCAAAGTGTATTATGTAAAGTAGGCTTATTTTTACTCCTAATCATGATCACCAGCTTCATTTTTTTTGGCGGCATGGTGGCCCAGTGGATTGCACTGTGGCCTCACAGCAAGAAGGTTCCGTGTTTGAATCCTGGTTGTTTTCTGTGTGGAGTTTGCATGTTCTCCCCATGTCTGCATGGGTCTGCTTAGGTTTTCCCCACCATCAAAAACATGTACTAGGTTCTCCAGTCAGTACCCATGATCAAGGCGCTGGCTCAGATCTGGAGTTGGTTCCTGGGCACTGTAAAAGTGGCTGCCCACTGCTCCCTTGAGGGATGGGTTAAAATGCAGAGAATTAATTTTCACTACGTGTATGTGAAAATAGAGTACCTTTATACCTCTTCATTCTTAATTCTGCCTCTTCTGTGGAGAATACAGCAAAATTAAATAACAATATGTCTCATAAAAAAAAACTTACAATCACACCTTTGTTTCATGTTTTATTTTGTTAGTCTATAATGATTGTTTTCATGCAAGTTAAAAAATAGCATTCACATTCCTTTTATTATAATTCAAATGACTGAAATCAGAAAAATGGAAAAAGTTAGATTGTATATTTTTTGCTCATTCCTGGGGAGTTCATTATGCTGTCAACCCCTTACAGTAATAAAACAGAATAATTCAAATGTTTATCAAGCAGAAGTTATCATGACATTTTTTTTTTAATTGAATCCATTACTGATGGTGTCATTGCCATGATAAAATGCCATACAACTCAGCCTTATTTATATTGAGAACACAAACCGTGTCAGACTTTTAGAGTTTCCAATGAATGCCACACAAAACATGTGTGTCTTCTTTATAGATCCCTTTCAGAGAACACAGACGTTATCACGACAGTTTCTTTCACTGCCAATCTAAGTGTAATCATCCAGTTGAATGATGTTCATGTCCATGTAGGAAATGATTTTCTCTGTTATGTCCATCCCCAGTTTCTCAGATATGTGACATTGTCAGATCCAATTTGCATACAAACAGGGTTTTGTGAGAAAACAATTGCAGCTGTGTACGAGGTATGCAACATGTATTGCTTATCAATTGTAAAGAAGATGTTTTTTTTTACCACACATGGTTTATTAAGATGGAACTGCTGCTCCCATAAGTGATTTTGTCATTTATTTGAAGTTGCATCGCTCAACCTGAAGAGCCTGCAAGGAATGTGATGTACGTGAGTTTGAGGCAAGGCAAGGCAAGGCAAGGCAGCTTTACTTTTATAGCACATTTCAGCAACAAGGCAATTTAAAGTGCTTTACCTAAATAATTAAAGAGCAGTTAAAACATACATTAAAGAGAATATAAAACCAGCTCAAATAGAATAATATTCACTCATTTTGAATTTAATGCCTGCAACACGTTCCAAAAAAGCTGGGACCGGGACATGTTTACCACTGTGTTACATCACCTTTTCTTTTAAAAAAAACCCAACAAGCATTTGGGAACTGAGACACTAATTGTTGAAGCTTTGTAGGTGCAATTCTTTCCCATTCCTGCTTGATGTATGGCTTCAGTTACTCAACAGTCCGGATTCTCCGTTGTCGTATTTTGCGCTTCATAATGCACCACACATTTTCAATGGGAGACAGGTCTGGACTGCAGACAGGCCAGTCTAGTACCCGCACTCCTTTACTACGAAGCCACACTGTTGTAACACGTGCAGAATGTGGCTTGGCATCGTCTTGCTGAAATAAGCAGGGACGTCCCGAAAAAGACGTTGCTTGGATGGCAGCATATGTTACTCCAAAACCTGTATGTACCTTTCAGAATTAATGGTGCCTTCACAGATTTGCAAGTTACCCATGCCAAGGGCACTAACACACCCCCATACCATCACAGATGCTGGCTTTTGAAGTTTGCGCTGATCTAGATCGTCCTTTTCCTCTTTGGACCAGAGGACATGACGTGCATGATTTCAAAAAACAATTTGAAATGTGGATTCGTCAGACCACAGCACAATTTTCCACTTTGCATCAGTATCTCTCAGACGAGAACGGGCCCAGAGAAGCCAGCGGCGTTTCTGGGTGTTGTTGATACATGGCTTTCACTTTGCATGGTAGAGTTTTAACTTGCCCTTGTAGATGTAGCAGCAAACTATGTTAACTGACAATGGTTTTCAGAAGTGTTCCTGAGCCCACGTCGTAATATCCTTTACATAATGATGTCTGTTTTTAATGCAGTGCCGCCTGAGGAATCGAAGCTCACGGGCATTCAATGTTGGTTTTTGGCCTTGCTGCTTACATGCAGAGACGTCTCCAGATTCTCTGGATTTGTTGATGATATTATGAAATGTGGATGATGAAATCCCTAAATTCCTTGCAATTGTACGTTGAGAAACGTTGTTCTTAAACTGTTGGTCTATTAGCTCAAGTAGTTGCTCACAAAATGGTGAACCATGCCCCATCCTTGCTTGTGAACCACTGAGCCTTTTGGGGATGCTCCTTTTATACCATATCATGACCAGTTAACCTGTTCACCTGTTGAATGTTCCAAACAGGTGTTTTTTGAGCATTCCTCAACTTTCCCAGTCTTTTGTTGCCCCTATATTAGTTGTTTTGGATTATAACAAACTGATATATGTCAAATATTAGCCAGGATATCCCATGGTCAAAATGAACCAATGCTTTTTTTATTCATAAACAGAGCAAAACTATTATATGAACAATTGTCTTGAAAACGGGACAAATTTGAACCGAGGACCACTTAAGAGTCTGCAGTTTGAGTTTGAGTTTGAGGCAGTTTGTTGTTTGGAGGCTCTGGTGAGTGCAGAGGCACACACTGAATCTGATAATGTTTCACTTAGAACAGTAGTGTGCTGCAGGTCCAGCTGTCTTTGACCTGCAGTTGACTCTCACTGACTCTTTATCTCCCTCGTGGCTGTTAACATGCATGATGAATGTTTCCTTACAGTTTGTGGGGGGGCTGCTCTCATGCTGTCTGTTCAGTGTTATCCCACACTCCCTAAATAAGTGAAAAAATATAATGATGACATTTTGTTATTACTGAAACTAAGCCACATTGTAAATTGACAACACGTCAGATTGGCCTCCTCACCAGAGTACTGCATTCTGTTTGATCCAGCCAGCCTCCCTTTCCTCTTATTCCATAAAAACTTTCATCTGGAAAAAATTCTTCACAGCAATAGAGAGGGGGAAAAGGAGAACTATCCTGAAACCTTGCAGCGGAAAATCCATTAGAGAGCAGCTGAGCACTCTGACAAACAGGAGGGACGAGGAACTAACTGGAGGATGAATGACAAGTGTCTGAGCGTTTACTCAAAGGTAAACAGGTTATTATAAAGACATTTACTGGCACATACTGTGTGGATTCACTCCGTGGTCGGCTTTAGCTATCACCCGCTGCCAGCTGGCTACTGCGGGGAAGAGTCTTTCGCAACTCACTCTTTAAACTTTCAAATCAAAGCTCCCTGAAATTAAGAGGGCTATTTGGTTTGATGCAGCATCTCAAATTAGGGACTTAAGATGTAGGCCCTTCGGCGCCGTTGTTACATCAATCTGACTTCTTTACAGCAAACCACAAATGAGAAGGGTTCTTAAGAAGGGATTAAGGCACGCTTGAAATTAAGGTTAAGACTAGAAGCAGCACCAGGTATGACGCATAGTGAGCAAAAGCATTCCTGCTGGTTAAAGGTAAAGATGACGACTTTCATGTTAAATAGTTTAAGTGTTTTTAAGCCATGATGTATTGATGAAGTTAGCCTCTAATGAATGAAGGAATTCTGGCATTTATACCCGCCACTTGGGGGCAATGTAACAAAGCTGTAAACAACATTGACAGATGTTACCTTATAAAGTTAAAATAGGGAATGTGTTAGCAAACAAGCGATGTAATGGCGCTTACCCACTGCTAGTACCAGTTCTACTCTACTCGACTCGGCTCGGCCGCGGTGCCCCGTCCTCCTTTTTCCATTGCAGATTTAGTACCACCTCGTGCCTGAGGCAAGCGTGGCTGGTCGTCATAGCGACGCTGCATGAAACTGCCGTGACCTAACGCGACACACACACAGAACATCGAAGGTGTGTTGTTTTGGACTCTCGGCATGTGGCTGTTTGCCACAGCCAGAAGAAAAATTTTGTTTCAAAAGAAGCTGGAGGCAGCAAAAAAAAAACTCAGCTGGCTAAACTATTTAAAAATGGCAGGTTTGTTCAGGACACCCCCGTCTGTTGCTAGCAATGACGACGCAGTGATTAGTGACGATTCTCTCCGACTAATCAGTAGTCTGCTGGTTTTCACGTCAGCTTTTGGTATCGCCTCAGCTCGCTTGAAACCTCAACGGAGGTGATACCTGTTACCTGTTAGTACCTGTTAGCAGGTACCAGGGACTTTTTTGCATAATGGAAAACCAAAAAAGACGAGTAGAGTCAAGGCGAGGCAAGCAGGTACCATGTAATGGAAAAACGCCTTAAGCATTCATTCATAGTTGTGTCCAATATTTACTTTACTTTTAGCGCTGTTTTTTGTCCCAACCCACTCGTGAGGGAAATAAACTGAGGGGAGCTAAATGCTCAACTATCTTAACCAACGAGTCACTAACTTTGTCTGCCATTTGGTGCTGAACAAGTGGGTTATCAGAGCAAATTACGCCAAAAGGAACTGCCTTCTGCGGCTAATGAGAGCACTAAGAATGAACAAAAACAATAAAGTTGCAGGTGCTCAAAGGGACAGTCACAGCCAAATCAAAAATACATATTTTTCCTCTTACCTGTAGTGCTATTTATCAGTCTAAATTGTTTTGGCGTGAGTTTCCCAGTGTTGGAGATAGTGGCCGCACAAATGTCTGCCTTCTCTCCAATATAATGGAACTAGATTACACTTGGCTTGTGGTGCTCAAAGCGCCAAAAAATACATTTGAAAAAAAAAAAAAACAGCAATGTGTCTCTGCAGATGTCATGACCCAGTTACTCAATGCAATCCACAGACCTAGTTGTGAGCAGTTTTATGTAGGAACTAGTTTCTTTCTACCGAACTACACCAGCCAAGCGTACTCGTGGACGAGAGGCTCATCCTCTGTAAACTGGAAAGACACATTGCTTTTGAGTTTTTCAAATGTATTTTTTGGCGCTTTGAGCACTACAAGCACAGTGCCAACTAATTTCATTATATTAGAGAGAAAGCAGACATTTCAACGGATGAAACTATCTAGATTGATAAATAGCACTACAGGTAAGGGGGAAAATATGTATTTTTAATTTGGGGTGAGTCCTTTTAAACCAAAACAATGAGCTTAAAATACAGTACAGCTGAGTAGAACTGTAGAGTCAGGCGAAAATTCTTGATATAATAATGTTGATTTTTGCAGCTTTAAAGCAACTTTCGTGTCAGATAATTGAAAATATAAACCCACCTAAGTTGAACAAATGTGACTGATGGAGTCAGGGTGAATTCCCTAAGACTGAGTCCATGTAAAAGACGGCACATGACTCTTAAAATGCTCTTGATAGCTTTCTAGTTTGTGCTGCCACTGGTGGCTGGAAGCTATAGTACAATAAGAATAATGTTTCTATACGAAGGTAAGACTTGATGATTCTAACCGATGAAATGAAAAAAATGCAAGACATCAAAAAAGCAGATCTATAAATATGAAATCTCAAATGCTAGAAATAAGTGCGTCACTCAGGAAGCCATCCAACAATATGACATTCCTGCATCTCAGTCATCATGTGAACACTTTAAAGGATAGTTTGACATTTGTTAGTCTGTCTCAATACTCACATGTCCACATGTACAAAGTCTTTGTGGTCGCTGCATTCACTTCCTCCTGTCCTTTAAAAATCCCTTCCTGATGTGATTTCATTATAAGTAATGGGGGACAACATCCACAGTCCTCGTTCTTGTTCGTTGAGTTAGTCAAATCAAGTCCTATCTAGTCTATTTTATACATTCTTTCAACGTACATATGGGCATGCTTGTTTTATGGTAGACTTGAAGAAATGTGATCCTATCCTTATGAAAAACCAATCAAAGGTACACAACGAATGTTTGTGCATGTGCCTGAATGTGCATTTCCATTAAGCCCCAACCTGTCAATCATTCCTTCAGATGACCCAGATTAATGAGCTGTAAATGCGCTTGAGTGAAAGCAATCATGTTCTTATAAAGTCTGCTATTAATAGCACTGTCATGGCCTGCATGTCTTAATCATTCTGCATTTTGTTCTTCTCTTCCCATATCCCTCTACACGCAGGACAGTTTATCTGCGACAGTCAGCTCTGCAGTGGAGAGTTTTGTTGCAGCCTGACAGCCATGAGATAGTTGGGCTTGCCGGGGGGGGGGGGGGGCTGTTAACAGAGAGAATTTGATGAGCAGGCAAATATATTCATTCTACAAAAGCGTTGAAGTTTCTTTTTTGGGGGGATGAGAATCCCCTCACATTCAACAACAGCTCTTTCTGGCAGCAGCGGGCCAGTTCTGGACAGGTTTCTGGCTGGGCCTGTTGGGCCCAGCAGGCCATGGTAGGGATTTTCCTCTCTGAGTGAGTAGGCAGGGAACCCGTCTTTCGTGGCTAACGTCAATGAAAAGAGACACTCTCATTTAAAAAGAATCAAACTGAATTGTATTGATAAATGAGCATTTTCTCATGTTTGGCAAGATTCCTTCTGGACCAAACCAATGCAGTCAACTTGATCTAGACCTCAAACTAATAAAAAACCGAGAGACATGACAAATCTGGTTTTCAGATATTTTATTGATGAAAACATCTTTAACCTTTTGACCCATTGGACACATGACATAATATAGCAAAAAAGCTATTGAGAACATATCCTCTGAAGCCCGATCACAGATTCAAAAGCACTGCAACACCCGCAGTGTCTGATACATTTATAAAAATAACAATCATTAAAAAATATACATACAAGACAAGGATCATTTTCTGTCTTTTTTTTTTTTTTTCAAAGTGTGATTTGTAAAAGACTGCGTGAACAGAAACAGATATTTGAGACGACTCATACAAGACAACGCAGTAACCCACAACCTCTAACTGACAGGCACGAGCACTAACTGACAGGCAGACTGGAGCTAGCTAGCAAGTCAGTTGTTAGGACTTCACTGAGTATAGAATGACAATACATTGCCTGCACAGTCCAAAGGATACTATCGACGTGGACAATCACTGAGAAGATAAAACAAACAAGAGTGGATTATCAGAATCAGGATGAAAAAGAAATGATTTTTCAGCCAGAGAACTTGACTTGTCTTTTTTCAACGCAGTGTTGCATTGATGCTGGTCTTCTGGGCCTAAAATACCTTTTAATGCTTGTAATGTAACCATTCATATTTTTTTTTTCTGAAATCAGGAAAGGCTGCAGTATAGTTTGCAAGGAGTAAGTGAGTTGGCAAAAGCTGAAGCATGTAATCATATATGTACACAGTTCTTTAAAATGGTGTGGAATTAATCATAAAAAAAATAAACATTAATAAGCATCATTTAAAGCAACCTCACAAATGAAACGTAGGTTACTTAAAGTCTCCTGAAGCTGGTGTGAATGCATGCCAATTTTTCTTCAGTTTCCACTCTTTTTTTTAAATCAACACTCCTGATTAAAACGAGAGCAAATGCTGATAACAGAATGATTGATCTCCCTGCAAAAAAGGGGAGAGCTGCAGAACTGTCCGGTATGTTGTAGTCTGACACTAACAGAGACAGTTTGTACAGTAACGCGTGGTAGCCCTAGAGGGATGAACCCCATCACCAGCTGCACCCATCTCTCCAGACCGACCGACTCACTCTACCTCCTGCCTTGTAACCACTACCTTTTCCTTTCTCTCCCTTTTTCTCCCCCTACTGTCTATCTCCCCATCTTCTATATCAACACAGCATCTTCCTACGTCAACATATTGCCCCTATTCTACTTTAGGGCTATGAGCCAGGCCAATGAAATGTTTGGCACATCATTTTCTGAACTCTGCAGACCCAACCCCAGCTGAGTTCAAGCTCTTCAGCAGCAGCTGAGGAATTCCCTGCCAGGGTGCTACAGCAAATAGTGTCTCATCATCTGAGCTGTCTCTGCAAATAGCCTTCTGCCGTAGGAGGGAAGCATAGGGAACAGACACCAGCTCTCTGAATGCAGGCTTTCCTCTTTCTCTCTCTCTCTGTCTCTTATGTAATTCTTGAGAAATAGTTTTAGAAATTAGTTTTTTTTCTCAGATGAGAAAAAGAGAAGCACCACTGTACAAAATATACAGAAAATTGTGTGCGAGTAAACATTTTCCTTGTTGCTGATGATTTAAAAAAGGCTTGCCATCCTTTCTCATAACACGTGCAATTCCTGTATTGATTTGGGGCACGCCATACAGCATAGGGTTGGGTTCAAATAATCAATTCTCCAATTAAAATCGATGTTGGTTTGAGCGATCTGATAGTGAAAAATAAAATCCCGAAATCAATGTTTTATTTGTATGCCTTTTCACCATGGATGTGGTGAATTGACCTCCCTTCTATTATTCTGTGGGAATCTTTTTTATATCCAAGCAAAATTGGTATCGTAACAGAAAATCCCCTAACCTGATTAATATTGAATCAAAAATGTATTGAATTGGGACCCTGTGAATCGGAATCGAATCGATTCTGGAAATCATTGGCGATACCCAGCCCTAATACAGCGTGTTTGGTTCGTCCCTCACAGAAGATAGAATATAGTTTCCAAATGCTCACGCGACAAAAATGTGAATCTTGCAGCAATCCGTCGATCACACATTTGAATGCTACTTTACTGCAAAATCCACACTAACGCATAGTGCTCTTTTTCGTCCAAAAATACAAACACTGACTGCATGATTTCACGTATACATTCACAAGCCTCTGGGGTGCTATTTGTCTTGGGTGCCTGACTATAAACACAGTGGGGCTAATCCACAAAAATGATTCTTTTATAGGCACTTATAAACACACGTATGTTCACATATACAAACAGACATAGCTTCATGTTTTGTTTATTTACCACCCCATCAAAATAGGGTTTTAATGTTAGAAACAATCCAAAAAAAATCTTTGGTCTGTAAACAACCATAATATATCCAAATGCAAGGCGGAGATGCCAGTTTGTTTTCCAAACTAATTTAACAGCGTCTTGCCTCAGTTAAGCTGGCATACAGCAGAGTCTAGGTGTGTGTGTGTGTGTGTGTGTGTGTGTGTAGTAGCTGTCAGGGCCCTGATGCAGCTGTTTGTTTGCTCTGCCGTTGGAACGTGCTGGCTAATCAGTTCTTGACAGATTCAATCAGTCTCGCACAGTTTCGATGACAGTTGTGCTGCACGCATTCAAAGGCCGTCACACATTTGCAATTAGCCCTGATTGCCAAGCTACCCAAATGAGTCTTTCCCAAACCTGGTTGGCCTGGGCAGGATCAGTTGACGTTGGCATTTTAAAATCAGAAAATGTGAGATATTCACATTGAAATAAGTACTCGAGGTGAAAGCCAACCGTTCATACTCAATTTATGAACGGAAACGCAAGCTTTGATGCAAAACATTAAAAAAGAAGACTCCTTTTTTTTTCTTTCCGGCAGCTTTCAAACACTGGGCAGGTTTGAGTATGCTGCTCATTCCTGTTTAAACAGCTCAGACTTTCTCCCTCCACCTTTCCTCAGGGCTGACTCAGTTACAGGGCAGCCAGGTGGAGTACGCATGCTGCTGGCAAGCAAACACCGGCTGAACCTGTGCTATGTAGTAGTTACTGAAGTTGCCATCTGCCACATAAGGAGCAGGTTGGTAGTAACAGGTAACATTAGCCACGTTGGGGATGACGTTCTGCTCGGCGAGAACGCGCACCGCCAGCATGGCTATGAGGCCTAAGGTCTGCCGCCTCTCGTGTCCCATCAGGCACACCGTGCTCTCGTTGACCACTCCGTGGAGGGTCATCAGGTAGTCGTACTTGCGGTCCTCCAGGCCTACAAAGTGGTTTTGAAGATAGGATTCCAGCTTACGCTGCTGCTCGCCAATGTCCGAGAAGTCGATGAAGAAGCGTGAGCACATGTAGCGCTGCAGAGACTTCATCTCGGACTCGGAGGCGGCGCGGAAACCCCTCACCAGCAGGTGACAGTACTTGAGCAGACCCCCGCCTCGGATCTCCTCCGGGTTCCGGGTGCAGATGAACTTGTGACGTAGGTGGTCCAGGGCCTCGCTGAAGTCGCCGTACACACTCTCGCCCATGATGGTGGGGTGGAAGGTCTCGGTCATTGGGTTCTCGGAGCACTCGTAGAACAGCAGCAGGGAGTCCAGTTTGATCTGAAAGGAGTCCACGCTGAACTCAAACTGCCGCCGAAGAGAGTCCACAAACTTCAGCTCCACATTCTTTCCCCGGTTGTTGGAGAGGGAGATGAGACTCCAGCGGTCTGAGTCATTACACACCTTCACCATCTTCTGCACATAGGCTTCCTGTGTGTGTGTGTGTGTGTGTGTGTGTGTGTGTGAGGGAGAGAGAGAGAGAGAAAGCAAGAACATAAATATTAAGTAGATAGCCTTAACAGTACAGTAAATACTTCAACAGAGCCATGCACATGCACATTTAGGCCTGTATCTGTATGTATAAGTTACAGCTGCATGCTTTGTGTTATAAATATTGTGTTATTAGCGTACATTGACCCAGATGTACTTGGATATGGGATCTAGGTGGCTGAGCTTCCAAATTGGTTTAACTCAATCCTCTTAACTATAGAAAACCCACATTTTACTATCACTAAACTATAATTGCACATTAGGCCGCCCGCAACGTTAATGGTCGTCAAGCAAATGCAATTAGTTCTAATCACATTTCTAAAAGTAAACAATTGAAGCAGGGGGGGGGAGAAAAAGTTGTTAGAGTGCATGTACCTTTAACGTTAACGGGCTTATTTTCTCTTTATTCACACAGTCGGGTAAAAAATCCAGGAGACAGTCCAAAACTATGTCCTTCACAGTCTGGAAATCACTTTCACCTTTCATATCTGCGCAAAATATGAGGTCTAGGTCCTTATAGCCCAGTCCGCTATCCCCGTGCAGGATGTGGCTGGCTGCAGAGCCGTTTAACCGAACATCCCGGACGTGGATCTGCTTCTCCTCCATCCGACTCCGCACCACTTTCACGATCTGCCGCGGCTGCATCTCCAGAGTGGGGAAGTTTCCCCGGCCGTGGATCGGGATGGTCTCCGTCAGGATGGCGTCCAGCCGCTGCACTTGCTCCCAGTGGAGGACGCTAACGTTGCTGCCTTCGGTGTCAGACATGTTGCTTGTGGTGGAGCTACTGTCGTCCTCTGACATGGTCAAAGGGGGGGAGGGGGGTCCTCAGCGATTCCAATAAAATAAAATTTAAAATAAAAAAAAAAAAGAGTTTTCTCAAAATAGGAGCAAATCAGTGATGGCGTCTTTGCGCACAAATTCTTTATCGTAGGGTGAATGCAACTTCATCCGCATCAGGATTCTTAGTATCTGAAGTCGTCCGAATTGACTGTAAACACATAGAAGAAGAAAAATATGAATAACCCAAGGCAAATATTGAGAGTTGCAGCGGTGCGTAACAGTTTGCGCAGTAAAGTAAGCCTGTGGTTGGAGATCCAGTGGCGCAGCAGACAGTCGAGCTGGTGGTTGTGTTGAGGAAGAAGTGCAGCCAGTCAACAAGCGTGTAGAAAACGAAACCTAACTTTCTCTTCTTTTTCTCGCTGCTTTTAAAACATTTGCCCCGGTGCCCCGGTGACACTGTCAATGCGTGATAACGCTGCGCATCACGGTCTTTGAAGCTCTCTGATGATCCAGGAGGGGGTTTGTTTTTCCGGCAGTGACTCCATCGCCCAAAGGCACGCCTATGATTTTATGAATTTGCATGAATAAGCTGCTCCTCAAGTCTCACTTTGGCACGATCCTCCCCTCCAATCAACCCCTCACAGGAATCTTGTGGATTTTTACGCACAGCTCCTACATATTTTACTTTATCCTCTTGCTTCCAAGAAATAATCCCGTCGATGCCGTTTGAATGCGCTCAGGAAATCCAGCTTTGTTTCCCCCCCCGACTCTGTTTAGTTCAACATATTTTTTTCCCCCACTCGTGGAGAAGTTAACTGTTACCTGCCCACTTGACATGCTGCGAGCTTCTGCAACAGTTAGCTAGGTCTGTGGTCTGAAGATGTCAGCTGTGTTTCACCCCGCCCCCCCCCCATCTGAAAGTCACTGAAAGCCCTGCTCAACATGAGCACACTGTTAAGGCTCCACTTTGTAAACCAGCGGACACTTTACTCATATTCTCATAATGCTTTGAATCTGTAGGCCTTGAAGTGCTCATTTACATTAACATGATATTACTCCCCCCACTATTCAATATTTTCTGCTCAAAAGGAGAATTGATGCACCTGAATTCATTCATAAATTACAAGATATTTAGAGCCAGGTGCCATTATCCTTCTATAACAAAATATAGAATTCAAAAAATAAAAAGCAAAATAAATGAATAGCCTATACAATTTTTCGTTTTTAAATCTCTGTCAGATTCAACTAGTGCTGATCTGCATGTAAAGCTCACTTGGTGTGGTCATGTCGCCCTCTGTGGGCTGTTTTAGGTTTTGACATAAAGTAATAGCAGTGTCTTAAAGGGACTATTTCCTATTTAAGTGTCACATGACAGTAACTTGTAGGCTACTAACTCAAATAGCCACCATGGAAATGGGACTTGTGTTGTTTGAAACAGACAGGACATATTATCTCTGTGATCCCATAATCCTGTTACCCCCCCCCCCCCCCCCCCCCCAGACCACGAACAGATCAGGGTCTGCAGTCTCTCCCTGGTAGGAACTGTAAAAGCACCTTTAAATACAATATTTAATTGAAAGAACTACATGATGTTCCTTTAGAGACTATTCTATACCTGCTTTTCTGTAAAGGCTCAGTTTGTCTTAGGGAAACCTATTTAGAAATGTATTCCTATTCTGTCCAGACAGTCCCTGGTTCAGGCAGCACTTGCATGTGAGGGGCTTCAGATGAAAGTGGAGGTGAGGCCCAGCGGAAAGTTAAGGGACAGGCAACAGCCATGTCAGGGTATGGCTGTTGCATACACACCGATGCTCCATTGGGCAGCGTAAAGCCCTGCGTCACTAGCCACCCAGATCTGTAAACCCTGATTATCCCATTTACTCTGTTGCACTTGTCTTAACTCCAAGGCCCACACAGAAGCTGTGCCTCTGCACAGTGTCACTCTTGTCTGCAGGAGGGGACACACAGACAGTCATTTTTATTCATGTTTACAATCACATGGTGCAGCTTTTACAGCGAATACAGCAGTAAAATCAAGCTCCTGAATCACCAACATTTCAAATTAAGAGCTCGAAAAGAAAATGTCAGGGTTTTGTGTACATGCATGATGTGAAAGAAATTTACAAATGAAGAGCTCAAAAAGAAAATGTCAGTTTTTTCTTTTTTCTTTTTTCTTTTTTTTTACATGCATGGTGTCATACTTTTGAAGAATAGAGTTTCAGTTATTTATTTATTTTTAAATATAACTTTGGTTTTCATACTTTGCTTTGGCGCGTGTCAGACAGGTTGATCGCAGGTCCGTGAAATTGAATCTCACATCTGGAAACGTACATGGAACTATCAGTCAGTTACAACGGACCCGAGAGCAGCCTCGTCAATGTGTTTCCCAGGTGTGGAGAGATGGTTGCCATGGTTTGGACCGGGTCCCTCCGCCCAGCACGGTGCAAAGCTAAATCAAAACAGGCTGTCAGAGACTAACAGCAGGTATACGCATACAGCACAACACAGAGACCTGCTGATGGGCTGTTTTGCATAAATACTATACCTTGCACCTCATTACTCACTGTGAAATGGATGATTCATTGGTTGGTGGTTATGGAAGGACATGAATGACATTATGTTGTCAGAAAATTAAATGAGAGCAAGAATTCAAAAACAGTAAACACCTCGGGTGATGCCGATGTCTTTCCCGGTCATCTGATGAGTTTATATTCATTTAGTCAAAACGTTCAGCAACTTCAAATATGGAAAGGAAAAAAAAAAAGAATTCCATAAACACAGTGATGTTTCCCCTCTGCTTCTCTTCTATTCCTCATAAAGCAATCTTTTACTAGCAACGTGTTTGCCAGAGGCAAACTGGACAGTTGAGCCCAATAAAAAAAGAGTTTTGTTTTTCAGGCCATTCATCTGACTGCATGAGTTGGATTTATGTACCATGAAGTGTAACATCTCCTTTGCCTTTGGTTTTTTTTCCTTTAGGTCAGGAAGGTCAGGACTGTCTGCTAGGATGGACCATCAAAGCTAGGATTACTTCACATGATCCAGTATCTCATATCAATTGCACTGATGTATCATGATGGCTACTTTCTCTCAATTCAACACTGCACTCACATTTAATGACATTTTTGCATTTTTTTTGTAGCTGTACCTGTGCCTAATGTCATCAGTATGGAGCTCCAAAGTGTGCAATATAAAATAAAAAAGACATAGTTAGGTAAATTATTATATGAATAAATAATGTAATATGTGTTTTGACCAGATCATTGTGAAATAATAAATACTATGCAAATACTAAAACCAAATGAATTATTATGAAATATTATTAACTTTTATTTAATTATATTTTTGTATTTCAAAAGTCTGTTTTCATTTCATAATAGAGTGAAGAAGTCCCTCCCCTTTCTGGTGTTTACCATCAGACTACATTTGAGAAAAATATATGTACGGGAGTAAATGGAGTCAGACTTAGCAGCATCAGCAGCTAACTGGCTATTTCCGAGATACCTCTGCAGTAGTATGCATTGCCAGACCTTCCTCCACAGCGCTGCGAAGGAGGGTCTGGCTAGTCCACACAGCATTTTTACAGGTTTATTGGCATTTCTTTAAACCAATCACAATCGTCTTGGGCGATGCTAAGCACCGGACGGAGCCACGGTGCCTCTGAAAAATAACCTCAGGAAGGAACTTGTTTTGGTGGAACATGTGTACGTTCAAAGGTTGGTTTAGTTGTGCAACAGAAAACTCAGATTGGACAGATAGTCTAGCTAGCTGTCTGGATTTACCCTGCAGAGATCTGAGGAGCAGTTAACCATAGTCCTCAGAAATCCACCAGAGTTAAGAACGCCAACACAAAGAAAGAGGAAGGTAACAGACATCCGGACAAAAAGAGGGACATCCAGCGGAATTTCCAGCGGCTACGGAGCAATCCCAGAAGTGGAACGTCGTGGATATAGACTACCTTGGCAGTATTTATATTCTCAAAAAGTTCCTCAGTCAGAGAGACAAACAATCTTTCTCCGTGGTTGTTGTAAAATGGAGCTACTTTGTTAGTTAGCTCGCGGTTGGTTAGCCTGCTGGGAGGATGAGGGCACATGTGATTGGCTAAGGGCAAAAGGGACATTATGAAATAAAGCCAGATTAAAAAAAAATGATGATTATTATTATTTTATAATGTTGTATTTATTTATGTAATATTGAATACTTTGGGACTCCATAATCCAGAGTTTTCTTTGCCATTTAAAAGGTTCTGTGAATAATTTTTAGTGGCGGTCCATGTGTTGTTTCCTTCTTTACAAGAATAACATTTTGGAAAAAACACAAAATTCCTGAAAAATTATGACACATTGAATATAATTAATAGTATCATTCACCTCTGCATAAAAATATAAATTTCAGCAAAACCCCATATGGGTTATCTTCTGTAATTGGCCTGCAATAAAGGAAGTTGATGTTCTACCTAGTTTCTAATTACAGCTATTTTTAAGGAATGGAGCTGTGTGACATTTTGTTTGTTTACGGTATCAGCCAGAAGAGATGCTAAGGTTCAGGTTCCTCCTGTGTAATTATTAGAATATGTGTCTCATTAGGAGCAATCCAGCGAAAACCTGACCTTTTTCTACCAACCTCACATTCAGCAGTGGAGGGGAAAACAGACGCTTGTTATGTTGCGCCAAAATGGGAAAATGAGCAGCGATGAGTGATGAAACAATTCCTGCAAGGTGCAAAACAAATCTCTGTTGGCTTGTGTGCAGATTCTTTTGTGATGACAGTAGGTGATTAAATCCAGTGTCAAACAATAGACATTTCATTTTTTAAACTGTCAACAGAAGGGGGAATCCTTTCTCTGCTGATGGGGTAACAGAGAAGTAAAGACGATGGAATAACAGGGTGTCAAATTCAATCGGAAACATGACCTCAGAAACTATGCAGCCAGCGTGAGCATGGTCTCACATACCGTATGGGCGACCAGTTTCTGAGCCAGTGTTGTTTGAGAAAACGCGAGTGATGACATAACTAGAGAACAAATATCCAGGTATTGCCACCCCCCTCTCTGTCTCCTCGCCCACCTTTTCACAGAGATAACTGGATTTCCAGGAGGGCCACATCAGTTCCCGGCTGTCTAAGAGATATTCCCACCGCTGACAGCAGAGTTAGTTTTGGTTGGAGATCAGAGGCACAACGACAGAAATGGGATTTCCAGAACCTTTTCAGTCAAACTGCTTCTGACCCTCAATGACAGTAAACTGGAGAATCGCTCCGCCGTCGAGGAAAAGTAGCATGGGGTTATACAGGATCTGTGGAGAGAAGAAGCAGCAGTAGCAATCACTTCAGTACAGAAAAATCCCTTTATTTCAGATTTATTGTTTTTTATCCTAAAGGGCTGTGTGGTAAGCTTGGTTTTAAATTATGCTGGAAAATTAATGCGGAAGGTTACAGACGGGGTCTTGTGTCACAGGGAGATAGAGAGGCCCATATCTCACCTAATCTGCCTTATTATATGTCTCTGAGATCTCACAGCCTGCAGGTCCAGGGGCAGTAAAGGAGCTCAATGCTGCTGCTGAAGCACTTGAGAGACTAATAGATGCTACAGACACTGTAATCTTGTGCTGTCTCTGGGTAACTCGCTTTCAGGGGATTCACCCCCCCCCCCCCCCCCCCCCCCCACACACACACACACACACAAGCATCCCCCCACCCCACCCCCCCACATTGTTTTCTAATCGGTCATTGTAACTGTACGCTTAAACGCATCCTGCACGCTTAAATGCACGACAGGGGTGCAGGGGCGTCAGACTGGGGGGGGGAAGGGGAACGAGTATCCAGGGCCCTCATGTGAGGAGGGCCCAAAAAGATGCTAGAATAAATAGCTGTGGATGCGGGGAGGGGCCCATAGAGAATGCCTTTCTACCGGGCCCAGCATTTTGTGCTACACCCCTGCACGGGTGTGTCCATTTACAGTAGCAACATGTCATTAGCAGTCATTCGAGATGGAAGCATGAAAGAAAAGACAGGAGGATCAGCGGGGACTTGGAACAAACATATATCGTGTACCTTTATTTAGTGGAGGAATAGTTTGAAATTGTTGGGAAAATACACTTCATTTTTTATTAGAGAGCAGTGTTCAGTTCTATTCGATTCACTTTTATTTATAGTGTCAAATCATAACAGAAGTTACCTCAGGACACTTTACAGATAGAGTCGGTCTACACCGCAGTCTATAAGAAGTGAAAAAGATTGATACCATTCTCGTGTCTGTACAGCAATAAGAAGCTGCAGCCAGCAGCCGGTTAGCTTAATTTAGCATAAAGATTAGAAACACAAGAAACAGTTAGCCTGCGTCTGTCCAAAAGTAACGAAAACGACAATTTGTGTTTTATCGGGGGTTTTGTTTGGGACTATTTCTTGGCCAGGCGCAAAGTTGCCAGCAGCAATGCTCGTAAAACCAAAAGTCGTTTTTACACTTTGGTTTTTGTACGGATTAAACAAACAAGATAGCCTATAACATGTTAATTATTGAGCTTTGGAGGTGATAGAAGGTGGATTTTGTTACCAATGGAAACAGCCAGGTGTTCCCCGTTTATCATTTTTATGCTAAGCTAGCTTCATGCTAAGCTGGCAGCCAGCTAGCTAGCTTAGCATAAAAATGAGAAATTTATAAAATATAAAATGAATAAAATAGCATATATAGCTTTATATTTACTGTGAAGACATGAGAATGGTATAGAAGTTCTCATCTGGCAAGAAAGTGATTAATCCGCAATTTCCACCAACTGCAGAACGTCTGCGGATCTGCTCCGGAACGGCGGTGGAGTCATTAGGTTTCCATTAAAGTCAATGTGTGTATAACGGCTGCGTTCCGACTCCGATGCCGGAGAGCCCCGCAGCAATTCAGCACAGGGCAGATTGTGCGGGACAGGAAGTCGAGCACAGAAACAAACTAAATCATCCAGTTAATTTTCAAAATAAAATACACCATGCTCACGGCAGATCATATTTCCCTGCACTACACCTTGAAAATGTCATAATGGGCGGAGACAGGCCTGAAGTCAACAAATCATAAGTGAATTCGCGAAATCTCGTGGGTCCTCGTGACTACAGCTGTCAGTCATGGCCGCAGCCATTCCACAACAATTCCGGACCTAGTGGGTATTGAAGGACGGCGGAGCATGGAGCGGAGCCGATCCGCAAAATGTTGAACTATGGCTTTAAAAAGGTTGACTTTATATTTTGAGAACAAGATAGGAACAAGCAAAGTCAGAATTGGACCTATAATACGTAACTTATCTTTGTTGTGAGAGTGTGTTGCTGAGACAGAAAAAGACCCTAAATAAAATAGGCTACATTTTCTCAATTTTGTCTGTCTGAAAAATGCCATTTTAGTGTAAAAATGTTCGGGAGATATGTGGCTTGTGAAAAATGGGTCCAATATTTACTTTGGTGACTATAGGGCGAAATAGTACATAATCTGTGGTCAAATTCACTTCTTTCATTGGAATCACTAGATTTAGGACCTTCCACTAGTCTCCTAGTCTATATATACGACATTCCACTTCCGGGATTGCTCTGTTGCCGCTGGAGCAAACCCCTTCCGCTTTCTTTGTGTTGGCATTCTAACCTGAGGACTGATTTCTGAGGACTATGGTAGACTATCTGTCCAATCTGAGTTTTCTGTTGCACAACTAAAACAACTTTTGAACATACACATGTTCCACCTCCCCAAGCAATCATGTGCACAAATATATTTTGCATGTAATATCAGTTAAAATGGGGAAGGATGTGTGTTTACAAAAGTTTTAAGAAAAAAAATGCAGATGAGAAAAGTAGGAGTTATCATGAAGGTAGAAGCTTCTGAAAAAAATCACTCACATTCACAAGAACTGTCATTACATCCTTTGGTTTGGCCCATGCTTTGTGTCAAAGTCACCAAAACCATGCTGTTTGCCAGATGACACGTGGAGGCTGTCAGGCTGACAGCAAGAGAAAAGCAAAAGGACGCCAGCTGAACGACAGCCAAGACAGTAGGAAGGCCAGCACGTTTCTGCTCACACTCTCCAAGTGAAACACTTCCTGAGGCCCTAAGGATCTTTGTAAAGCTGCCGGCAAAATGACGGCTGTGAAGAGAACAGGTAATCCAGGGTTAACTGGTTCCATGTCCACTAAATAGGATTAAAAAGGGCTAGTCGAAAAACTTTCCCCCTCTCCGACTGAGCTACATGTCAGCATTCAAGCCAAAGAAGAGTATGAATAACTCCTAAGGAACTCTTAAGGTATTATGGAGGACCAGTCATCAGGCTGACCTACTGTCCCATTTTGCACTGCCACTTCCATATAAAATGGCTTTGCAATTATCTTTATTTATGTTAGGGAAATTAGATTTTTTTTTTTTTGGGGGGGGGTGGTGGGAGGATTGCACTGGCCGGATTTGATTATCCCCCCCTGTAAATTACGCCTATAAGCTAAAAACATGTATCCATTACTTTAGGCCAGGGGTGTCAAACATACGGCCCGTGGGCCAGAGCCGGCTCGCCAAAGGGTCCAATCAGGTCCACTGGATGACTTTGCAAAGGGCGAAAATTACAAAGACGTAATTAATTCCAAATCCAAATTACCACTTTAATCTCAGAAAATATCAGAGTTATTTTTCCGTAAATTTACGACTTTAATCTTAGAAATTTTATTAGAATTTTTTTCTCGGACTATTACCCCTCTCTTCCGGGTCTGTAACATTATTTATTTTCCTACAATGGAGTTACAATGCTGTCATAGCAGAAGCAACTTGCGTTGCCAACTTCAAGCTTGTCATGTCTAGATCGTTCCATGTTTTCTGTTAGTTTTTCCTGTTTTATTTTGTAGATTCTCTGTTCTCCCTTGTGTTGTCCTGTTTTACTTCCTATTATATATTTTCCCGGCTGTGTGATTACCTGTCCCCGCACTAATGTGTTGCACCTTTGTCTCATTGTCTCCATAGTCTTGTGTATTTAAGTTCAGTCTTCCCTAGGCATGTCGCAATATGCAATAAATCAATTAATCGCATGATAAATAAAAATGAGCTTGATCATTTTTAAATGGAAATTATCGCGGCCGGAAAAACTTGTTTGGTTTGTGCATTTTTTGTTAACAGAGACTGAGAGTCCATTTTATTTATTGTTTTTGGTTGTCTTGTTCATTTATTGTGGATATTTAAAATGTCTTCCAGTTCCAGTGTTAAATATTTTTTAGAAATACAAGTTTATTGATCTTTGAAAAGGTGTACCTGCATTATTATGCCATTATCTTTATATTAGATGAAAATGGTCTCAGAACAACAATATTATCGTTTATTGCAATATTTTCTGGGACAATTTATCGTCCAGCAAAATTTGTTATCGTGACAGGCCTAGTCTTCCCCTTACCCCAGTGTGAGATCGTCTGCTTCCATGGTTCAGCCTTTGAGCGTTTTTCCCTGTGTCCTGTATTCCTGAGTTCCTGTTTTCCCAAATTTCCCTTTTCCACTGATCTTTTTGGAGTGGTTTACTGGTTTGGCCCACTTGAGATCAAATTCAGGGTATGTGGCTCATGAACTCAAATGAGTTTGACAACCCTGCTTTAGGCTATGTATTCTATAGCCTTTTAGCTTACTATTTCAACTTCTCTGCTCGCTAGGTTTCACACACTCTTTATCCATATCTTGGTCCTGTGTTTGCTGACTCTTTGGATAAAAAAAAAATAATATTGTAATTAAAAAAAATTCAATAATCGGTTGACCTACTCTACAATCTTACCATGTACCCACTGGATACCGCTGCAGTACCAAGTACCCCTGGTTACAATAGTAATCCCTGCTGTAGAGCACATCGTTTGCAGAGAAGACCATGACAGAGCAGTGAAGCATATTTGGGGAAGGTGGACTCTTTCTATGGGGAGATGGTGGAGGATAGGCCCTGGCCATCAAGCCTTCCAGGCAGATGGGAAAGTAATAGGGCCGCCTTCCAGACGGTGAGGATAACTTCAGGATTAATTTGTTTTTGGAGAGAAAGGTACGTTCTAGACACTCCACGGAATACCTCCTACATTCCCAAACTGCTCTGACTGGATAGTGCCAGGTTAAATGAGCAAGATCCAAACCCACATTTTTTATTGTCATCTGTTAGGGTCAAGTAATTGTTAATGACTCTTAAATAGTTCTCCAACAGATTGTTACGCTAAGCTTACCAGTCCAGTATGCCTTGGAACAACAGAAAGGAGATATTACACTTTTATAGCAACTGAAATTGTTCAGTTTAAGCTTTTTTTTTTACTTTTCTGGTTAGATTTGTGAGGCTCAAGTCATGTTCCACAACTGTAAATCTATTTCATACAGTATATGCTGTGAACTGAAAACTGCAGATTTTTGTGGCCGGTTTAGCTCAGTTGGTAGAGCAGGCACACATATGTAGAGATTTACTCCTTGACGTAGCGGCCGCAGGTTTGACGCCAACCTGCAGCCCTTTGCTGCATGTCATTCCCTCTCTCCCCTTTCATGTCTTCATCTGTCCTGTGGAAATAAAGGCCTAAAAATGCCCCCCCCCAAAAAAAGAAAAGTGCTGATTTTGCTTTGTAATTAAGAGATTTTAGGTTAAGTGTTTTTTTTTATGAAAACATTGCACTGTTTTTCTCCTACATAGGAAGTTGAAGTCCGAGATAAAAATGAGACGAAGGTTGATGAAAGTAATAACACATAATGACAGCAACATGAATGTGTAACCTTATCTGCCCTGTAGTACTTGCACTAACCGAGGCAGATCACTGAATGCAATAAGAAGTTCATAATGACCATCTTAAATTCAATTATACAAGCAAAAGGTGGCTATACAGTGAGGAAAATAAGTATTTGAACACCCTGCTATTTTGCAAGTTCTCCCACTTGGAAATCATGGAGGGGTCTGAAATTGTCATCGTAGGTGCATGTCCACTGTGAGAGACATAATCTAAAAACAAAAATCCAGAAATCACAATGTATGATTTTTTTAACTATTTATTTGTATGATACAGCTGCAAATAAGTATTTGGACACCTGTCTATCAGCTAGAATTCTGACCCTCAAAGACCTGTTAGTCTGCCTTTAAAATGTCCACCTCCACTCCATTTATTATCCTAATTTAGATGCACCAGTTTGAGGTCGTTAGCTGCATAAAGACACCTGTCCACCCCATACAATCAGTGAGAATCCAACTACTAACATGGCCAAGACCAAAGAGCTGTCCAAAGACACTAGAGACAAAATTGTACACCTCCACAAGGCTGGAAAGGGCAACGGGGAAATTGCCAAGCAGCTTGGTGAAAAAAGGTCCACTGTTGGAGCAATCATTAGAAAATGGAAGAAGCTAAACATGACTGTCAATCTCCCTCGGACTGGGACTCCATGCAAGATCTCACCTCGTGGGGTCTCAATGATCCTAAGAAAAGTGAGAAATCAGCCCAGGACTACACGGGAGGAGCTGGTCAATGACCTGAAAAGAGCTGGGACCACCGTTTCCAAGGTTACTGTTGGTAATACACTAAGACGTCATGGTTTGAAATCATGCATGGCACGGAAGGTTCCCCTGCTTAAACCAGCACATGTCAAGGCCCGTCTTAAGTTTGCCAATGACCATGTGGATGATCCAGAGGAGTCATGGGAGAAAGTCATGTGGTCAGATGAGACCAAAATAGAACTTTTTGGTCATAATTCCACTAACCGTGTTTGGAGGAAGAAGAATGATGAGTACCATCCCAAGAACACCATCCCTACTGTGAAGCATGGGGGTGGTAGCATCATGCTTTGGGGGTGTTTTTCTGCACATGGGACAGGGCGACTGCACTGTATTAAGGAGAGGATGACCGGGGCCATGTATTGCGAGATTTTGGGGAACAACCTCCTTCCCTCAGTTAGAGCATTGAAGATGGGTCGAGGCTGGATCTTCCAACATGACAATGACCCGAAGCACACAGCCAGGATAACCAAGGAGTGGCTCTGTAAGAAGCATATCAAGGTTCTGGCGTGGCCTAGCCAGTCTCCAGACCTAAACCCAATAGAGAATCTTTGGAGGGAGCTCAAACTCCGTGTTTCTCAGCGACAGCCCAGAAACCTGACTGATCTAGAGAAGATCTGTGTGGAGGAGTGGGCCAAACTCCCTCCTGCAGTGTGTGCAAACCTGGTGAAAAACTACAGGAAACGTTTGACCTCTGTAATTGCAAACAAAGGCTACTGTACCAAATATTAACATTGATTTTCTCAGGTGTTCAAATACTTATTTGCAGCTGTATCATACAAATAAATAGTTAAAAATCATACATTGTGATTTCTGGATTTTTGTTTTTAGATTATGTCTCTCACAGTGGACATGCACCTACGATGACAATTTCAGACCCCTCCATGATTTCCAAGTGGGAGAACCTGCAAAATAGCAGGGTGTTCAAATACTTATTTTCCTCACTGTAACTAGTAAAGTGTTTTGAAGAATTATGTTTTGGGACTAAAGTTGTCTTTAAAGTATTAGCTATACATTTTTGTATATACATGAAAAATGTTTTCTTAAAGGTGCTGTAAGTAGGATTGCGAAGATCCAGGACTTAGCCAAATGAACATCGACAACTTCTCAGTCCCTCCCCCCTTTCTGCTAAACGGTCTCCTAAGCCCCTCCCCCCCACAAGGGGCTATTTCTCCACCAATGCAGCTCTGGCCTTCGGGTCACTGTGACCCATACGTTATTCCGTGGTATTTCTCCACTTGAGCAGCTCTGGCCTTCGGGTCATTGTGACCCATACGTTATTCCGTGGTATTTCTCCACTTGAGCAGCTCTGGCCTTCGGGTCACTGTGACCTATACGTTATTCCGTGGAATTTCTCCACCAATGCAGCTCTGGCCTTCGGGTCATTGTGACCCATACGTTATTCCGTGGTATTTCTCCACCACTGCAGCTCTGGCCTTCGGGTCACTGTGACCCATACGTTATTCCGTGGTATTTCTCCACCACCGCAGCTCTGGCCTTCGGGTCACTGTGACCCATACGTTATTCCGTGGTATTTCTCCACTTGAGCAGCTCTTGCCGTCAGGTCACTGTGACCCATACCTTATTCGAGGGTATTTCTCCACTACCGCAGCTCTGGCCTTCGGGTCATTGTGACCCATACGTTATTCCGTGGCATTTCTCCACCATCGCAGCTCTGGCCTTCGGGTCACTGTGACCCATACGTTATTCCGTGGTATTTCTCCACTTGAGCAGCTCTGGCCTTCAGGTCATTGTGACCCATACGTTATTCCGTGGTATTTCTCCACTTGAGCAGCTCTGGCCTTCGGGTCACTGTGACCCATACGTTATTCTGTGGCATTTCTCCACCAATGCAGCTCTGGCCTTCGGGTCATTGTGACCCATACGTTATTCCGTGGTATTTCTCCACCACCGCAGCTCTGGCCTTCGGGTCATTGTGACCCATACGTTATTCCGTGGTATTTCGCCACTACCGCAGCTCTGGCCTTCGGGTCATTGTGACCCATACGTTATTCCGTGGTATTTCTCCACTTGAGCAGCTCTGGCCTTCGGGTCATTGTGACCCATACGTTATTCCGTGGTATTTCTCCACTTGAGCAGCTCTGGCTTTCGGGTCACTGTGACCCACACGTTATTCCGTGGTATTTCTCCACTTGAGCAGCTCTGGCCTTCGGGTCATTGTGACCCATACGTTATTCCGTGGTATTTCTCCACTGCCGCAGCTCTGGCCTTCGGGTCACTGTGACCCATACGTTATTCGTTGGTATTTCTCCACCACCGCAGCTTTGGTCTTCGGGTCACTGTGACCCACGCGTTATTCAGCTTGTAGTACTAAAACAGAAAGGGTAAGGGAACGGGTAAATGAAAGAAACCTCATCCTCGTCCTACTAAACACTTTTATTATACACACACACACACACACACACACACACACACACAAATATGCACTGTACACATATAGACTGTACACATTTGTCTTCTTGCTTTTATCATCTTTGCTGCTTCTTCATCTTCTTCTTCTTATTCTTCTTCTTATTTTGGACCTTCGCACTCTTTGTACTCGCCTCGGCAGCGACGCTGGCATGGCCCGTTGTGTGATTCTAGATTTGGAGCTGCGTCGGGATCTCTCCCATGCGGCAGGCAATGACCCCCAAGGGGAAGAGGTACAAGAAGACACAGAAGAAGAAGACCCAGAAAAAGAAGACACCGAAACCGAAGACACAGAAAATGAAGACACAGAAAGCGAAGACACAGAAAACGAAGAAGAAGATGATGAACATGACCACAGCCACCGAGACAAACACGGCGACGGAGAAAAGGACTGCCACGTCGCCAAAGACCATGACCACGACGCAGGAGAAGACGACTACAGCGACGGCGACGACAACAACGACGAGGCCGACAACCAAGACGAACGAGCCGACGAACAAGCAGATGAACGAGGAGAAGAACAAGGAGAAGAACAAGGAGCGCACGCAGCACAAGAGGGTGGATGGCCAAGGGCAGATGAAGACAACGAGGTCCAAGACGACGAGGACCAGGATGCGGAGCAAGACGAGGAGTATGAGGAGGAGGAGGAGGAGGAGAGCGAAAGGTTCGCCTCGAGAAACAGCGAGATCGAATGGTCCTCCACGACGTATCACCCCCGTCGCCCTGGACCTCGCCGCCGTCGTGCCGAATACAAAGAGGACGAGGAACAACAAGTGGACGATGACGACGACGACGAACAAGACCAACGTGACCGAGACGAAGACGAGCGACACGACCAACACGACCAAGACGAACAGCGACAACAAGACCCGGCCAGACGCGGCCACACGCGTCCGCAGAGCCCCGGACCCACAGAATACGCGGCCACACGCGTCCGCGATATACTCTCCGCTTTCGAGTTGTTTGTCACGCGGCACAAAGAAGAGATCGTGGTGACCACCACGAACATCAAGGGCCTAAGGAAGTGCGGCAACAAATGGGCCGTGGAGAGCCTGTGGCACAAGCCTTCCTCCCCATTCTCGTCTCGTCGTCCACCCAAGGTCGATGCTCCTTCCGCCAGTACATGCCCAGCAAGCCCGCCAGGTACGGACTCAAGTCCTGGGTGGCCTGCGACGCCGCGTCCAGCTACGCTTGGAACATGCAGATGTACACGGGCAAGTCGGCGAGCCTGAAAGGAATCTGGGCGTGCGGGTGGTGCTGGACGTGACCGAGGGCCTGCTGGGTCCACACAACTTTTTCACCTCCTACGAGCTGGCCCGGCGGCTGCTCATCGAGAGGCGTCTCACCGTGGTGGGCCCGATGCGCAAAAACAAGCCCGAGCTGCCGCGCGCCTTGCTCGCCACCAAGGACCATGCGCTCTTCTCGTCCCGGTTCGCCTTTCACGCCCACCGTCACCCTGGTGTCCTACGTGCCCAAGAGGAACAAGAACGTGGTGCTGCTGAGCACGCTGCACACGGGGAAGGCACGCGTCAGCGCCACCAGGGACGCCAAGCCGGACATCATTCTGCACTACAACAGCACCAAGGGCGGCGTGGACAACATGGACAAGCTCGTCGGCACGTACAGCTACCGCAGGAAGACGTGGCACTCGTCAAAGCCACGACGAGCAGGGCAGTGGCCGCTGGAGAGCGCGCCGAGGTCGTCGACGGCGGCGACGCGGAATAGACCGCGCCCCGAGTGGCCAGCAGGAGGAAGAGGTGTCAGCTCTGTCCAAAGACAAAGGACCGCAAGACATACACCGTGTGCGGGACCTGCAAGAGATACATCTGCGAGAGATGCACGCGGCTCTGCTGCGCGGACTGCGCGAGCCAGTAGCCTCTTGGCTATCGCGCGGCGCCGGTTTGAGCTTTGACTTTATAAAAAAACCACACCACCACGACGTCGACTTTCAACTGCAACAAGGGGTCCCCGGGGACCCCGAGGGACGAGGCCGCCACAAGGGCGGTAGCGAGACAAGAATGCAATTGAATAGGCGAGGGTCCCGGAGACCCCAAGGGCCAGGCCGCGGTAGTTGACGTGGGAATGAATTCAATTAGTAGATGAGGGGACGAGGCGAGCGGGTGAAGTGGAATACAATAAGCGAGGGTCGCCGTGACCCCGAAGGATGTGGCCGCGAGGCTGGTAGAAAGTCGCCGTGACACGAAGGACAACACAAGGGTTAACCAAATGGCCGAATTTGGATTCCCGTTGAATTTGAAACCTGATTTGCATACTACGGCTCTTCACGTTTGTAGGGATGCCAAACATGTCCATATCTACTGTGGAATTATGGAGAAAAGCCAGAAAAAAGATAACTCAAACAAATCCAGATTTGTTGCTAAACCTCCTGACTTTGTGCTGTCCCCAAACGGCCAAATATCGATTCCCGTTGAATTTGAAACCTGATTCGCATACTACAGCTCTTCACGTTTGTAGGTATGCCCAACATGTCCATATCTACTATGGAATTATGGAGAAAAGCCAGAAAAAAGCCAACTCAAACAAATCCAGATTTGTTGCTAAACCTCCTGACTTTGCGATTCCCCAAATGGCCGAATTTGGATTCCCGTTGAATTTGAAAGCTGATTTGCATACTACAGCTCTTCACGTTTGTAGGGATGCCCAACATGTCCATATCTACTATGGAATTATGGAGAAAAGCCCGAAAATAGCCAACTCAAACAAATCCAGATTTGTTGCTAAACCTCCTGACTTTGTGCTGTCCCCAAACGGCCAAATATCGATTCCCGTTGAATTTGAAACCTGATTTGCATACTACGGCTCTTCACGTTTGTAGGGATGCCTAACATGTCCATATCTACTGTGGAATTGTGTAGAAAAGCCAGAAAAAAGCCAGCTCAAACAAAAACAGATTTCGACAATTATGTTGCTAAACCTCCTGACTTGTGCTGTACACAAACGGCCAAATATCGATTCACGTTGAATTTGAAACCTGATTCGCATCTACAGCTCTTCACGTTTGTAGGTATGCCTAACATGTGAATATATACTGTGGAAATATGGAGAAAAGCCAGAAATAAACCAACTCAAACAAATCCAGATTTGTTGCTAAACCTCCTGACTTTGTGCTGTCCCCATACGGCCAAATATCGATTCCCGTTGAATTTGAAACCTGATTTGCATGCTACAGCTCTTCACGTTTGTAGAGATGCCTAACATGTCCATATCTATTGTGGAATTATGTAGAAAATCCAGAAAAAAGCCAGCTCAAACAAATCCAGATTTTGACAATTATGTTGCTAAACCTCCTGAATTTGTGCTGTACCCAAACGGCTAAATATGGGTTCCCGTTGAATTTGAAACCTGATTTGCATACTACGACTCTTCACGTTTGTAGGGATGCCTAACATGTCCAAATTTGTTGTGGAATTATGTAGAAAAGCCAGAAAAAAGCCAGCTCAAACAAATCCAGATTTTGACAATTATGTTGCTAAACCTCCTGAATTTGTGCTGTCCCCAAACGGCCAAATATCGATTCACGTTGAATTTGAAACCTGATTTGCATACTACTGCTCTTCACGTTTGTAGGTATGCCTAACATGTCCATATCTACTGTGGACATATGGAGAAAAGCCAGAAATAAACCAACTCAAACAAATCCAGATTTGTTGCTAAACCTCCTGACTTTGCGCTTAACCAAATGGCCTAATATCGATTCCCGTTGAATTTGAAACCTGATTCGCATACTACAGCTCTTCACATTTGTAGGTATGCCCAACATGTCCATATCTACTATGGAATTATGGAGAAAAGCCAGAAAAAAGCCAACTCAAACAAATCCAGATTTGTTGCTAAACCTCCTGACTTTGCGATTCCCCAAATGGCCGAATTTGGATTCCCGTTGAATTTGAAACCTGATTCGCATACTACAGCTCTTCACGTTCGTAGGTAATCCCAACATGTCCATATCTACTGTGTAAATATGGAGAAAAGCCAGAAAAAAGCCGACTCAAACAAATACAGATTTGTTGCTAAACCTTCGGACTTTGCACTTCCCCAATTGGCCGAATATTGATTCCCGTTGAATTTGAAACCTGATTCGCATACTACAGCTCTTCACGTTTGTAGGTATGCCCAACATGTCCATATCTACTATGGAATTATGGAGAAAAGCCAGAAAAAAGCCAACTCAAACAAATCCAGATTTGTTGCTAAACCTCCTGACTTTGCGATTCCCCAAATGGCCGAATTTGGATTCCCGTTGAATTTGAAAGCTGATTTGCATACTACAGCTCTTCACGTTTGTAGGGATGCCCAACATGTCCATATCTACTATGGAATTATGGAGAAAAGCCCGAAAATAGCCAACTCAAACAAATCCAGATTTGTTGCTAAACCTCCTGACTTTGTGCTGTCCCCAAACGGCCAAATATCGATTCCCGTTGAATTTGAAACCTGATTTGCATATTACGGCTCTTCACGTTTGTAGGGATGCCTAACATGTCCATATCTACTGTGGAATTGTGTAGAAAAGCCAGAAAAAAGCCAGCTCAAACAAAAACAGATTTCGACAATTATGTTGCTAAACCTCCTGACTTGTGCTGTACACAAACGGCCAAATATCGATTCACGTTGAATTTGAAACCTGATTCGCATCTACAGCTCTTCACGTTTGTAGGTATGCCTAACATGTGAATATATACTGTGGAAATATGGAGAAAAGCCAGAAATAAACCAACTCAAACAAATCCAGATTTGTTGCTAAACCTCCTGACTTTGTGCTGTCCCCATACGGCCAAATATCGATTCCCGTTGAATTTGAAACCTGATTTGCATGCTACAGCTCTTCACGTTTGTAGAGATGCCTAACATGTCCATATCTATTGTGGAATTATGTAGAAAATCCAGAAAAAAGCCAGCTCAAACAAATCCAGATTTTGACAATTATGTTGCTAAACCTCCTGAATTTGTGCTGTACCCAAACGGCCAAATATGGGTTCCCGTTGAATTTGAAACCTGATTTGCATACTACGACTCTTCACGTTTGTAGGGATGCCTAACATGTCCAAATTTGTTGTGGAATTATGTAGAAAAGCCAGAAAAAAGCCAGCTCAAACAAATCCAGATTTTGACAATTATGTTGCTAAACCTCCTGAATTTGTGCTGTCCCCAAACGGCCAAATATCGATTCACGTTGAATTTGAAACCTGATTCGCATACTACTGCTCTTCACGTTTGTAGATATGCCTAACATGTCCATATCTACTGTGGACATATGGAGAAAAGCCAGAAATAAACCAACTCAAACAAATCCAGATTTGTTGCTAAACCTCCTGACTTTGCGCTTAACCAAATGGCCTAATATCGATTCCCGTTGAATTTGAAACCTGATTCGCATACTACAGCTCTTCACATTTGTAGGTATGCCCAACATGTCCATATCTACTATGGAATTATGGAGAAAAGCCAGAAAAAAGCCAACTCAAACAAATCCAGATTTGTTGCTAAACCTCCTGACTTTGCGATTCCCCAAATGGCCGAATTTGGATTCCCGTTGAATTTGAAACCTGATTCGCATACTACAGCTCTTCACGTTCGTAGGTAATCCCAACATGTCCATATCTACTGTGTAAATATGGAGAAAAGCCAGAAAAAAGCCGACTCAAACAAATACAGATTTGTTGCTAAACCTTCGGACTTTGCACTTCCCCAATTGGCCGAATTTTGATTCCCGTTGAATTTGAAAGCTGATTTGCATACTACAGCTCTTCATGTTTGTAGGGATGCCCAACATGTCCATATCTACCGTGGAATTATGGACAAAAGCCAGAAAAAAGCAAAATCAAACAAATCCAGATTTGTTGCTAAACCTCCTGACTTTGTGCTGTCCCGAAACGGCCAAATATCGATTCCCGTTGAATTTGAAACCTGATTCGCATACTACAGCTCTTCATATTTGTAGGTATGCCCAACATGTCCATATCTACTATGGAATTATGGAGAAAAGCCAGAAAAAAGCCAACTCAAACAAATCCAGATTTGTTGCTAAACCTCCTGACTTTGCGATTCCCCAAATGGCCGAATTTGGATTCCCGTTGAATTTGTAACCTGATTTGCATACTACAGCTCTTCACGTTTGTAGGTATGCTCAACATGTCCATATCTACTGTGGAATTATGGAGAAAAGTCAGAAAAAAGCCAACTCAAACAAATCCAGATTTGTTGCTAAACCTCCTGACTTTGCGCTTAACCAAATGGCCGAATTTGGATTCCCGTTGAATTTGAAAGCTGATTTGCATACTACAGCTCTTCATGTTTGTAGGGATGCCCAACATGTCCATATCTACCGTGGAATTATGGACAAAAGCCAGAAAAAAGCCAAATCAAACAAATCCAGATTTGTTGCTAAACCTCCTGACTTTGTGCTGTCCCGAAACGGCCAAATATCGATTCCCGTTGAATTTGAAACCTGATTCGCATACTACAGCTCTTCACATTTGTAGGTATGCCCAACATGTCCATATCTACTATGGAATTATGGAGAAAAGCCAGAAAAAAGCCAACTCAAACAAATCCAGATTTGTTGCTAAACCTCCTGACTTTGCGATTCCCCAAATGGCCGAATTTGGATTCCCGTTGAATTTGAAACCTGATTCGCATACTACAGCTCTTCACGTTTGTAGGTATGCCCAATGTCCATATCTACTGTGGAATTATGGAGAAAAGCCAGAAAAAAGCCAACTCAAACAAATCCATATTTTGACAAATAAGTTGCTAAAACTACTGACTTTGTACTGTCCCCAAATGGCCAAATATGGATTCCCATTGAATTTGAAACCTGATTTGCATACTACAGCTCTTCGCGTTTGTAAGGATGCCCAACATGTCCATATCTACTGTGGAATTATGGAGAAAAGCCAGAAAAAAGCCAACTCAAACAAATCCAGATTTGTTGCTAAACCTCCTGACTTTGCGCTTCCCCAAATGACCGAATTTGGATTCCCGTTGAATTTGTAACCTGATTTGCATACTACAGCTCTTCACGTTTGTAGGTATGCTCAACATGTCCATATCTACTGTGGAATTATGGAGAAAAGTCAGAAAAAAGCCAACTCAAACAAATCCAGATTTGTTGCTAAACCTCCTGACTTTGCGCTTAACCAAATGGCCGAATTTGGATTCTCGTTGAATTTGAAAGCTGATTTGCATACTACAGCTCTTCATGTTTGTAGGGATGCCCAACATGTCCATATCTACCGTGGAATTATGGACAAAAGCCAGAAAAAAGCCAAATCAAACAAATCCAGATTTGTTGCTAAACCTCCTGACTTTGTGCTGTCCCGAAACGGCCAAATATCGATTCCCGTTGAATTTGAAACCTGATTTGCATACTACAGCTCTTCACGTTTGTAGGTAATCCCAACATGTCCATATCTACTGTGGAAATATGGAGAAAAGCCAGAAAAAAGCCGACTCAAACAAATCCAGATTTGTTGCTAAACCTTCGGACTTTGCACTTCCCCAATTGGCCGAATTTTGATTCCCGTTGAATTTGAAACCTGATTCGCATACTACAGCTCTTCACGTTTGTAGGTATGCTCAACATGTCCATATCTACTGTGGAATTATGGAGAAAAGTCAGAAAAAAGCCAACTCAAACAAATCCAGATTTGTTGCTAAACCTCCTGACTTTGCGCTTAACCAAATGGCCGAATTTGGATTCCCGTTGAATTTGAAAGCTGATTTGCATACTACAGCTCTTCATGTTTGTAGGGATGCCCAACATGTCCATATCTACCGTGGAATTATGGACAAAAGCCAGAAAAAAGCCAAATCAAACAAATCCAGATTTGTTGCTAAACCTCCTGACTTTGTGCTGTCCCGAAACGGCCAAATATCGATTCCCGTTGAATTTGAAACCTGATTTGCATACTACAGCTCTTCACGTTTGTAGGTAATCCCAACATGTCCATATCTACTGTGGAATTATGGAGAAAAGCCAGAAAAAAGCCAACTCAAACAAATCCAGATTTGATGCTAAACCTCCTGAATTTGCGTTTCCCCAAATGGCCGAATTTGGATGCCCGTTGAATTTGAAACCTGATTTGCATACTACAGCTCTTCACATTTGTAGGTATGCCCAACATGTCCATATCTACTATGGAATTATGGAGAAAAGCCAGAAAAAAGCCAACTCAAACAAATCCAGATTTGTTGCTAAACCTCCTGACTTTGCGATTCCCCAAATGGCCGAATTTGGATTCCCGTTGAATTTGAAACCTGATTCGCATACTACAGCTCTTCACGTTCGTAGGTAATCCCAACATGTCCATATCTACTGTGTAAATATGGAGAAAAGCCAGAAAAAAGCCGACTCAAACAAATACAGATTTGTTGCTAAACCTTCGGACTTTGCACTTCCCCAATTGGCCGAATTTTGATTCCCGTTGAATTTGAAAGCTGATTTGCATACTACAGCTCTTCATGTTTGTAGGGATGCCCAACATGTCCATATCTACCGTGGAATTATGGACAAAAGCCAGAAAAAAGCAAAATCAAACAAATCCAGATTTGTTGCTAAACCTCCTGACTTTGTGCTGTCCCGAAACGGCCAAATATCGATTCCCGTTGAATTTGAAACCTGATTCGCATACTACAGCTCTTCATATTTGTAGGTATGCCCAACATGTCCATATCTACTATGGAATTATGGAGAAAAGCCAGAAAAAAGCCAACTCAAACAAATCCAGATTTGTTGCTAAACCTCCTGACTTTGCGATTCCCCAAATGGCCGAATTTGGATTCCCGTTGAATTTGTAACCTGATTTGCATACTACAGCTCTTCACGTTTGTAGGTATGCTCAACATGTCCATATCTACTGTGGAATTATGGAGAAAAGTCAGAAAAAAGCCAACTCAAACAAATCCAGATTTGTTGCTAAACCTCCTGACTTTGCGCTTAACCAAATGGCCGAATTTGGATTCCCGTTGAATTTGAAAGCTGATTTGCATACTACAGCTCTTCATGTTTGTAGGGATGCCCAACATGTCCATATCTACCGTGGAATTATGGACAAAAGCCAGAAAAAAGCCAAATCAAACAAATCCAGATTTGTTGCTAAACCTCCTGACTTTGTGCTGTCCCGAAACGGCCAAATATCGATTCCCGTTGAATTTGAAACCTGATTCGCATACTACAGCTCTTCACATTTGTAGGTATGCCCAACATGTCCATATCTACTATGGAATTATGGAGAAAAGCCAGAAAAAAGCCAACTCAAACAAATCCAGATTTGTTGCTAAACCTCCTGACTTTGCGATTCCCCAAATGGCCGAATTTGGATTCCCGTTGAATTTGAAACCTGATTCGCATACTACAGCTCTTCACGTTTGTAGGTATGCCCAATGTCCATATCTACTGTGGAATTATGGAGAAAAGCCAGAAAAAAGCCAACTCAAACAAATCCATATTTTGACAAATAAGTTGCTAAAACTACTGACTTTGTACTGTCCCCAAATGGCCAAATATGGATTCCCATTGAATTTGAAACCTGATTTGCATACTACACCTCTTCACGTTTGTAGGTATGCCCAACATGTCCATATCTACTATGGAATTATGGAGAAAAGCCAGAAAAAAGCCAACTCAAACAAATCCAGATTTGTTGCTAAACCTCCTGACTTTGCGATTCCCCAAATGGCCGAATTTGGATTCCCATTGAATTTGAAACCTGATTTGCATACTACAGCTCTTCGCGTTTGTAAGGATGCCCAACATGTCCATATCTACTGTGGAATTATGGAGAAAAGCCAGAAAAAAGCCAACTCAAACAAATCCAGATTTGTTGCTAAACCTCCTGACTTTGCGCTTCCCCAAATGACCGAATTTGGATTCCCGTTGAATTTGTAACCTGATTTGCATACTACAGCTCTTCACGTTTGTAGGTATGCTCAACATGTCCATATCTACTGTGGAATTATGGAGAAAAGTCAGAAAAAAGCCAACTCAAACAAATCCAGATTTGTTGCTAAACCTCCTGACTTTGCGCTTAACCAAATGGCCGAATTTGGATTCTCGTTGAATTTGAAAGCTGATTTGCATACTACAGCTCTTCATGTTTGTAGGGATGCCCAACATGTCCATATCTACCGTGGAATTATGGACAAAAGCCAGAAAAAAGCCAAATCAAACAAATCCAGATTTGTTGCTAAACCTCCTGACTTTGTGCTGTCCCGAAACGGCCAAATATCGATTCCCGTTGAATTTGAAACCTGATTTGCATACTACAGCTCTTCACGTTTGTAGGTAATCCCAACATGTCCATATCTACTGTGGAAATATGGAGAAAAGCCAGAAAAAAGCCGACTCAAACAAATCCAGATTTGTTGCTAAACCTTCGGACTTTGCACTTCCCCAATTGGCCGAATTTTGATTCCCGTTGAATTTGAAACCTGATTCGCATACTACAGCTCTTCACGTTTGTAGGTATGCTCAACATGTCCATATCTACTGTGGAATTATGGAGAAAAGTCAGAAAAAAGCCAACTCAAACAAATCCAGATTTGTTGCTAAACCTCCTGACTTTGCGCTTAACCAAATGGCCGAATTTGGATTCCCGTTGAATTTGAAAGCTGATTTGCATACTACAGCTCTTCATGTTTGTAGGGATGCCCAACATGTCCATATCTACCGTGGAATTATGGACAAAAGCCAGAAAAAAGCCAAATCAAACAAATCCAGATTTGTTGCTAAACCTCCTGACTTTGTGCTGTCCCGAAACGGCCAAATATCGATTCCCGTTGAATTTGAAACCTGATTTGCATACTACAGCTCTTCACGTTTGTAGGTAATCCCAACATGTCCATATCTACTGTGGAATTATGGAGAAAAGCCAGAAAAAAGCCAACTCAAACAAATACAGATTTGATGCTAAACCTCCTGAATTTGCGTTTCCCCAAATGGCCGAATTTGGATGCCCGTTGAATTTGAAACCTGATTTGCATACTACGGCTCTTCACGTTTGTAGTGATGCCCAACATGTCCATATCTACTGTGGAAATATGGAGAAAACCAAGAAAAAAGCCAACTCAAACAAATCCAGATTTGTTGCTAAACCTCCTGACTTTGCGCTTCCCCAAATGCCCGAATTTGGATTCCCGTTGAATTTGAAACCTGATTTGCATACTACAGCTCTTCACGTTTGTAGAGATGCCTAACATGTCCATATCTATTGTGGAATTATGTAGAAAAGCCAGAAAAAGCCAGCTCAAAAAAATCCAGATTTCGACAATTATGTTGCTAAACCTCCTGACTTTGTGCTGTACCCAAACGCCAAATATGGGTTCCCGTTGAATTTGAAACCTGATTCGCATACTACGACTCTTCACATTTGTAGGGATGCCCAACATGTCCATATCTACTGTGGAATTATGGAGAAAAGCCAGAAAAAAGCCAACTCAAACAAATCCAGATTTGTTGCTAAACCTCCTGACTTTGCGCTTCTCCAAATGGCCGAATTTGGATTCCAGTTGAATTTGAAACCTGATTTGCATACTACGGCTCTTCACGTTTGTAGTGATGCCCAACATGTCCATATCTACTGTGGAAATATGGAGAAAACCAAGAAAAAAGACAACTCAAACAAATCCAGATTTGTTACTAAACCTCCTGACTTTGTGCTGTCCCCAAACGGCCAAATATGGATTTCGATTGATTTTGAAACCCGATTCACATGCTACAGCTCTTCACGTTTGTAGGTATGCACAACATGTCCATATCTAATGTGGAATTATGGAGAAAAGCCAGAAAAAAGCCAACTCAAACAAATCCAGATTTCGACAATTATGTTGCTAAACCTCCTGACTTTGTGCTGTGCCCAAACGGCCAAATATGGATTCCAGTTGAATTTGAAACCTGATTCACATACTACAGCTCTTCACGTTTGTAGGGATGCCCAACATGTCCATATCTAATGTGGAATTATGGAGAAAAGCCAGAAAAAAGCCAACTCAAACAAATCCAGATTTCGACAATTATGTTGCTAAACCTCCTGACTTTGTGCTGTCCCCAAACGGCCAAATATGGATTCCCGTTGAATTTGAAACCTGATTCACATACTACAGCTCTTCAAGTTTGTAGGGCTGCCCAACATGTCCATATCTACTGTGGAAATAAGGATAAAACCAAGAAAAAAGCCAACTCAAACAAATAAAGATTTGTTGCTAAACCTTCTGACTTTATGATGTCCCCAAACGGCCAAATATGGATTCCCGTTGAATTTGAAACCTGATTCGCATACTACAGCTCTTCACGTTTGTAGGTATGCCCAATGTCCATATCTACTGTGGAATTATGGAGAAAAGCCAGAAAAAAGCCAACTCAAACAAATCCAGATTTTGACAATTAAGTTGCTAAAACTACTGACTTTGTGCTGTCCCCAAACGGCCAAATATGGATTCCCATTGAATTTGAAACCTGATTTGCATACTACACCTCTTCACGTTTGTAGGTATGCCCAACATGTCCATATCTACTGTGGAATGATGGAGAAAAGCCAGAAAAAAGCCAACTCAAACAAATCCAGATGTGTTGCTAAACCTCCTGACTTTGTGCTGTCCCCAAACGGCCAAATATCTATTCCCGTTGAATTTGAAACCTGATTCGCAAACTACACCTCTTCACGTTTGTAGGTATGCCCAACATGTCCATATCTACTGTGGAATTATGGAGAAAAGCCAGAAAAAAGCCAACTCAAACAAATCCAGATTTGTTGCTAAACCTTCGGACTTTGTGCTGTCCCCAAACGGCCAAATATCGTTTCCCGTTTAATTTGAAACCTGATTCGCATACAACAGCTCTTCACGTTTGTAGGGATGTCCAACATGTCCATATCTACTGAGGAATTATGGAGAAAAGCCAGAAAAAAGCCAACTCAAATAAATCCAGATTAGATGCTAAACCTCCTGACTTTGTGCTGTCCCCAAACGGCCAAATATCGTTTCCCGTTGAATTTGAAACCTGATTCGCATACAACAGCTCTTCTCGTTTGTAGGTATGCCCAACATGTCCATATCTACTGTGGAATTATGGAGAAAAGCCAGAAAAAAGCCAACTCAAACAAACCCGGATATGTTGCTAATCCTCCTGACTTTGTGCTGTACCCAAACGGCCAAATATGGGTTCCCGTTGAATTTGAAACCTGATTCGCATACTACGACTCTTCACATTTGTAGGGATTCCCAATATGTCCATATCTACAGTGGAATTATGGAGAAAAGCCAGAAAAAAGCCAACTCAAACAAATCCAGATTTCAACAATTACGTTGCTAATCCTCCTGACTTTGTGCTGTCCCCAAACGGCCAAATATGGATTTCGATTGATTTTGAAACCTGATTCTCATGTTACAGCTCTTCACGTTTGTAGGTATGCACAACATGTCCATATCTAATGTGGAATTATGGAGAAAAGCCAGAAAAAAGCCAACTCAAACAAATCCAGATTTCGACAATTATGTTGCTAAACCTCCTGACTTTGTGCTGTCCCCAAACGGCCAAATATGGATTCCAGTTGAATTTGAAACCTGATTCACATACTACAGCTCTTCACGTTTGTAGGGATGCCCAACATGTCCATATCTAATGTGGAATTATGGAGAAAAGCCAGAAAAAAGCCAACTCAAACAAATCCAGATTTCGACAATTATGTTGCTAAACCTCCTGACTTTGTGCTGTCCCCAAACGGCCAAATATGGATTCCCGTTGAATTTGAAACCTGATTCACATACTACAGCTCTTCAAGTTTGTAGGGATGCCCAACATGTCCATATCTACTGTGGAAATAAGGATAAAACCAAGAAAAAAGCCAACTCAAACAAATAAAGATTTGTTGCTAAACCTCCTGACTTTATGCTGTCCCCAAACGGCCAAATATGGATTCCCGTTGAATTTGAAACCTGATTCGCATACTACAGCTCTTCACGTTTGTAGGTATGCCCAATGTCCATATCTACTGTGGAATTATGGAGAAAAGCCAGAAAAAAGCCAACTCAAACAAATCCAGATTTTGACAATTAAGTTGCTAAAACTACTGACTTTGTGCTGTCCCCAAACAGCCAAATATGGATTCCCATTGAATTTGAAACCTGATTTGCATACTACAGCTCTTCACGTTTGTAGATATGCCCAACATGTCCATATTTACTGTGGAATTATGGAGAAAAGCCAGATAAAAGCCAACTCAAACAAACCCGGATTTGTTGCTAATCCTCCTGACTTTGTGCTGTCCCAAAACGGCCAAATATGGATTCCCTTTGATTTTGAAACCCGATTCACATACTACAGCTCTTCACGTTTGTAGTGATACCCAACATGTCCATATCTACTGTGGAAATATGTAGAAAACCAAGAAAAAAGCCAACTCAAACAAATAAAGATTTGTTGCTAAACCTCCTGACTTTGTGCTGTCCCCAAATGGCCAAATATGGATTCCCGTTGAATTTGAAAACTGATTTGCATACTACAGCTCTTCACGTTTGTAGGGATGCCTAACATGTCCATATCTACTGTGGAATTATAGAGAAAAGCCAGAAAAAAGCCAGCTCAAACAAATCCAGATTTCGACAATTATGTTGCTAAACCTACTGACTTTGTGCTGTCCCCAAACGGCCAAATATCTATTCCCGTTGAATTTGAAACCTGATTCGCAAACTACAGCTCTTCAAGTTTGTAGGGATGCCCAACATGTCCATATCTACTGTGGAAATAAGGATAAAACCAAGAAAAAAGCCAACTCAAACAAATAAAGATTTGTTGCTAAACCTCCTGACTTTATGCTGTCCCCAAACGGCCAAATATGGATTCCCGTTGAATTTGAAACCTGATTCGCATACTACAGCTCTTCACGTTTGTAGGTATGCCCAATGTCCATATCTACTGTGGAATTATGGAGAAAAGCCAGAAAAAAGCCAACTCAAACAAATCCAGATTTTGACAATTAAGTTGCTAAAACTACTGACTTTGTGCTGTCCCCAAACAGCCAAATATGGATTCCCATTGAATTTGAAACCTGATTTGCATACTACAGCTCTTCACGTTTGTAGATATGCCCAACATGTCCATATTTACTGTGGAATTATGGAGAAAAGCCAGATAAAAGCCAACTCAAACAAACCCGGATTTGTTGCTAATCCTCCTGACTTTGTGCTGTCCCAAAACGGCCAAATATGGATTCCCTTTGATTTTGAAACCCGATTCACATACTACAGCTCTTCACGTTTGTAGTGATACCCAACATGTCCATATCTACTGTGGAAATATGTAGAAAACCAAGAAAAAAGCCAACTCAAACAAATAAAGATTTGTTGCTAAACCTCCTGACTTTGTGCTGTCCCCAAATGGCCAAATATGGATTCCCGTTGAATTTGAAAACTGATTTGCATACTACAGCTCTTCACGTTTGTAGGGATGCCTAACATGTCCATATCTACTGTGGAATTATAGAGAAAAGCCAGAAAAAAGCCAGCTCAAACAAATCCAGATTTCGACAATTATGTTGCTAAACCTACTGACTTTGTGCTGTCCCCAAACGGCCAAATATCTATTCCCGTTGAATTTGAAACCTGATTCGCAAACTACAGCTCTTCACGTTTGTAGGTATGCCCAACATGTCCATATCTACTGTGGAATTATGGAGAAAAGCCAGAAAAAAGCCAACTCAAACAAATCCAGATTTGTTGCTAAACTTCCTGACTTTGTGCTGTCCCCAAACGGCCAAATATCGTTTCCCGTTGAATTTGAAACCTGATTCCCATACAACAGCTCTTCACGTTTGTAGGTATGCCCAACATGTCCATATCTACTGTGGAATTATGGAGAAAAGCCAGAAAAAAGCCAACTCAAACAAACCCGGATATGTTGCTAATCCTCCTGACTTTGTGCTGTCCCCAAACGGCCAAATATGGATTCCCGTTGATTTTGAAACCCGATTCACATACTACAGATCTTCACGTTTGTAGTGATACCCAACATGTCCATATCTACTGTGGAATTATAGACAAAAGCCAGAAAAAAGCCAACTCAAACAAATACAGATTTGATGCAAACCTCCTGACTTTGCGCTTCCCCAAATGGCCAAATTTGGATTCCCGTTGAATTTGAAAACTGATTTGCATACTACGACTCATCACGTTTAGAGTGATGCCCAACATGTCCATATCTACTGTGGAAATATGGAGAAAACCAAGAAAAAAGCCAACTCAAACAAATCCAGATATGTTGCTAAACCTCCTGACTTTGCGCTTCCGCAAATGGCCGAATTTGGATTCCCGTTGAATTTGAAAACTGATTTGCATACTACAGCTCTTCACGTTTGTAGGGATGCCTAACATGTCCATATCTACTGTGGAATTGTGGAGAAAAGCCAGAAAAAAGCCAGCTCAAACAAATCCAGATTTCGACAATTATGTTGCTAAACCTCCTGACTTGTGCTGGACACAAACGGCCAAATATCGATTCACGTTGAATTTGAAACCTGATTCGCATACTACAGCTCTTCACGTTTGTAGGTATGCCTAAAATGTCCATATCTACTGTGGAAATATGGAGAAAAGCCAGAAAAAAAACAACTCAAACAAATCCAGATTTGTTGCTAAACCTTCTGACTTTGCACTTCCCCAATTTGCTGAATTTGGATTCCCGTTGAATTTGAAACCTGATTCGCATACTACAGCTCTTCACGTTTGTAGGTATGCCCAACATGTCCATATCTACTGTGGAATTATGGAGAAAAGACAAAAAAAGCCAACTCAAACAAACCCGGATTTGTTGCTAATCCTCCTGACTTTGTGCTGTCCCCAAACGGCCAAATATGGATTCCCTTTGATTTTGAAACCCGATTCACATACTACAGCTCTTCACGTTTGTAGGTATGCCCAACATGTCCATATCTACTGTGGAAATATGGATAAAAAAAAGTAAATCGCCAACTCAAACAAATCCAAATTTGTTGATAAACCTCCTGAATTTTTGCTGTCCCCAAACGGCCAAATATGGATTCCCGTTAAATTTGAAACCTGATTTGCATACTACAGCTCTTCACGTTTGTAGGTATGCCCAACATGTCCATATCTACTGTGGAATTATAGAGAAAAGCCAGAAAAAAGCCAGCTCAAACAATTCCAGATTTCGACAATTATGTTGCTAAACCTCCTGACTTTGTGCTGTCCCCAAACGGCCAAATATGGGCTCCTGTTGAATTTGAAACCTGATTCGCATACTACAGCTCTTCACGTTTGTAGTGATACCCAACATGTCCATATCTACCGTGGAAATATGGAGAAAACCAAGAAAAAAGCCAACTCAAACAAATAAAGATTTGTTGCTAAACCTCCTGACTTTGTGCTGTCCCCAAACGGCCAAATATGGATTCCCGTTGAATTTGAAACCGGATTCGCATACTACAGCTCTTCACATTTGTAGGTATGCCCAACATGTCCATATCTACTGTGGAATTATGGAGAAAAGTCAGAAAAAATCCAACTCAAACAAATCCAAATTTGTTGCTAAACCTCCTGACTTTGCGCTCAACCAAATGGCCGAATTTGGATTCCCGTTGAATTTGAAACCTGATTTGCATACTACGTCTCTTCACGTTTGTAGCGATGCCCAACATGTCCATATCTACTGTGGAATTATGGAGAAAAGCCAGAAAAAAGTCAACTCAAACAAATCCAGATTTGTTGCTAAACCTCCTGAATTTGTGCTGTCCCCAAACGGCCAAATATCGATTCCCGTTGAATTTGAAACCTGATTTGCATACTACGGCTCTTCACGTTTGTAGGTATGCCCAACATGTCCATATCTACTGTGGAATTATGGTGAAAACCAAGAAAAAGCCAACTCAAACAAATCCAGATTTGTTGCTAAACCTCCTGACTTTGTGCTGTCCCCAAACGGCCAAACATCGATTCCCGTTGAATTTGAAACCTGATTTGCATACTACAGCTCTTCACGTTTGTAGGTATGCCCAACATGTCCATATCTACTGTGGAATTATGGAGAAAAGTCAGAAAAAAGCCAACTCAAACAAATCCAGATTTCGACAATTATGTTGCTAAACCTCCTGACTTTGTGCTGTCCCCAAACGGCCAAATATTGATTCCCGCTGAATTTGAAACCTGATTCGCATACTACAGCTCTTCACGTTTGTAGGTATGCCCAACATGTCCATATCTACTGTGGAATTATGGAGAAAACCAAGAAAAAGCCAACTCAAACAAATCCAGATTTCAACAATTAAGTTGCTAAAACTACTGACTTTGTGCTGTCCCCAAACGGCAAAATATGGATTCCTGTTGAATTTGAAACCTGATTTGCATACTACAGCTCTTCACGTTTGTAGGTATGCCCAACATGTCCATATCTACTGTGGAATTATGGATAAAAGCCAGAAAAAAGCCAACTCAAACAAATCCAGAATTGTTGCTAAACCTTCTGACGTTGCACTTCCCCAATTGGCCGAATTTGGATTCCCGTTGAATTTGAAACCTGATTCGCAAACTACAGCTCTTCACGTTTGTAGGTATGCCCAACATGTCCATATCTACTGTGGAATTATGGAGACAAGTCAGAAAAAAGCCAACTCAAACAATCTAGATTTGTTGCTAAACCTCCTGACTTTGCGATTCCCAAAAAGGCCGAATTTGGATTACCGTTGAATTTGAAACCTGATTTGCATACTACAGCTCTTCACATTTGTAGGGATGCCTAACATGTCCATATCTACTGTGGAATTATGGAGAAAAGCCAGAAAAAAGCCAGCTCAAACAAATCCAGATTTCGACAATTATGTTGCTCAATCTCCTGACTTGTGCTGTCCACAAACGGCCAAATATCGATTCCCGTTGAATTTTAAATATGATTTGCATACTACAGCTCTTCACGTTTGTAGGTATGCCCAACATGTCCATATCTACTGTGGAATTATGGAGAAAAGCCAGAAAAAAGCCAACTCAAACAAATCCAGATTTGTTGCTAAACCTTCTGACTTTGCACTTCCCCAATTGGCCGAATTTGGATTCCCGTTGAATTTGAAACCTAATTTGCATACTACAGCTCTTCATGTTTGTAGGGATGCCCAACATGTCCATATCTACTGTGGAAATATGGAGAAAAGGCAGAAAAAAGCCAACTCAAACAAATCCAGATTTGTTGCTAAACCTCCTGACTTTGCGCTTAACCCTTATGTTGTCCTTCGGGTCACTGTGACCCTGGCCAGTATTCAATGGTATTTATCCACTACCGCAGCACTGGCCTTCGGGTCACTGTGACCCATACGTTATTCCGTGGTATTTCTCCTCTTGAGCAGCTCTGGCCTTCGGGTCATTGTGACCCATACGTTATTCCGTGGTATTTCTCCACTTGAGCAGCTCTGGCCTTCGGGTCACTGTGACCCATACGTTATTCTGTGGTATTTCTCCACCACCGCAGCTCTGGCCTTCGGGTCATTGTGACCCATACGTTATTCGTTGGTATTTCTCCACCACCGCAGCTCTGGCCTTCGGGTCACTGTGACCCATACGTTATTCCGTGGTATTTCTCCACCACCGCAGCTCTGGCCTTCGGGTCATTGTGACCCATACGTTATTCCGTGGCATTTCTCCACTATCGCAGCTCTGGCCTTCGGGTCATTGTGACCCATACGTTATTCCGTGGTATTTCTCCACTATCGCAGCTCTGGCCTTCGGGTCATTGTGACCCATACGTTATTCCGTGGGATTTCTCCACTTGAGCAGCTCTGGCCTTCGGGTCATTGTGACCCATACGTTATTCCGTGGTATTTCTCCACCGCCGCAGCTCTGGCCTTCGGGTCATTGTGACGCATACGTTATTCCGTGGTATTTCTCCACTGCCGCAGCTCTGGCCTTCGGGTCACTTTGACCCTGGCCAGTTATTCGTTGGTATTTCTCCACTACCGCAGCTCTGGCCTTCGGGTCATTGTGACCCATACGTTATTCCGTGGCATTTCTCCACTATCGCAGCTCTGGCCTTCGGGTCACTGTGACCCATACGTTATTCCGTGGTATTTCTCCACCACCGCAGCTCTGGCCTTCGTGTCATTGTGACCCATACGTTATTCCGTGGTATTTCTCCACTTGAGCAGCTCTGGCCTTCGGGTCACTGTGACCCATACGTTATTCCGTGGTATTTCTCCACTACCGCAGCTCTGGCCTTCGGGTCACTGTGACCCATACGTTATTCCGTGGTATTTCTCCACCAATGCAGCTCTGGCCTTCGGGTCACTGTGACCCTTACGTTATTCCGTGGTATTTCTCCACTACCGCAGCTCTGGCCTTCAGGTCGTTGTGACCCATACGTTATTCCGTGGTATTTCTCCACTTGAGCAGCTCTGGCCTTCGTGTCATTGTGACCCATACCTTATTCCGTGGTATTTCTCCACTTGAGCAGCTCTGGCCTTCGGGTCCCTGTGACCCATACGTTATTCCGTGGTATTTCTCCACTACCGCAGCTCTGGCCTTCGGGTCACTGTGAGCCATACGTTATTCCGTGGCATTTCTCCGCCAATGCAGCTCTGGCCTTCGGGTCATTGTGACCCATACGTTATTCCGTGGTATTTCTCCACCACCGCAGCTCTGGCCTTCGGGTCACTGTGACCCATACGTTATTCCGTGGTATTTCTCCACCGCCGCAGCTCTGGCCTTCGGGTCACTGTGACCCATACGTTATTCCGTGGTATTTCTCCACTTGAGCAGCTCTGGCCTTCGGGTCACTGTGACCCATACCTTATTCGAGGGTATTTCTCCACCACCTTAGCTCTGGCCTTCGGGTCACTGTGACCCACACGTTATTCAGCTTGTAGTACTAAAACAGAAAGGGTAAGGGAACGGGTAAATGAAAGAAACCTCGTCCTCGTCCTACTAAACACTTTTATTACACACACATACACACACACACATATATGCACTGTACACATATAGACTGTACACATTTGTCTTCTTGATTTTATCATCTTTGCTGCTTCTTCGTCTTCTTCTTCTTCCTCTTCTTATTTTGGACCTTTGCACTCTTTGTACTCGCCTCGGCAGCGACGCTGGCATGGCCCGTTGTGTGATTCTAGATTTGGAGCTGCGTCGGGTTCTCGCCCACGCGGCACGCAATGACCCCCAAGGGGAAGAGGTACAAGAAGACACAGAAGAAGAAGACCCAGAAAAAGAAGACACCGAAACCGAAGACACAGAATATGAAGACACAGAAAGCGAAGACACAGAAAACGAAGAAGATGATGAACATGACCACAGCCACCGAGACAAACACGGTGGACGGAGAAAAGGACTGCCGCGTCGCCAAAGACCACGACGCAGGAGAAGACGACTACGTCGACGACGACGACGAGGCCGACCACCGAGACGAATGAGCCGACGAACGAGCAGATGAACGAGGAGAAGAACAAGGAGAAGAACAAGGAGTGCACGCAGCACAAGAGGGTGGATGGCCAAGGGCAGATGAAGACAACGAGGTCCAAGACAACGAGGACCAGGATGCGGAGCAAGACGAGGAGTATGAGGAGGAGGAGGAGGAGAGCGAAAGGTTCGCGTCGAGAAACGGCGAGATCGAATGGTCCTCCATGACGTATCACCCCTGTCGCCCTGGACCTCGCCGCCGTCGTGCCGAATACGAAGAGGACGAGGAACAACAAGTGGACGACGACGACGAACGAGACCAACGTGACCGAGATGAAGACGAGCGACACGACCAACATGACCAAGACGAACAGCGACAACAAGACCCAGACGCGGCCACACGCGTCCGCAAAGCCCCGGACCCACAGAGTACGCGTCCGCGATATACTCTCCGCGTTCGAGTTGTTTGTCACACGGCACATAGAAGAGATCGTGGTGACCGCCACGAACATCGAGGGCCTAAGGAAGTGCGGCAACAAATGGAAACTGATGGACACCACAGACCTGCACGGCTACCTCGAGCTGCTGCTCCTCGCCGGCGTGTACAGGTCCCGAAACGAGGCCGTGGAGATCCTGTGGCACGAGGAGAGCGGCAGGGCCATTTTCCGCGCCACGATGGCGCTGAAGCGGTTCCACGCGTTCTCGCGACTGCTGCGATTCGACGACCGCGAGACGAGAGCCGGCCGACGAGCCTCGGACAAACTGGCGGCCGTGCAAGACGTGTGGGACGCATGGGTGCGGCAGCTGCCTCGCCTCTACAACCCGGGCCCCGACGTGACCGTGGACGAGCAGCTGGTTCCCTTTCGTGGTGTGTGTGTGTGTGTGTGTGTGTTTTTGTAATTTTTGTGTCATCTTCACTCTTCCCCCCCCCCTCCTCCCCATTCTCGTCTCGTCGTCCACCCAAGGTCGATGCTCCTTCCGCCAGTACATGCCCAGCAAGCCCGCCAGGTACGGACTCAAGTCCTGGGTGGCCTGCGACACCGCGTCCAGCTACGCGTGGAACATGCAGATGTACACGGGCAAGTCGGCGAGCCCAAGAGGAATCTGGGCGCGCGGGTCGTGCTGGACGTGACCGAGGGCCTGCGGGGTCCAAGCAACATGACGTGCAACAACTTTTTCACCTCCTACGAGCTGGCCAGGCGGCTGCTCATCGAGAGGCGCCTCACCGTGGTGGGCACGATGCGCAAAAACAAGCCCGAGCTGCCGCGCGCCTTGCTCGCCACCAAGGACCGTGCGCTCTTCTCGTCCCGGTTCGCCTTCACGCCCACCGTCACCCTGGTGTCCTACGTGCCCAAGAGGAACAAGAACGCGGTGCTGCTGAGCACGCTGCACACGGGGAAGGCGCGCGTCAGCGCCACCAGGGACGCCAAGCCCGACATCATCCTGCACTACAACAGCACCAAGGGTGGCGTGGACAACCTGGACAAGCTCGTCGGCACGTACAGCTGCCGCAGGAAGACGGCGCGCTGGCCCCTCGCCGTGTTCCACAACATCCTCGACGTGTCCGCCTACAACGCCTTTGTGCTCTGGCAAGAGCTCAGGTCCCAGTGGATGCGCGGCAAGCTCTACAGGAGGCGCGTGTTCCTCGAGCAGCTGGGCAGGGCGCTCGTGACTCCGCTCATCGAGAGACGGCGGCGTCTGCCTCGCACCGAAGCGTCCGCGGCACTCGTCAAAGCCACGACGAGAATGGGCAGCGGCCGCTGGAGAGCGCGGCGAGGTCGACAATGACGACGGCGACGACGGCGACGACGGCAACGCGGAATCGGCCGCGCCCCGAGTGGCCAGCAGGAGGAAGAGGTGTCAGCTCTGTCCAAAGACAAAGGACCGCAAGACATACACCGTGTGCGGGACCTGCAAGAGATACATCTGTGGGAGATGCACGCAGCTCTGCTGCGCGGACTGCGAGGCTGGCAGAAAATGCATGGAGTCAAAAGAAGCCAGGGTCCCCGGGACCCCAAAGGACGAGGCCGCGAGGCTGGTAGAAAGTCGCCGTGACACGAAGGACAACACAAGGGTTAAACTCTCATTGAGACCATTTTCATGAAGTGACCAACTTTTTTTTGGAGGGAACTCAAAGGAGTTAAGAAGGATGAGCATTCACTTTCACTCATTTCTTTTTTTCATGTTCCATGATGTTCATGTTTGTCACACTCTCAAAATTCTACCCTGGTAATCTAAATTATGAAGAAAGTTGGTCCAATTAAAAATAATTTTGGCTGACATTCAATTGAATTGACATTGACACATTTCATCACAGAATGTGTGATTTTTATGTAGGCAAAATGCATAACTGATGTTATTTCTGACATTTTGGTAGATGCTGGGTGTTATTTTCTCCATATGAAAACTTTGTAAACGGTAACACTTTACTACACTACACTAAGGTACACAAAAAAAATAGGTAGTTAATGATTAGTTACTGTTTTTGAAAGAGTAATGAATGATTAGTTACTGTTTTTCAGAAGGGTAGTTACTGTTTTTTGAAAAGGGTAGTTACTGTATTTCAGAAGGGAAGTTACTGTTTTTTGAAAGGGTAACGAATTCGTTACCCTTTCAAAAAACAGTAACTTCCCTTCTGAAAAACAGTAACTAATAATTCGTTACTCTTTCAAAGAGTAACTAATCATTAACTACCTATTTTTTTGTGTACCAATGTAAAGTGTTACCAAAGTAATTCATGGGCACAGACATGTTGCTGTATAATAGGCATGGTCCTTATATCTAAAAGTAATGGCTAAATGGTGTAGAAAAGAACATAATTGATAATGGGTTTAAATAGTTAAAAAGCTACAAGTTATGAATAGCCTTTAATGGTTGAAACATCCAGCTTTTCCTTCAAGTATGAATGCAAAACTGACCAAAGCAACGTGAACGTTACAGTTCATTTGTGGGAAAAAAATATTGTAACATTGTTCACTTTTATGTCATTGAGAGTAAAATAATATCCAGTTTGAAATCAGTCCAAATGAACACATTTGGAACATGACAGAAGGGGCAATAAAGAGACCAGTGTACATAGATGATCAGAAACCTCCATACTGTTAGAATCATATGAATGACCAGATGTCTCATGTCATGTTCCATGTAAACATCATATCCTCAATAAGCCCAAAACTAGAACATCAATACATGTAAACACACTCATACAGAGTGCACGTGTTCAAGTACACGTTAATACTATAGTATTATGTAGGCTGCTTTTTCATGCTTCACGGTCTAATTTCAAAACATTTTTGGCACTCCTCTACCTGCAAAAACATTACATTTTTATTCAGAGCACAGGCGCTGAGGATGAGCAGTCCTTTTGAAAACATTTCACGTTAGTTTCCAGGCTCGTGGCAACCAACGTAAAGCAGCAACTATTTCTCTAAGGCTTTGATACATGGGTCATCTCTGCACCGAGTAATAGATCTTAATGTGTAATTAATATTTCCCCCACAAGCTGTCTCTTCCTGACTTCCGATGTGATGCTCTACCTGCAATTACAGCCAATAAAATCCCTAAATCGCCACACTTGCTGTTCAGATCAGGGTCATCACAGTTAATCACAGGCTGAGACTTGATAATGGTCCTTTGCTCATGCAGGGCAGCTAAAGTGTCAGGAGACGGGCAGATTAAATCTTTATTAGATGCAGTGAGAGCCACATTTTTCAGTAAAGGACCACGTTTCTACTATATTAAAAAGACAGGAATAGGCACAGAAAAATAATTGAGAAACTGTTATCGCCGTCTTTTCATTCTGTCCGCTGAAAGCTAAACTGAAACAGGGACAGGAAGCGGGATCATTGCACAGGTGAGATATTTTATTACATGCCATTTTCTAGTCACATCCTGATGTCTCACACAAACACACACACAAATGGCATCTGAAGACAATATTACATGGTCAAGATCAGAAGGGAAGTACCTACCAAACTTATATTAGCTTCAGCAGAAAAGCTGGAGGGTAAAACAACTAAATAATGAAGAGGAAAAAATACATTTTAACTGCTGTATCTGTAATCATTATTTGATAAAGGCACACCACCTTCCCTGAAACACACTAGTGATAACTAGTGACTGCCAGCTCCACACAATCACCATTTACTATAACTGCATCAAATAATATATTTTAAACATGAAAAACATATTTCAGTCATATTTAAAATACACATATTTACTGAGTCCAGCAAGATTACCACATCACTCAATCAAAACGCTCAAAGTATCAAGAAGAAGAACGGACCATAAAAATAAACTAAACATAGTGCCTTGGTAAACAGCACAAGTACAATTGATGCTCTGCCAAAGTTGATAATTTGCACTCTTACTTTCTTCATCACATTAAGCACACACACACACACACACACACACACACACACACACACACACACACACACACACACACACACACACACACACACACACACACACACACACACACACACACACACACACACACACACACACACACACACACACACACACACACACACACACACACACACACACACACACACACACACACACCGAGGTGACGCAATATGGACCCACCATTTTGTGGCTTGAACATCTCCATTTCTTTGGCAACTTTAATTTCACATATTCATTTGGGAAAGTTTTTTACTTTTTCGTATCATTGGTTTGCAAAGTAAAATATAATCCCACTATAAGAAAACAAAAATCAAACAAGTATGACTCAACCCAGAGCCCAAAACTTCTCTACAGGAGCACATAAAGTTAGGAAGAACACTCATTCCCTCTCACTCATACGAAACAAAATGTTGAGCAGCAATAAAATAAAACTTAAAGTAACACTGCAGAAACGAGCATACATTTGCATCAAACTCATCCCACAGCGGGCTGGAGTCTGGGGTGCATCTCAACACGGACTGATAGATCGGAGGATATTTCTGGGAAGCTGCAGCAGGGACGCGGCCAACAATACAGAGGGACAACTGCAGGGTATGTTCTCAATTTGACGGTATGTAGCGGCTGTGCTACTAAACATCAGTGTTTGTTCCAGGTTGGGACTGCCATAGGACCTCTGGAAGACCTCTCCACCACTATCAGCTCATCGGGGTTGTTGGGTGCTTTATAATGGAACAAAAGATCTTGTATTGCCCGCTCTTCAATCTACAAGGACAGAAAAAGACAAGAAAAGGAGATGGAGCCGGGGATATTGTGGTCAGAAAAACCCACACTTTATGTGAGGGTAAAAGAGAAAACGCTGACGCTGAGATCTTAATGATAATAAGAGTGATTTGTGTAATGGCAAGCAGAAAGCCGGAGGGGGACTAAGTGATTTGTGAAGGCGTTGACAGAAAGGGTAGACGAGGGCTGTTTGAAGACTAAACTGGAAGACACCTCACTTCTAACCGGCACTGTAAAGAATGTGGTGTTTATTAGACACATGCTTGCCAGATAGGGATAGAAAGGAGATGCAACCATGAAACACCACCATTAGGTTTTCCACTTGGATGGTGCACACACAAGCTATAACTTCAGTCATGCCAGGAGTGTGTACTGCCTTTGTGGGTGAGTGTGCGAACACTTAACACACACAAACAAGACATGTTACCTGGATGAGCGCCAGCGGCTTCTCGCGGCTGCGTATCAGCGCGGCTTCCTGCTCCTTCTCCTCCTCCACGATGGAGGCAAAGGTCACAAGGGAGGAAACGGGAGGGCTGCCCACTGCTCCTAGCACCCAGGGCCTGAGGGGAGAGACGGGTGACACACAGAGAGGATGGGTATTAGTGCCGGTTGCTGCGATAGTGAAAGCAACAAGAGTCTAAGTGCACGGACAAAGGTTGAGTTGACTACTACTGACAAGCTCCTGTGAACACGGCCGCCTGTCCACCTGGCTTTCACAAAGCTCTGCTATGACTGCATGATGGGACTGAAGTTCAAATACATCTCAATCATACAGTCGGTATTACTTCAGAATCACAGTACTGAGACAGAGCTTATTCATATTCTACATGATCTTTGCATGAGCACAGATGCAGGCAAGATTTTTGATCTAATTGCGATTATTTTGACTGATATTGCGACTGCGATATGATTCACAATATTGGAGGGAATGATCGTTTTTGTACCATTACTTCATTGAAAATTTTTAACACTGAAAGAAATTAAAATGATTATAGTGTGATTTTTTTGCGAGGATCTGTACCAAACAAAGAATTTTTCTTTAGTCTGTAGGATAGGATCTGTAGGCCGGGACGTCTCACAGCACCACAATACTTCATTCAGAACAGTTTGACACATATTTTGCCATTAACAAATACTAGTGCAGTGCCCCTTGAAAATGTGCCTGTTTGGAACAGCTGATTGATTGGCCTGTGGTATTGCTGCTTGTAGAATTCATTAAAACCAAATTGTAGCCCAAAATGACTTAGAGAAGGACCCCGAACCACTTCATATGCAACTCCCCTGTAAAGCCTACTACTGACTTACTGATTTAGCTGACAGAGAGCGTTGCAGATTCAGAATGTAATCACAAAATATCACAATGACAATGTGCCGTAATCAGACATTAGCCTCATGGAAGTGCGCTACCCACCTCACCCGCTACGAGAGCCAATCAGCACATATCTGTGTTTATCACCACCAGAACTGGACCGTTTGTGTGTTTGTGTGTGTGTGTGTGTGTGTGTGTGTGTGTGTGTGTGTGTGTGTGTGTGTGTGTGTGTGTGTGTGTGTGTGTGTGTGTGGTCTCGTGTAGTATGAGCGACTCATGAGTTAATTTAAAGAGTCAGGTGAAAGATCTGAGGTTTAGTGCTCACTCAGTGTGCAGTGTGAGAGGAGTGGCCAGCGGCTAGAGCTGCAAAAGCCAATGTGTGCTTCTTTTACCTAGAGATAGATAGATAGATAGATAGATAGATAGATAGATAGAAAATGGATAGATTGACAGATGGACAGATAGATAGATAGAGATATATATTTATTTAACGATATATTTTGCATTTCCAATCCAAACAACATCAAACTTGGCACTGCACTTACTCGTGCCCGTAGCAAGACACCTGTCAAGTTTGAACTAACGGTTCGAGAGACAGACACACACACACACACAATTTATAGATAGATTTCTGCCACCCGCCCCCTGCGATTTGGATATTGCACTAGTCCATATTGCGATTTCGATACAATTGCGATTAATTGTGCAGCCCTATAGAGCGGATCACAAAATATTGTTGAGTAGACTGGAAAATGGCAGGACCAGTCTAAACTGGTTTAAAATCATTGCTTGAGACCAGAAACACTTTGTCTCAATTGGACAGTTCAGGTCTAAAGAACAAAAGACCTCATTTCGGGGTTCCACAGGGTCTGAATATTGGTCCTGTTCTATTTCATCTCTACAAGCTTCCAGTTGTTGCAAGCTACAAAATAAGACATCCAATGTAAGCTAATGTGAAAAAACTGATAATTTCCTTGAGTACCAGTGAGCTAGGTTACTGTAGTCTGGGCCCTGGTTACCCCAAAACAATCGTGTACACCTAACACAAGATCAGCAAAGCTTCTTTCCGTTATTATAGGCCACATATTTTCTGCTGCCTTCTAATTTTTACTGCTTTTTTTGTCTTTATTTTAATTTTTACATCAGGATCATCTCGAAATTTGTATAAAAGTTTATACATTATTATCTTTTTAAGTTATTTTCCATTTTCATTAAAAGTTTACATATTGGTAAAGCACTTTGAAGCTACCTCTTATTACTTGTGTTATATAAGATTGCAGGAGACATCATTTCCTCTCTGAATATTTATATTTTCTGACTCCGAAAGTGCACAACCTGTCTTGCGTTTTCCTATTCTACAATGATCCTGGACATCTATTCGACATGACATGATGAGATGAGGTCTCTGCAGTCTGATTTGTGCGTGCTTAAAGTGATTCTCATTTCATAGTTGCTACGTTAGGGTTGGAGATGCACTGCATTAATAGTTTGTTATAAATGTAGCAAAAACATTTCCTAATAACTCACTTTGATGCATGTGAAATGTTTTTTGCAAAGTCTGTGTTTGTGTGTGCGCATGTTAATCCGGGCCAAGAAAGACCTCTGGAAATTAATAGAAAACATAAGGAAAAAAAAAAAAAAAAAGGCATCTCTATTAATTCTGACTTGGGATATGGAAATATACGAGGTTGCTGCAGCTTCCTGAGCCTTGAACTTGTACGTCTCTCTGCTCATTCAAATACCAAGAGGAACCTGAAACCTGCTCCCTGTTCTGTATGATCCATTGTGACATGAGAGCTTCACTTATCAACACTGTTTAACATCACCGGATTCACTAGAGTGACTCCCACACACAGCTGTTTAATATCTAGAAGTCGGCTCTAAAGATTACCCAAGCTTCATGTTGCAAAGATACAGCAAAGGAAGTATGATATCAGATAAAAAGAGACGCACTTGCAAAAAGCTAAAAAGACGAAGATGGAGATGGTCTAATACTCCCACAGTTGAATTCATTTGTATCTCTCACACACAGTCCGACATCAGAGATACATGCAATAAAATATAATGTGCCTTCATGGACAATTGTTGTCTGTAATTCAACTAGAAATGCATATTACAGAATGGAGCTCATACTGCGGTGTAAGAGTGTGTGTGTGTGTGTGTGTGTGTGTGTGTGTTGTTTGTCCAGCTGTCGGGGGATGTTGTAAAGGTCAGGGTGACTCTGTGTCAACCGAGACAAACCGGCTGTACCGGGTCTGGTTCACCTCACTCAGACCCGAGTGTCACGCCACTCTCACTCTTTCTAACTAGAGGAGATCCTGTCAGTCAGCACTTACATTCAACAAGTTGAGATATATATATATATATTCTATTAATAATATTATGATATGTATCTGCCTTCTATGGAGAATCAGTCGGAGATAAACACTCAGCGCTACTTCCCCTTTCACTTCTTAATCTCAAAGCCAGTGTGTTTGTGTCAGATCAATTTAAAACTTCCAAGTGACCCAAAGATATTTCTTTTCTCTCCTTTCTGATAAAAGATGAGAACATAATTGGAACGGATATAATTCAAGTATTTTAAATTAAGGCTTAGATTAGGTATTGCAATAAGGTTAGTTAGTATTGAAGTACCAGGGAATGACTCTTATTGTGGTATTCTGTATCGTGTGTGTGTGTGTGTATATATATATATATATATATATATATATATATATATATATATATATATATATATATATATATATATATATATATATATATATATATATAGTGTGTGGGCTGCTGATTTAAAAGAAACAGCAGTTTTGTGAAGACACTACAACAGTGCCACCAAGTGGAAAACAGCAGTGCAGAACAGAAGAAGTCAACCTAGTTTTGGCATGGACCTTTCTCTTGTGTGTTGGTACTCTAGTGCGTGTTTCTGTATAGACGCTCACCCAGTGGGTCGCTCTGGCTCGCTGCTTTCGGCACATTTGAACGTGACCCTCCTGGTTGCAGGAGTAGCGGTGACAGGCGATACCTGGGCCCCCAGGCCCCTCTGGGCTCCTGTTTGACCCACTCTGATCAGGCAGTTCTCCTCCTCTTCCAGCAGTGCTCGAAAGGAGCATGAGGAGGGTGGGGGCTGGACCGATGTTGCCCTGCAGATTGAAACAAATGAGCATGTATGACATAAATTCATGATAAAAGTAAAAAGATTGTTGCAGCACCATATCACTAAACAGATGAGGTACTCTTAATGTAAAAAAATAAAAATAAAATGAATAATTTTTACCTGAATATACTCTCCAGATTTCAAATCTACAATGTTAAGCAGGTGAGTGGGCTGGAGGATTTACTGTCAACAGAAACCATTATTTTGTAGCCAGAACTTACTTTTGTTTTCCTGCAAAGAGGATCATGTTTTCTAACTCTCTAGAGTGGAAGTGCAGATTTTTCTACCCACAATGACAGCGTCAGAACAAGCAACGACAGCTTTGGTACATGCAAAACTTTGGCACCAATACAAACGTTACGTATGGACTGAAGAATCCTGGCGGAGATCTGATCACTTCTGGAGGTGCTGCGGCAGATCAGATGACATTGATTGCAGCGTGTGCTCTGTGTTTACATTCTAAAAACATGTTTTAAGATTTTTAATTTGTGTGTGATGCCAATTAATGTTGACTTCTAGATTAAGGCTACAAATAACTTCTAAATAAAAAAAACACAGTGACTTCTTTTTGGCACGTTCTCCGTTTAGCATCTATCAGCTTTCAACTTGTAGGACCGTCCTGTCAGCGTGTTCTCTCATGGTGAATTACTTAGTTTGTTTGGTGAACATGTTGGCAAACAGTTGCCTATTAACACATCTAGCCGACAAAGAGCAACATTACCAATCATTTGGAGTCGTGTCTGTGTCCACCTGATGAACATAAGTTTAATATTGGCTTTCCTTTTAGCTCCGTTTGGTTTCCACAAACTCGTGAGGAAAATAGCCGTTTCTTTAGCTGCTTAATGCTAATCCTCTAGGTTCACCTGCTAGTTGCTAACTTTGTCTGCCATTTGATGGTGGGCAGCTAGTGTACAGTGGGTTTATCAGAAAACAGCTACCTGCTGTGCCATAAACAACACTGGTGAAAGCTGTGAGAGGGGGGAAAAAAACAGTTAAGTTGTGGGCCGTAAAGCAGAAACAATTAGCTGAAAGACGCTAAAACCCTCCGTAGAGCTGAGGGGAACTGCAGTTAGAAGATAATTATCTGTGGGTTTGTCATTCCAAGTGACCAAATCCACAAACACAAAGTCATTTCGTCCGTTGTTAATACATAAATACTGATTATGCATCTTTGTCCCAGAAATGCTTGTTACTAACCTAGCTCTGGGGAGTTTACTCCCCGGAGTCTTTATGTTTTTTATTTTTTTTCCACCCAGCATATTTCCTTGGATGAGGATGGCACCAAGATCTCGGTTGCAGCTGTCGCCGTGGTCCTGCTGCACACCCTGCTATGCTCTGCTGTGCCACGCTACACCCTGTAACGCCCTTAAGTGCCTTGCTATGCCATGAACTATTACGACTACCATTTGTAGTCGCTGTTCCATTATCTTTATTGTGACTATTATTGCCACTGTTCAGCACATCTCCAACCGGCACCGTCAGACACCGCCTACCAAGAGCCTGGGTCTGTCCGAGGTTTCTTCCTAAAAGGAAGTTTTTCCTTGCCACTGACACACTAAATGCTTGCTCTTGGGGGAATTACTGGAATTGTTGGGGCTTTGTAAACTATAGAGTGTGGTCTAGACCTACTCTACCTGTAAAGTGTCTCGAGATAACTCCGGTTATGATTTGATACTATAAATAAAATTTAATTGAATTGATTGCAGTCGCAAAGACAAACTGTCACACCAGTGACGGGCTATAAACTCATCAACAGGAAGCAGGAAGTCATTTGTTGACAGTTGTGATTAGTGGACAGTAAATGTCTTCATATTTGGGCTCACTCACCAGGCCTTCCCACTGCTTTTGGATGAGGTGACTGTGGGGGTTGGTTTGGATGCAGTGGACTCCACACTGGCCTCTTTGTTGGCCATGGCCAACATCTTCCTCTGCTTCTGGGACAGTTTAGTGGGAACAGGGGAGTGCTTAATGCTGGTGCTGACACTGCAGGCAGGAGGAAAAATATGTACTGTTAGCTGAAGTGAATAACAGTCAAATAATAATAATAATAATAATAATAATAATAATAATAATCTTCACTCATGTGGCAGTACCGCTTTCCTTCAGACTGGGCAATAGGACAAAATTAGGCATCGCATTTTATAGAAAAACAGTTCAACTGTACTTTTTATTGCAATTAGTCATTAATTGATCGCCATCACTGCCTCCATCAACTAGTCAATGTTAATTATTGTTTGTTAATAATGTCCTCAGTCAGAAGATATACAGCAGACGTCTCATACCTTACAGGGCTTTTAGGAGTTGCTCCGAGGGTCTGCAGAGAGTTGGCCTCCATGTCCATGATGGTTCTCAGATCCAAGACTGGGGGTGGACGAGCAGCACTGCAGACAGTAATAACAGTCACACATACTACACCTGGGGGTTGCAGTAGCTCAGTCAGACCAAGTTGAGTAGAGTGAAAAAAATTAATTTCCCCTTGTGGGATTGATAAAGTACGCATTACAACATATAGCTCAAATTTCAATACTTATTTAGTGAGTAGGGATCAAAGCGCTTCCTCCTTTTTCCAAACCTCCTCCTCAAAATCAAGTGGGAAGATTTAAGGTGTGTTGTTTAAGTCAGGGTCCCTTGTATCAAATCAAACCTCAAAACTGCTTTTCAAATAAACTGATATCCTCCTTCTGAATGTTCTATCCACAGTATTTTTAGGAGGAGGAGATGAAAACCAACAAGATTATAAGAATAAAAGAAGATGTTTTAAAATATAGCATCATCAGGTCTATCTTACCAGGGAAGTATCTTGGGGATGATTTGTGGAGCAGAGTTGGGGTGAGTTGGGAGATCTTTCAGGGAGGTCGGGGTACTGGGTGGGGTCTTTAGCCTCTGACTGAAAGCCTTCTCATCCTGCAGATGATGAACAACAATTTTATTATATCTACTTCTCCATGCCATGAAGCCACATTGCTTTTTGTTAATCAAACATGATCATACAATGACAAATGGATAACTATAAAAGTGTAAACACAAGTTTAGTATTACTATTCTTTCATACTGCACCCACAGTAAGCGGAAAAATGACTAGGATCATCTGTTATATTAAGATGGCAACAAAACGAGTCATGTGATTGTTGTGGTGGTCAGACATTAACCTCGGCTCTGTCGTGGAAGACAGGTGACTGCATGTCTCGGGGACTGCCCACTCCCATGTAGCTGCCCTCGGAGTCGGATGTGAGCAGTTCTTGCAGGGACTCTGTTGAGTTAGCCCTGCCTGACTTCACCAGGCACGGGGAGACCACTGAGAGGAGAGTGAGTGTGTGAGTGAAATGATTACATTTTACCTAACGACAACCAGCTAATGCTTTAAAAGAAGTTGGTGTGGTGGAGAAAAAAGAAGGAAAAAAAATTAAATTTAAAAAAAAAAAAAATGTCATGATGTAGAAGTGCTAAAAGTTTAATGAAAAACATACATGTATTTCAAACAATATATCCAGCATGTGTGTTTGCGTATGTGTTTAAGTGTACCTGCAGCAGGGGGACTTTGAATGATATCAGAAAGAGTGTAGCCTCCCGAGCTGTCAGAGCGTCGCCTTGGTTTCTTTTTAGCCTTCATCTTGGCCTTCTTCAACAGGATTTCCCTGGGGGGGCAGTGTATAATGTGGTAAAATAATCAGATATAAAATAATCAGATATCTCTCTCTCCATATCCAACCACAGAGGCAGCCAAACTTTGCATGCATGTCATTATCTTTTCCCACATATTCTGTTTCATAAGCTGGTCCCAAGCAAACATGACAACTCTTAAACCAATAGAAACCCTTTATAAGCTAACTTTAACAACACTAGATCAAATACCTACAGTGCCTTGCGAAAGTATTCGGCCCCCTTGAACTTTGACCTTTTGCCACATTTCAGGCTTCAAACATAAAGATATAAAACTGTAATTTTTTGTGAAGAATCAACAACAAGCGGGACACAATCATGAAGTGGAACGAAATTTATTGGATATTTCAAACTGTTTTAACAGATAAAAAACTGAAAAATTGGGCGTGCAAAATTATTCAGCCCCCTTAAGTTAATACTTTGTAGCGCCACCTTTTGCTGCGATTACAGCTGTAAGTCCCTTGGGGTATGTCTATCAGTTTTGCCCATCGAGAGACTGACATTTTTGCCCATTCCTCCTTGCAAAACAGCTGGAGCTCAGTGAGGTTGGATGGAGAGCGTTTGTGAACAGCAGTTTTCAGTTCTTTCCACAGATTCTCGATTGGATTCAGGTCTGGACTTTGACTTGGCCATTCTAACACCTGGATATGTTTATTTGTGAACCATTCCATTGTAGATTTTGCTTTATGTTTTGGATCATTGTCTTGTTGGAAGACAAATCTCCGTCCCAGTCTCAGGTCTTTTGCAGACTCCATCAGGTTTTCTTCCAGAATGGTCCTGTATTTGGCTCCATCCATCTTCCCATCAATTTGAACCATCTTCCCTGTCCCTGCTGAAGAAAAGCAGGCCCAAACCATGATGCTGCCACCACCACCATGTTTGACAGTGGGGATGGTGTGTTCAGGGTGATGAGCTGTGTTGCTTTTACGCCAAACATAACGTTTTGCATTGTTGCCAAAAAGTTTTATTTTGGTTTCATCTGACCAGAGCACCTTCTTCCACATGTTTGGTGTGTCTCCCAGGTGGCTTGTGGCAAACTTTAAACAACACTTTTTATGGGTATCTTTAAGAAATGGCTTTCTTCTTGCCACTCTTCCATAAAGGCCAGAATTGTGCAGTATACGACTGATTGTTGTCCTATGGACAGAGTCTCCCACCTCAGCTGTAGATCTCTGCAGTTCATCCAGAGTGATCATGGGCCTCTTGGCTGCATCTCTGATCAGTCTTCTCCTTGTATGAGCTGAAAGTTTAGAGGGACGGCCGGGTCTTCGTAGATTTGCAGTGGTCTGATACTCCTTCCATTTCAATATTATCGCTTGCACAGTGCTCCTTGGGATGTTTAAAGCTTGGGAAATCTTTTTGTATCCAAATCCGGCTTTAAACTTCTCCACAACAGTATCTGGGACCTGCCTGGTGTGTTCCTTGTTCTTCATGATGCTCTTTAAACGGACCTCTGAGACTATCACAGAGCAGGTGCATTATATGGAGACTTGATTACACACAGGTGGATTCTATTGTTCATCATTAGTCATTTAGGTCAACATTGGATCATTCAGAGATCCTCACTGAACTTCTGGAGATAGTTTGCTGCACTGAAAGTAAGGGGGCTGAATAATTTTGCACGCCCAATTTTTCAGTTTTTTATCTGTTAAAACAGTTTGAAATATCCAATAAATTTCGTTCCACTTTATGATTGTGTCCCACTTTTTGTTGATTCTTCACAAACAATTACAGTTTTATATCTTTATGTTTGAAGCCTGAAATGTGGCAAAAGGTCGAAAAGTTCAAGGGTCCGAATACTTTCGCAAGGCACTGTATCAACTATCACCACTGCTATATCACTACTAAATACCACTTATTAAATGTTGACAGTTTTTTTTTTTTATCTAGATGCTTGCATCATTTTCAAAATATTACATGGGCTTGCACCTCCACCACTGGGTGAATTTATACAGTATCTCACAAAAGTGAGTACACCCCTCACATTTTAGTAAATATTTCATTACATCTTTTAATGGGACAACACTGAAGAAATTACACTTTGCTACAATGTAAAGTATTAAGTGTACAGCTTGTATAACAGTGTAAATGTGCTGTCCCCTCAAAATAACTCAAACACACAGACATTAATGTTAAATTCCCATAGAGGCAGGCAGATTTTTATTTTTAAAGGCCAGTTATTTCATGGATCCAGGATACTATGCATCCTGATAAAGTTCCCTTGGCCTTTGGAATTAAAATAGACCCACATCATCACATACCCTTCACCATACCTAGAGACTGGCATGGTTTTATTTCAGTTAGCTTAATAGCTGGTTTGATTTGCATTGAGAGATGATTTTATGGAAAATACCCCATGCCAGTCTCTAGGTATGGTGAAGGGGATGTGATGATGTGGGGCTATTTTAATTCCAACCTCAACGAACCTCAACGTCATCGTTCTCGGCCACTCCCTCTGTTCGCTGATTGGACCTGTTAAAATTTGATCGGAGAAAACCCAAGACTATACTATACCGCAAACCCAGACGTAGTACTGAAGGAAAATGAAAATTGAGCGGAAGTTCGTAGGAGGGCGGAGCCAGGCAAAACTAGGGCAGCCACCAGGGGAGACTGTTGTACAGTATAGAGTAGACGTAGTAAGTTTGGCCAAACAGTCTTCTCAGTACGGGCCTCAAATTATTGGAACTGCCTTCCTATTGAACTCAGAGAAAGCACAAGCTGTCTATCATTTAAAACCACACTCAAACTGCCATCATCAATAGCTGGTTACCTCATCCTAGGTACTGCCCTTACTTGTGTTGTACTTATGTTTTTATTTATTTTGTCCTTCTCTCTTCTTCTTTATTTTGCTTTCTATCTTTCTTGCATTCTTTTTTTTTTTAAATTAATGTAATATAATGATGTGTTGACCTACCAAGGGACTACAGATGAAAATTAGCTTTTTTGCACCTTCTCTGCACCAAAATCAGAAAAACAAACAATAAGAGTCCATATGGATACAGAACATTTCTGTTTGTGTACCTGCAGGAGTGATCCAGTTCTGCTTGTGGTTTGGGGCGAAACGCTGAGTCCAAATCCTCATCCTCATACACACTGAGGTCTGGGGCGCCAGGATATGGAGTGATAACCCTCTTCTGCATGGCTGGGATCTGAATACAAAAACAAAAAAAAACAATTTATTATTATCATCATCACAACCTGAACACATTTACATTAAGGTACGAGAACTAAGACTGACTGAAAACGGAAGAAAACGTTCAAACACTGCTTTATTATTAGTCACTACAATCAGTCATAATACATTTGACTATATTTATAACACACCACATTTTGCAGACACACACAGACCCGTCATTGACATAATACATTCCCTAGCCCCTTACCCATCACAACCAAACGCCTAACCTTAACCCTTACCCTACAACCAAGCCTTAACCCTCAAACAGCCCTTTAAACTTGTGGGGTCCAGCATTTTGGCCCCACAAAGCTGTCCGGACCCCACAAGTATACTGTATTCCCGGGTTTTGGACCCCACGAGAAAACACACACACACACACACACACACACACACACACACTTGAATGAAAGGTTTTGTCTACTGAGGTTTTTATTCTGTAGTCATTCCATGCCGAAGCCTTAAACGTGCTCGTGAAAGTCCCCTTCTCTCCCAGTAATCTTCCATGTCAGAGGCTCAGTCATGTTTAAAGGTGGAGAACTGGCTTCTTAGAACACGATACATGAGCTGGTCAGATGTAATGTGATAAAGTAGATGAACAGCCTATATGTGTTTTGCCTAATTATTTTATGTATGTCTTATTAGATCATATGTAATACAAAAAACATTTTTTTTAATTATATAAAGTTGTTTCTGGGGGGGGGGGGGGGGGGGGGGGGGAGGACTCACCATCCTCCTGTAGGCTGCAGAAAGCTCCACAAGCACTTCATCACTAAGAATATCCAGCACCCTGAGGACAACACAAAAACAAAAAGGGACAGACATTTACATACAGATGAGAAAAGAGTATTGCTCACTCATGCTGCATACAGTATATCCAAATGTCCAACTTTACAGAATACATACTCAAGATACTCTTGTATGGACCAATGTATACTTTTGATTATATAGATTGGTTATAATGACATTTTTTTAATGAGATTCATTGTAGCACTGTTTAAATTGTTATAAAAAAAATGAAATGTGGAAATACTCTTAACCAATTAATAAGTGAGCTTTCTAAGTCCATTTTAGGTTATTTCTTGTGATTCTCACTTTGACTCCAGCAGGGCGGCCATGTTGAGCACAATGAACTGGAGACAGGAGAGTTTAAGCTGCTCTGCATTGTACATGGTGGCAAACTCCAGCAGCTCCGCACCGTTCTTCAGAGTCACTGAGAAGAGCAAAGCAGCTTCATTCACAATTCACAGGAAATCATTTCACAGACGCAACTGTGCCTAGTAATACTTTCCATTACTTCCATTTGAAAAATTGGGCTGCATTAACTAAAAATGAATATAAAAAACATGAAATTAAAAAACTGGGTGAATTCTAAACCCATCTTTTTTAAAGTTATGATTTTCTGCATTCCTCGTGGATGTAGAAGTGTGAAGTGTAAAAGTTGATCAAATATCTTAAGAAAGTGGTTAAAATAAGGGACATCAGTCTGAATAACCCTCAGAATGCATGAATGCATTTTTGGTATCTAACCTTAAAATCCATAAAGTTGTAATGTTCATGTGACATAAGTGCAGTATGATTTCAAGATAGAAAAAAAAAGCAGGAAAAGGATAAGGGCAAAGTAAATTAAGGGTAGAGGAAAAGACAAATGCAGCATAGCATACAGTTCTCGGTGATGACGACCTCGCACATCTCCTTCAGTCTGGTGATGAGCAGCTGGTCGGCCACAACCAAGACGTTGCAGACAAACTCTACATTCAAAGACTCTGTTGAGCAAAGAAAAGACAACAATCAGTGCCTTTTTAATGTTAATGCAAATTCACCAAAACATTATTTTTTTTTATTTATTTTTTTATTTTTTATTTGAGCTGCCAGTCAACATCAAACTTGAGAAGCTACCTTTGATGGTGGGACACTCGTCTGTGTAAATGTACTCGAGAATGGCCTGTAGAATCTCGGAGCTGGTAGGCATCTCCAGTGCAGTGCAGGATGTGGCCTGAGGGAGACGACATCATTATCAGTACCAGTATGGTTATGTTCATGAAAGTGCATCGCGAGCATTAAATACCACGGACACACTGGTTCATAAATAGGGCGTTGTGAAATAAAAACATGGCATACCTCGATCCAGGGGTTTCCAAGCATACTATTGAAGTATTCTGCAGAAACGATGGAGACAAAAGTAAAAACATTTGGGACTCACTTTCTGTATCTCCGAAACATCAAAACAGCAATCAAATTTTAAAGTTCTTTCAACAGACAGGAGGCTATTATTCAAAAAGGCCCAATCATATTTTTACTAGGGATTTTAAGACTCTACACCATGAGGCTGTATGACATACAGATGTGTGATGTACTGTATAACAACCTGCATTCTCTTTTCAGTATGAATGAACGTGAACATCTGTGTATTCGGTTCTTTGATGGGCTGACCTTACCTAGTCTTGCGCAGAGGACACATTTGTGACATGGAAACTCTTTCCCATCTTCAGATTTCAGAGTAACATCACAAAGATAGGAGCTGTACAGACACATCAAGACAGATATTTCAGAAAAATCTACATTTTCATGTCAAATTCATTATTTGCCATCTAATCTATAGCTACAACTGTTATACACTGTATAATATAAATTCATATACGCACCATTTTTTCTGGTAGAATTTGGGTTTGTTGCCAGTTTTCTTGTTTATAACATTGATCTTTCCATTTTCAAATTTGACTCCGTCCAGTCTGTCAATATTTAAAGAAAGCATGATTAACAAGAAATGACACCACATCTGATTTTGCCTCAGGGTTTTAAAAGGCACACTCGGTCTCTCACCGCGCAGACAGGCTTCCCAGGCCCAGCTTTTTTGCAACACCTTGTAAGGTTTTCACAGGGTTGGCCCCTCCCTCGTTGGCCCCGGCCTTTTCACCTCTGCCTCCTTTCCCCTTCTTGCCAGGCTTGGCACACTTGCTCTTGGCCTTGTCACCGTGTCCTTTGGTTGCAGGGGGAAGGGTGCGGTACACCTCGAGGGCTGAACGGCCTCTCAGGCCCAAGTCCTGCAGGCTGCTGATAAGCCTATCCTGCTCAGAGTCCTGGCAATGGCGACAAGAGACCATGGAACATGAGATTCATGAAATAACCACAGCCGAGTCAGAGGCTCAGCTCTTCCCGGCGAAAGCAAAGGTTTTGTATAGACTCAAGCCTATAGCAGGGGTTTCCCTGGGTGCATAGGTGCAAATGACATCAGATGCTGATTAGTAGTGGTCAGTTGCAGCGAGGGAGAAAACACTTGAGGTCACTAAAATAAGAATAGCTGGTCCACCTGAACGGTCAGCCCACCTTAAGTTAGTTAGTCTGTGCTAAAGTTGTCGCTAGAATCAGAAATACTTTAATAATCCCAGGGGGAAATTATTTTTGTTACCACTCCAGGTGTACAAACAACATATACAAAACATATTATCCAGACTTTTTATATATAATAAAAACAAAAATACAGTAATAATATATAAAATTAAATATGAAATCTACAGCGAATAAAATATGAAATCTACAGTGTTAATGTGCAAATAGTGCAATAAAAAAAGAGAAATTATTGTCTAGCTCCGTGGCTAACCTCATTCACTTTAACCAGCAGGTAGCAAGCAAGACACAGGAACTTGGTTTGGTTCTTGAGGAGTTGTAGCATTTTTCACCAACAGATAAACTGTACACAGACTGCACTGCTACGTTCGCTAGCTATAACCTTAATGCTAACTTCACAATCACGACGAACACACACTTGCTGACAACGAAAACAAACAAACTCGTGACAACTCGTGATATAATAGCGATTGTTGAACACTCTTGCTCACGTTTGTATTTTAGGTGCATTATTTACATGCTGAAGTAGTTACACTGCATTACGATAATGTAATTAATAGTGGGTTTATTGTTATTATTTGCTATATATATATATATATATATATATATATATATCATTCCTATGCATTGTGTATGGTAGCCTTTACAATGTTATTTATTTCTTTGCAGAACCACACACACACACAACACCATACCAAAGCTACCCACGCCCATGTTTGTACTGTTGCTTGATCTTAATAAAGCATCAAAAGAGAGAAGTTGTCTCCGTCTGTTTTAACAGACACACCTGGGGCGAAGTTGGAAACCAGAATCAGCTACAGTGAAGTTTAAATACAGTCCTATTCTTAAGGTTGTTGTGAGGACAGACCGGTCGCGACTGAATCATAAAAAATCCTAAAAGGAAACCGAGTTGAAGTGAATAACACGTTTCCTTTCTTATCCTCACCTGGTGTTGTCCAGTCAAGGACCCTGAGACTCTCGGCCGGGCCCCGTGCACAAGCAGCTCACAGGAGTCTGTGTAGATGAAGTGCAGGGCATACTCCAGCATGTCTGGTGGGATCTTCTCCAAAATGATTAAATCGCAGCCCACAGCATCTTCGCTCTTCCTCACTTCTTCATCAAGCTCCTCATCAACCTCGCCATTCTCAGACATAAACTGCTTCCGGAAGAACTCGGACCTCATGGACAAGATGTACTTGTGGGCAGGGAAGGTGCGATCGCCGGCCTGAAGGGTCACATCATGGATGCTGTCCGTTTCGTCCGCCTCATCCAGAAGGCACCGGAAGTGTTGGGAGAAGGAGGATGGAAAAATGCTGGGAATCTCATACAAGCTGGATTAAAGACACAGGGTAGACACTATTGAACACTCAAATAATAAAAAATGACCATTTGGAACACAAACACAAACAGTATAATCTATGACAACTGAGTGATAATTGGACTGGAGGCAATACATCTTTAAAAAGGCTGGCAGGTGCCTATTTGAATAGAAACCATAAATGTAAATAGAGCACAGAACTTTCCAATAACAAGATTATAATGTCTCTCAGACCTAATGCCAAAAAATTGTCAAGCGAACAGTAGCATAATAAAAGAAGGAGCAAGGAGCTTCCATGCTGTAACACTGGCTCCAATAAAGCAGCATATATTATCAGCAGAAAGAGATCTAAAAATAAAAATAATTAGACCCAACCAGATAAGATTCATAGTCCTCTATTTTGTGTTATGCCCAACCAGCGAACATAACATTCAGTGGTAAATCAATGAGTCCCTGGGGAGATGATGATTTTAATGTCAATCTTGTGTTGCTTCTAAACCCTTACTAATGCTCATATACTGTAAGATAAGAACATGTATACTTTAAAAAGGTGCTAAAAGCGATGTCACGCGTTTTTTAGGCTACAACATTTTTTGTCACATACAGCAAACATCTCCTCACTATCCGCTAGCTGCCTGTCCCCTGAACACACTAAAAAAAACGCAGTCTCTGTAGACAGCCCAGGCTCCACAAACACCAACAAAAACAAACTGTGCCAACCTGCACCACCAAACATAACAAACAGTGTTCCAGCCAATAACCGACAAGGAGGAGTTGGTTGAGCCATCACCGCAGCAGCGTTAGCGCGTAGGCTACTTCCACAATGCACATTCATGATTCGTTCATGTTTCAGGAAGCACAGAAGGAGAGGGGGAGGGGACGGGATGAGGAGGAGGGAGGGGCGAGCTAGTCTCCGTTGTGTTTGACAATACTTTGAACGTCAACAAGAAGTGACGTCACCCAACACCGCTTAGAGCACCTTTAATAGGTAGTCTTTGTAGTTTCTCTAAATACTCCTCAACCATTTACTATTTAATTGTTATAACCATCTTTAAAACTTTTTTTACCTTATTGTGTATAACAAAACCATGTTTCAAAGGTGTTATGACATTGCACACAATAATCCCATGAGTAACGCAAAAAGATTATTATTAATAATGATTTTGTAATCATAGAGTTACCCTCCTCTATCCACTGATTGGGATAACCTCATTGGTGAAGTTTAGTTTTACATCACCTTATGATCATTTCATTGACTTATTTCCTCCAGTTCAAGTGTCACGCATGATTTTAAACACATTGTTTACACAAAATGTATTAAAGCTTCTTGTTGGAGTCATCTCGCGCCTGCCTGACAGAACAGACATGCTTACATATTTATCACCGCAGCAGTCTACGCTGGCTGCAAACAGCTCGAACTTTACTCGCGCTTCACACGTGTAACTGGTCCCAAAGTGGGTTTTTAGGCTTCATGTCTATTTTCTACAGACTTTAGAACATAAGTACACTACCGAACAAAGGATTTCCAGGCTCCAAGGGAGATATCCTACCTTGTTTTGGGGTCGGACTGAAGCACTCCAAAATTTCGGCCTTTAGAGTCCATGGTGATGCTGACAGCTCTGTGGACATACGGGAGCTTCTCCAGGCGGATTCGCTCATACACTGTCCCCGCATCCGAATGGCCACAAACCTCCACACTGCCCTCTAAGATTACAAGAAACAGATTTAAAAATCCACACACTCTTTTACAATCACTTTTTATATCATATTTTTAGAAACTTGCTTTAATGATTTACTTCAATGTTGTTTATCTTCTCTATTTGTATCCTTCTACACTTTTGTTTCAAAAATCCAATGCGTGTCGAATTTTTACCATCTAGTGTTGAGATCTCGCACCACGCAGTTCAAAGTACGTATTACAGCTACGGTAGCCTTCACGCTTCAAAAAGCCAGTCTCTTGCTCTTTTCAATATCCTTTTTCTTTTTCTGGGCGAAGAAGAAGAAGACTCCTGTTCCTGAAATTTGGATTTTGTATACGTGTGGTCCTCCACATTTCCTTCTTCAAACTTGCCGGGGCCGGGAAGCTACGATACCCATTAGCAGCATTAGCAGCACCTGTGAGTTTATCATGTGACAGCGAAAACGCAAAAGGTGGAGCAGTATATCCTGTATGTCCCTTACCGGCTAACGTATTTCAAGATGGAGCATAAATATGGAGAGTCTACCCCAGTTCATGCGAATACAAATGTAAAATTTCAAGCCAAAAGGAATACTTGGAATTGATGGTGGTGGTAAATATTCATGAAAAAAGGACAAGTTTGTGAACGGGCAACACCGATTTTGATAATGAACAACTAAACACGTTACACACTGGACCTTTAACTCTAATGAACGTCAAATGTGTATCTTTAGGTCCCTCCTTGTATTTATCAAAGCAGTTGGTAAATTTCAAAATTGGCTATGCAAATTTAAGGTTTAGTCCAATGAAAACTATTTAAATACAACTGACAATTGCAAAACATTGGCCAACTTTATGATTCTATATACCATGTTTCTAAATTCCTTACCTTTCTTCTCCCCGTACTTTTTATATTCTCCGGCCCACACGCCACTGAAGCCCTCCCCCTCCTGAGTCACAAACATCATGCCGTTCTTGCTGAGAGCTATGTCCGACATGAAAACCTGACGCCCATACGCCCACCGGCACTGTCTCACCGAGCTTCCAGAGGACCGCCAGCAGAACACCTGACAGAGAGAGAAATGGAGGGGGGGGAAGATTTAAGGAAAGTTACACAGACCAGTCTTAGTCACCATTTTCATTTACAGGACCCCATATAGGCTAGGTTGCTTTGGGATTGTATAACTGTCTATGATGCACCAAAGGTTAGATAACAATAAGGGAAATAAAAATAACAATGTTATACATTCTGCTTTTTTTTAATGTTATCACAGTAAGAGAAGTGACATTTAACTACATTTTTAACAATTGATTTAGGCCAAATAATTAAGTAATGCTTCTGTCCACAATGTGAACAGAGTGAAAAGAATTTCCACTTATACTTTCTAAATGCACTTACCCTTCCAGCTTCATCTAATGCCAGGATGGCCACCTTTTCCCCTCCTCCCTCGTTCAGGAGCTGTGGAACCACACGGTGGTCCAGACTACCACCGCTGACCAGAACCTTCCTGATGTTTAGCTGCCTGAAAGACACCAATCAAAATGAATAATTAGAAAAACTAACAAAACAGTGTCACATTCAAAGCATATGTATAATACACTTTATCATTTAATTTGTCCATCTTTGGATCAAGATCTACATTTCTTGATGGAAGACACTCTTGAACACCTGCATTCAAGTGAGTCCGGTGTGTTATCGCTCTTTAACAGACAGGCATGCACTTAGCCCATAGACTATATATATATATATATATTAATATTATTATACAGTCTATAACTTAGCCCCACTTTCCAACACACAGATACTCGCAGCACTACAATTTCCAAATGAAACAAAAAGATAACATAACAGTTTCCAGTTTAGTGGGTGATTTTTGATCAGCTGCCATTTAAATTAGGTCTGATTAGAATGCTGGAGGTGATGCAGAACGCACAGCGCCTCTGGTGGCTTGAAAAGGTTGCACATATAAATCAGATCTATGAGCATTGAAGAACAGAGAGTACAACCTTTCATTCTTTACAGTGATAGTACCTTTGCATTTGTCTGACATCACAAGATGTCTTTTTTTAACTTTGAAATGAATACTGGATTTAAACAAGACATTTGCCCAATTCTTCTTCAATGGGATGCTGGATTTGGAGACAACCTGCTCAAAAAAATCAATGTAGAATGCACATTTTGTGATTTTGTGTAAGGCAATCTTCAGATTGTGGTATAATGAACCAGTTTGTTCAGTCTTTTCATGAAATGGAATGAAGCTTCCATTTCATTAAAAGACTTGTAACAGGCTTCTCTTATTTTTGCAGTTTAATAAGGGGTGGTTTAATGTCCTATTTACCTTGAAGCCATTTTCTTGCACTGGTAGTCAGCCAACAGGTAGACGTCCCCCTTCTCAGTCACAACCACTGTTGCTCCATCACTAGCTGCTGCCATAGCGATGGCGACATCCTTGTGGTATAGGGCCGATACCTGCCGGGGGGCTGTCACACACTTCTCTCCATTAGGATCGAGCAAGTAACCTGGAGATCAACACACAATGGAGTACAAAATATACGTTACATTAACATATCAAGTTGCCCATATACAGTGTGTGTTTAATATGGGTTTTTACTTAAAAACAAAACAAATAAAAAGTCACACGATAGCCTTTTGTGTCATCCACCTCGGACACGATGGAGGGTCTTTCCTCCTCACCAAACCTCCAACAGAAGTAGATAAACATTTGTACCATTCTAACATTCCAACAAGATCATGCTTGCATGCTAAAAATATTAAGACTTTATCTTTATTCATTACTCTGACACCTAAGTGTGCCACCGGGTGTGGGTGAGATCTTTATCTGCTCAACATTCAGTATCTTAAAGTGCCCATATTATGAAAAAATAAATAAAAAAATAAATCACTTTTTCTGGGATTTGGGGTGTTATTTTGTGTCTCTGGTGCTTCCACACGCATACAAACTTTGAAAAAAACCATCCATGCTGTTTAGAGTGAGATACGGTTTCTGAATGTGTCCTGCCTTCAGTCTCCGGGTGAGCTGGTCAAAATCTGCACGGCTTCCTACATCACTAGCCGAGACAAGGGGCCTAGGGGGCTAACCGTTAGCATGCTAGCTCGTTCTCAATGGCAAAACACTGCTACAACACACATGAATTCACCCTAATCTACAAAATAAAATTGTATAGAACTACTTACATGTCCCTGTTCTGCAAGTATTCCACACAAAGTTGGAAGCGCGCCCTCATTTAGAAGAAGTCTCTCAGCTAATCCTGCCTTGTACAGGCCGAAGTTGCAGAAACAGCTAGCTAGCTCATGTAATCCTTACCTAGCTACTGCTCATGTGCGACTGACTTCTGAAAGATGTTACAGAAGTTGCGAGGTCTCACTCTGTAGCTAAAACAGAGACCTGACACAGGGTGAAAAGAGGAGCTGCATCAATGTGCAGTACAACAAAAATACGGTGTTTTTTTAAAAATAAAACCATCCATCCATCTTCGTCCGCTTATCCGGTATCGGGTCGCGGGGGTAGCAGCTCCAGCAGGGGGCCCCAAACTTCCCTTTCCCGAGCCACATTAACCAGCTCCGACTGGGGGATCCCGAGGCGTTCCCAGGCCAGGTTAGAGATATAATCCCTCCACCTAGTCCTGGGTCTTCCCCGAGGCCTCCTCCCAGCTGGACGTGCCTGGAACACCTCCCTAGGGAGGCGCCCAGGGGGCATCCTTACCAGATGCCCGAACCACCTCAACTGGCTCCTTTCAATGCAAAGGAGCAGCGGCTCTACTCTGAGATCCTCACGGATGACTGAGCTTCTCACCCTATCTCTAAGGGAGACGCCAGCCACCCTCCTGAGGAAACCCATTTCGGCCGCTTGTACCCTGGATCTTGTTCTTTCGGTCATGACCCAGCCTTCATGACCATAGGTGAGGGTAGGAAGGAAAACTGACCGGTAGATTGAGAGCTTTGCCTTCTGGCTCAGCTCTCTTTTCGTCACAACGGTGCGATAAATTGAATGCAATACCGCACCCGCTGCGCCGATTCTCCGGCCAATCTCCCGCTCCATTGTCCCCTCACACGCGAACAAGACCCCAAGATACTTGAACTCCTTCACTTGGGGTAAGGACTCATTCCCTACCTGGAGAAGGCACTCCATCGGTTTCCTGCTGAGAACCATGGCCTCCGATTTAGAGGTGCTGATCCTCATCCCAGCCGCTTCACACTCGGCTGCGAACCGATCCAGTGAGTGCTGAAGGTCACAGGCCGATGATGCCATCAGGACCACATCATCTGCAAAAAGCAGCGATGAGATCCCCAGCCCACCGAACTGCAACCCCCCTCCACCCCGACTACGCCTCGATATCCTGTCCATAAATACTACGAACAGAATTGGTGACAAAGCGCAGCCCTGGCGGAGGCCAACTTTCACTTGAAACGAGTCCGACTTACTGCCGAGAACCCGGACACAGCTCTCGCTTTGGTCGTACAGAGATTGGATGGCCCTGAGAAGGGACCCCCTCACCCCATACTCCCCCAGCACCTCCCACAGTATCTCCCGGGGTACCCGGTCATACGCCTTCTCCAGATCCACAAAGCACATGTAGACCGGTTGGGCATACTCCCAGGCTCCCTCCAGGATCCTTGCGAGAGTAAAGAGCTGGTCCGTTGTTCCACGACCAGGACGGAATCCGCATTGTTCCTCTTCAACCTGAGGTTCGACTATCGACCGAACCCTCCTTTCCAGCACCTTGGAGTAGACTTTACCGGGGAGGCTGAGAAGTGTGATACCCCTGTAATTGGCACACACCCTCTGGTCCCCCTTTTTGAAAAGGGGAACCACCACCCCGGTCTGCCACTCCTTAGGCACCGTCCCAGACTTCCACGCAATGTTGAAGAGGCGTGTCAACCAAGACAACCCCTCCACACCCAGAGCTTTAAGCATTTCCGGACGGATCTCATCAATCCCTGGAGCTTTGCCACTGTGGAGTTGTTTAACCACCTCAGCAACTTCCACCAGGGAAATTGACGACAATCCCCCATCATCCTCCAGCTCTGCCTCTACCATAGAGGGCGTATTAGTCGGATTTAGGAGTTCCTCAAAGTGCTCCTTCCACCGCCCTATTACCTCCTCAGTTGAGGTCAACAGCGTCCCATCCTTACTGTACACAGCTTGGATGGTTCCCCGCTTCCCCCTCCTGAGGTGGCGAACGGTTTTCCAGAAGCACCTTGGTGCCGACCGAATGTCCTTCTCCATGTCTTCTCCGAACTTCTCCCACACCCGCTGCTTTGCCTCTTTCACGGCAGAGGCTGCAGCCCTTCGGGCCCTTCGGTACCTTGCAACTGCCTCCGGAGCCCTCCGGGATAACATATCCCGGAAAGACTCCTTCTTCAGTCGGACGGCTTCCCTGACCACCGGTGTCCACCACGGTGTTCGTGGGTTACCGCCCCTTGAGGCACCCAAGACCCTAAGACCACAGCTCTTCGCCGCAGCTTCAGCAATGGAAACTTTGAACATTGTCCACTCGGGTTCAATGCCCCCAGCCTCCACAGGGATGCACGAAAAGCTCCGCCGGAGGTGTGAGTTGAAAGTCTGTCGGACAGGGGCCTCCTCCAGACGTTCCCAATTTACCCGCACTACCCGTTTGGGCTTACCAGGTCTGTCCAGAGTCTTCCCCCACCCTCTGACCCAACTCACCACCAGATGGTGATCGGTTGACAGCTCCGCCCCTCTCTTCACCCGAGTGTCCAAAACATACGGCCTCAGATCAGATGAAACGATTATAAAATCGATCATTGACCTTTGGCCTAGGATGCTCTGGTACCAGGTACACTTATGAGCATCCCTATGTTCGAACATGGTGTTCGTTATAGACAATCCATGACTAGCACAGAAGTCCAACAACAAACAACCACTCTGGTTTAGATCAGGGAGGCCGTTCCTCCCAATCACGCCTCTCCATGTGTCTCCATCATTGCCCACGTGCGCGTTGAAGTCCCCCAGCAGAACGATGGAGTCTCCCACTGGAGCCCCATACAGGACTCCATTCAAGGTCTCCAAGAAGGCCGAATACTCCGAACTCTTGTTTGGTGCATACGCACAAACAAGAGTCAGAGTTTTCCCCCCCACCAGCCGCAGGCGTAGGGAGGCGACCCTCTCGTCCACCGGGGTAAACTCCAACATAGCGGCGCTCAACCGGGGGCTTGTGAGTATCCCCACACCCGCCCGGCGCCTCACACCCTGGGCAACTCCGGAGAAGAAAAGAGTCCAACCCCTATCCAGGAGTACGGTTCCAGAACCGAGACTGTGCGTAGAGGTAAGCCCCACCAGATCTAACCGGTAGCGCTCCACCTCCCGCACCAGTTCCGGTTCCTTCCCCCACAGAGAGGTGACATTCCACGTCCCCAGAGCCAGCGTCTGCTGCCCGGGTCTGGTCCGTCGAGGCCCCTGACCTTCACTGCCACCCATGTGGCAATGCACCCGACCCCAGCGGTTCCTCCCACAGGTGGTGGGCCCATGGGCTTAAAAAATGAAACCATGTAAACCTATTCTGGTACAATCTCAAATTACAATTATGAACCTGAAAATGAGCATAATATGGCCGCTTTAAAAGCAGTGCCATTTTTGCTCATAACACTGGCTTTGCTGATATTTCAATGTTGAGGCTTACCCAGCTGGCCTCCATTGAGTCCTATTGTGTAGACAGCCTCCCTCGTCCACAGCACTGTGTGGAACCTTCCTGCTGCAACTCCAATCACTGTCCTGCCTTTCAGCGTCTTGACACACACACACACACACACACACACACACACACACACACACACACACACACACACACACACACACACACACACACACACACACACACACACACACACACACACACACACACACACACACACACACACACACACACACACGCGAGAATACCGAATTGAAGTGTTTCGAGACACAACATCAAAGATCATTATCAACGTACTGGTTGTATAAAAACAAAATCACTCTCAAAAGGAAACTTGCGTACTATGAAACAGAGCAGATTAAAGAAGTCCAAACACATTGTCATTTCATTCACCAAAATGACCAAATCTCATTTGGTATACAAACAATGCTCGTTACTTGCGCTGCAAAATGTCATCTGCCCTCTTCCCTTATCATCCCTGCTACCTCTTACCTGTTTAGGGACGTGAGCTGAGGCAGGAGGAGGAGCCAGACCTAGCTGGTGGAAGGTGTTGAGGCCAAAAGTGTACACGTAGCCTTCTTCTGTCAGCACCACCGTGTGGTCTTTAGCTGCCGCCACCTGGGAGCAGTGGTGGGACATTAGACCCTCCACCATCCGGGGAACCTGCGCAGAGGAGTGAGATAGAGAAGATAATGAGAGAGATTAGAAGAAAGAAAAGTAATAAATAAAACAAATAAATAAACACAGTGTACACAAAATACAACCCAGAAGAACATCCTAAGCTCAATGTTCAGCATTCAAATGGTATCTATTGGAGTTTGACCAGTAAAAGCTATTGAAGATTGACAGTTTCCTCGTGACAGTATCCCATGCCTGTGTATAACACAGTTATTTATAACTATTTTCCAGTGATTCTGTCACTCAAATAGCACGGTCACAGGAGGAGTCCCGCTGTTTGCTGCTGCGAGAGCTAATGTAAAAGGACAAGTCCGGTGAAGTCCCGTAAAAAAGCAAAAATGGACCCTGCCAACAAGTATTGTGTGTGTATCGAAAGCCATCCACATGGGTACTGTAGTGTTTTGTGCATTCTTTTTTTACACGTTTTACAAGTTATCAAATGTACATTGCAGAGAGGATGCCAGTGCATGCTCCACCATAACTGATTAAAAGATTTCCACACAATTTATCCCAGCCACCCCCCATGCGATGCATTCAAACTTTTGAAACTTTTTAGACTTTAGGTTCCGAGAGGGAATGCTCACTTCACTTTGACATTTTCATGCCAAAATAATCATTTCGTTTCCCCACAAAAATAAACTCCCTTGACGCTTTATTGGTTACACCTAAACAATTATGCAATCCAATACAACAGCTGTGCCATGGTAGAGTTACCTTTACGAAGCTTATAGTAGAGACAAGGCTCTGACACATCTTCAAAATAATGCCCTGTAACAAGTCTCACCAGATAAGTCTGTTCATCTCCGTGGCCAAGTCGTCCTCCCAGGCCATGCCCACAGGTGAAGACCTGGCCTTTCTGAGACAGGAACACAGAGTGGAACTTACACAGGACCACCTAAAAAGGGACAAGAGGAGATTAAACATGGACATAATTGCAATGTTTTTGTTTTTTAAATCAGTATTTTAAAAGTACTGGACATTCTATTCTATGAAAAAAAACAGTCTGAAGTTTGTGCTAATTAAGGCTCTTGTCATTATGATTTGGACCTCAGTGGCTGCGTGCATCTTTTTCCATGTCCCTCAGCCAAGCCCTCTTGTAGTAATAGTAAAACACTATGCCAATAAAGGCCTGGGCACAAGTGGAAAAGCAAACATCATTACTAATACATTGCTACCCTCAAGCTTTCAATAGAGCGCAGGGATGTTTCCCAAAGTATCACATTGACGTGGACATTCACACACGTGCATACACGTCAGCGTAGTTTATTTAATTAAAAACATGTCATTGTGGAATTAATATTTAAGCTCTGGCACCTGCTGGGTTGGGCTAGGAAGACAAAGACCAAATGCAGTGCCACTGGGTCATTGTGTGGTCATGAAATCAGATCCATCTGTCCCCTACTAGGACATATGAAATGGCTCTGCATGACAAGTCCTGCAAACACGGAGTTTCTTCCGTGTCCACCAATAATACAGGCAATCATGTCTTCACAAATACACACCCCACGTACAAATACTAGGTCTTAAGAATGGATTACAACGACGCCATGTCTAACGCAGTCATTACTTAATCTACTATAACGTAGCATCTGGTGTGTACTCATATCACTGGGGGCAGTTGCACGGGTGCCAGTTGCGATTAATCACATTAAGAGTAACCACATGGCAAATGCATGGAATTGTAGCCAGCCTGGCACAGGTCTGTGCATGGTTTGACCATGCACAGACCGGCTCAGAGTCACAAATGAAGAGTATACATGAGAAGACAAAGCAAATTAGTCCACGCCTGACACACCAACTATGCCCTCTGTTTGACTTAGTCCCACAACATTACTGATACTCCTGATAATGTACCAGAGCTGTATAACCACTAGCTGTATTTATTTATGGAACACAAAATGTAAAGCTCTCAAGCAAAACCAGTTATTTCTACATCTGTGGTTTGAGAAAGTATGAGCCAGTATGAGCCATGCTTGGAGGGAAAAGCATTTAACAAATACTGCTTTACCCTGAAGAGAAGGTTGTGTCATACAGGACTCTGGGGAGGGAGTGTTTTGCTGGTTTACCCAGGTGGTGTGCCTTATCTGGAGCACCCATGTGCATTGGCTTTTCTTAATGCAAAACATGTTGGCATAGAGTTGAAGCATACAGTACAGCAGAGCTGGGCGATATATGGAGAAAATCAAGTATCACACTGTTTTTGACCAAATGCATCGATGGCGATATTGTAGGGTCGACTATTGGTGCTTTAACAAAATATTAAACACAATGAGAGTTTTGATAAATAAATCACCAGTAATGTGGCTACAATGACTAAGAAGGTAAAGGCAAATAAGCCGCTAGCAAGTCTGGGAAGTTCAGGTAAATGACATCACCTTACTGTAATGTAGCCTTTAAAATCAGGAAAAGACAACACTTGTGTAGCATCCCTTTCCGTAGAACATCATTTGCCCAAACTGCATTTTCAGTAAAAGGGGCAAAATTATGGAACTTTCTGCCAGACCACTTGAAATGTATGCCAACATTAGCCACTTTTAAAAAAAATACCAAATTGTGGCTAATTCAGGAACAATCTTGCTCTCATATTTAGTTTTTACACTGTGCTTTCATTGTATATTTTCCTTCCATTTTCATTTCTTTATTGTATTTTTAATAATTATGTAAATCTGTATTTTTATTTGTAACCAAAAGCCCTACTAAGGACAAGTGTTGAGAATTAGCTTCGGCTAAAAACACTATGATACATACATCAGATGACTATTGAAGTTTATCTATGTTTTTTTGTATCTGTCCCTATCTAAATAAACATTATTATTATTATTATTATTATTATTTTTATTATTATAATAATATCACAATATCCAAAATCTAAGACAATATCTGGCCTCATATATCGATATAATATCAATATATTGCCCAGCTCTACAGTACAGTAAGGGGCTTTACTGGTGTGAAGCATGCAAGTGGGGTTTTCAGGGAAGGGAAGCCCTATGCTGTAGGAAAACACATTCTTACTCCCCGGAGAGCTGGGACAACAGCAGTGTGTCGTTAGCCTACCTGCTTGATGTAAACCCCCGTCCTGGCAAACACATCCACAAGCTCAGGGTGCTGTCGGCTCTCCTGATTACCATGCCCGAGACTGAAATTGGTATTGTTTCCCCATGTGTATACTTCAGTTGGGTCTGTAATGAGCAAGAAAAAAAAAAAAAAAAAAAAAAAAAAAAAACATTACAAGGACAGTCACAGCACTGCCTCCACCTGAAGCTTGATTTAACCACTGGTCTTTTCTGCCATTAAAAACAACACAAGGCTTTACATGCTGCGTGTGTGTGTGTGTGTGTGTGTGTGTGTGTGTGTGTGTGTGTGTGTGTGTGTGTGTGTGTGTGTGTGTGCTACTATATTTGTGGGGTCCAAAAACCAGGGAATACAGTATTCTTGTGGGGTCTGCACAGCCTTGTGGGGCTTCACAAAGCACCTTTCTCAACAACAAGTCAATTCAAAGTGATTCACATAAGACATAAAAGCAATAAGAAAAGAAACAATAAGGCAACATAAAGACAGGCATTAAAAGTGTAAAATAAAATAGAAGATAAAAATAAGCTAAAATAGAATTAAACAGATCAAACCGAATGATATCTTGTTCTTCCGCAGTGGGTACTAGATCCTTTTCTACTGTATATAATATGAAAATCACAAATCACAATGGTTAGAAAGACATGTGATGTAGCACAGGGAGAGTTAAATCCATGCATGTAAAAGTGTGAAATGCATAATTAAACAGAATGAGTCATCATCATGCTAAAAGGCCCGGCGACTCCCGACAAAAACAAAACTAGAGTCAACGGTTTCACCATTAATGTCGTGCTGGTGTAATGTGGCGTATGATGACCCTGGTGAAGGCCACAAGCCCAAAACATGTTGGTCTCACAATTAAGATGTTCTTTATACTACAAGCGTGGCTGGAGATTCACACGTTTTCCCTTCTTCGTGAATCTTCCTACTTCCTTGGAAGTAGGTGAAGTTGTGACAGATATCCCAAGGGCTAAGGCAATGGGTGGCTTTTTATTCGACAGGTGTAAATAGACAGGTAAAGGGGGACAACATGCAGCAAAGGGCAGCGGGTATGAATCGAACCCCGGGTCACTGCAGTAAGAACTCAGCCTTGAGTATATGGGACGCCTGGTCATCATTTTCTTACCGGTGTTTTTGAACACAACATGCGATGGTCTGTCCTTCATTGTAAGGTCCAGGACAGAGAGACCCTCCTTGTCGTGAGTGGAAAGTAGTCCTCCATGCTGAAACAAAGTCAAGAAACAAAAAGATATTCAAAGTCAAGTCAAAATCTTGAAAATAAGCAAAGAATAATCTCAATTTTTTCCTTTTACCGCACGTTACTTTCCACGTTGTTGCATTGTTTGACTTTGACCATTTAAATGGGAACAACTCGACAGCACGTTCTTTGGTGATCCGTGTTAAATATATACCTTGACCAGCGATATGAGACAGTGGATCTGTCCGTAGAAAGCGCTGCGATGCAGAGCGGTCCAGCTGGACTCCTTATCCTTCACCATCAGGTCAGCACTCTTACTCTCCAGCAGCCACTCCAGCAGGGTCTTCTTTCCCAGTGAGGATGCCAGGTGGAGGGCTGTGCGACCAAAGGCATCTCGCAAGGTGGCCGCATTGTGGCAGTGTGAGGTCAAGAATGCCCGCAGCTGCCCTTCCGAGCCGCCCGTTAGTGCCGCTACCACCTCGTCCGCATGCTGCTGTGAGCGGCATTTGGGGGTGCACTCCAGCAGTGGCAAACTCATCTTGACCTCTGCCAAACCCTCAGAGTAAACCCCCACCCCCCTCCCTTTTCTATTACAAAGTCCCTCTTTCAGCCCACAACCCACAATTGCAAAAAAGAAAACTAACACAATATAATGTGAAGTAACAAATCAAAAACACAGTCACTACAATTGTGTACTATAACAGAGATGCTCTCCAGGAAGAAAAAGTACATGAAGAAAAGAATGTGTCAACAAAAGATTGAAGATGGTTAGGAGTGCTAGAATTGTGCTTGTGTTGAGGTTCCACTGCACCCTAGCGACCCCAGAGCCTTTTGGCGACTGGTTTCAGTCCACCATTTCAACCAGGAGTTGAACACAAACTAAGATGCTTGCAGCATACGATGGCATCAAAAATTCAATAAATACAAAACCTTGTGTGCGTTTTATACAAAATTGTACAATGTTTGCAAAAATAGTTTTTCCTCTAAATACTCTTGATCATTTACAAAAAGGCAAATTTTCAACAACCCTCCTTGTCGTCCAGCAGTCCAACCATCACACTGGAGGGGAAAGGACGCCTTTCCCCCCAAAATTCTCTCTTTCCTTTTCAAAACTCCATAATTGTAGAGTACACCTGAGGAAAATAAATTGAGAGTTATCAGTGAAAAACAATGGCCTACATTCACTCTTTGTTTACATGCACAAGTTCAGCTGGGTGTGCAGAATGCAGGAGTTAGGGGAGACCTAAAACTGTAAGTGTAAAAGGTCAGAGCAAGTTTGACCTAAATACACACTACAAAGCACAAATCAGCTGAGTTGACAGGTTTGCCTGACAGGTACTTGACAACGCTGTGGAAAAAAGATTAAGGCAAATTTAAATTTTGCATATGGGTAATGTTTTAGCGTGTGAAAAAGTGCACTTGCATTAATTGGGGTGGGTGTTGTTTTTTATGTTGACTTAACAGCATGATTGTGTAACAGGCCAAGTTAGTTAGTTAGCCAAATGCCATTAACGTTAGCCTGTTAATTTTGGCTGCGCCCCATTTAACCCCATTTAACTTTCTGCGTCATAGCAGTGCGGTGTTGAAGCCATTGTAAACCTATTTATTTTAATAGAATGAGTTAAACTGACCAATTGCTAGCCGTAGCAGGCTGTGCAGAAGCACTAACAGCTAAACGTTACTTCATCCAGGTATTAGCTAGCTAATAGTGCCGAAGCTGGATAACGTTACACGTCGAGCCACATTATAATTTGTTTATTCATATATTTGTTTTCAATTCTGACAGCTAACCAGACACCTGTCGTGGGAAAAAAGCAACTTTAAAAATATAGGTTTGTCAAGTGTCGTTAGCTAGCGTTAGCTGATTTTACCTTGGCAGCTATCTTTAGGGAGCTCACCAAAAGCTAGCGTTAGCCAACTGTTTTGCTAAAGGAAAATGACGTCGTATCATTTCTTACCTTTCGCTAGATAAAGAAACAAGAGGACATGGAGAAAGTTGCATCAACGACGTACATCCAGTGTGTCATTACTACTAATAAGAGATGCTACTGGTGCAAATTTTGACAGGACTGGACGCCTGAAACCCTGCAGTTCGGTAAAAAAAAAAAACTTCGCTAATGTCGAGACCTGTCATTGGTCAGGGAGTGTACATCTCAATATTCTATTGGTTGATTTTGGGAGGTGCTGTTGCTGTATCAATTATGTCATAGGACTTATTATTTTTTTATTTTTTTTAGGGTTTACATTATAAACATGATTATAAAATTAAAACATATTAATAAACAACATGACAAATGAACTTAGAAGTTAACATTCTGATGTGAAATGGTATACATATTGTAAATTAATCTTAAATGATACAAGAAGACAAGTTCTTGTAGTATGACAAAATGGGTTGTTTCTTTAATAGAAAATAAAAAATAATGTAATATTCCACACAAAATCTACCTTTTGAGCGCACCACACCAACAGTAGTGTGGGCATGTAAGATGTAAAAAGCTTGTAGATCCTTCACAATAACATCATGTCAGTTACAATATAGTTCCATACACAACAGATAGACTTCAGGTGGAGTATCACTTTCAGCCTCGATCCGGGTTTGACAGAATCACTCAGATGATTGTCACATTGACACACGTTAAGAATAGGAAGGGGTCAAAGGATGGTAGAGCTAAGGTTACACTGGGATCTACACTGGGGCTTCCAGATTGCTCATCAGCACTATAATCCTCCAACATCCAGCAGACAACTCCAAGGTCACCACCTAAATCATTTCTCAAAGTATGTGGAAACCATGTGATACTTTTTTTCCATCATCATTTGGTTGAAGACATTATTTACAGCTACAAAAAAGCAGTTTTGTATAATGCGTTGAGGAAAAACTAGAACTTACATTGCTCTCACATTGGTAAGATCTAGGAGTTCCTAACCCTTTTTTTGTGTCAGCAACACTGGCACACCCCGTTACCTTAAATATATCTATATATATATATATATATATATATATATATATATATATATATATATATATATATATATATATATATATATATATATACATATATGTTTTATTTTTTAGCCAGGCATCTTCATCCAACTTATTACAAGTCGTCTTTCCGTTGCTCTTATTTTGAGTTTTTTTGTCTATGTGGTTCTGTATTATGTCGACATGCAAGTTGACATATCTTGACAATGTTTTTTTTTTTTTCTGCCTTCATTGTGTATGGTATCCTCAATGATCCTAAAAAGGAATTGTGGCTTTTCTAAATGAATAGTAGTAAATGATGGGTTCAGCATGTGACATTATCAGTGGATCAAATGATTAATGTGTTTCCTTTAGGCTACTTGTTTTCTTTTGGCTTCTCAATTCCTTTAGGGTGTGTGTGTGTGTGTGTGTGTGTGTGTGTGTGTGTGTGTGTGTGTGTGTGTGTGTGTGTGTGTGTGTGTTTTCCGCACACATAGCCGTGTGTGAAACTGGGTTAGATACAATCAAACCGTGTGATAGGCCTAATAGGTCAAACTGGTTTTCCCCTCAGGAATTACAAACTTTTTCATTCCCCTACATGTGGAGTCCTTTACCTAGCAACATTATGTCAAGATATCTTAATTTAAAAATAAAAAAATTCCATCTGAAAATATGTTTGTGGTTGGTAATGGTTTAGTAGCCTATGGAATTGCAACAAGCATCACTTGTGTGTGTAAATGTCTAATCAGAAGATATGTATTTCACTACATTGTAAATACATTGGTAGAGGCTCATCCTAGGGTGACTTGTGAAGCTGGGACGTCATTGGCTCTCCCTCAGGGACACTATAGGTCCCTGGACCCCGAAGTCACCGGGCTCAATTTCTGTTACAGGTAATTTTAGGGAAAGTAGTTGCGATTTTCACAATGAGATGTTTAGTTATCAAGTTAAGGTTAATGGAGAAAAAAAAATCCGGTGTGGCATCATCATGCGTGGAAAATTGAAATCGAAATCTGAACTAAACTTGAAAGAGTTTCTGTTCACCCCCCTTTTGCAGGAAAATGGTATGCTCCCTCCTTCCAATGGTCTGCACTGTGCTGCTGTGTTTTGGTCTCGTCTTTCCCCTCCAGACTCGCAACGTCTAGGAAAGCAGCAAGCTGGAAGTACGGAGCCTATGTATTAACACACGGCACCTTTTGGGAGACAAGGAGGATAAGTCTGTTTCAGAACCAGCAGGCCGACTAAGATATTTATTCTGCACCAGACTTCGACACAACGCCGGCGACTGGAAAAACATTCCGTAAAGCCTGACGTTTGGAAGACAATCAAGAAAAGGGGAAAAAAAAGCCTCGGAAGTTCGCGAGCTCCGTCCTCATCACCTTTATCCTCATGGAAACGTAGACTTAACCTACACGAGGATGGTTTGGGGGTAGTTATATGGAGACTGAGTTGGCACTGGGAGCAGTTTTCGAAAAGATAAAGGCGGGAAACACAGTCGGAAAAACTTTCCTCTTGTTCAAGAAGAAGAAGACTGTGAGTGGGTCGCACGTTCTGCGCCAGACAGATTTGCACAATCCACGATGCGCCTGTTGAACATGTCGTGCGGATGTGACCGCGGAGAAATGCGAGGGAGAACACACATATCCGGAATGTTGCACTTTCTTTTCCTGCTCGCCGCTGTACTGTCCTGTCACGGCTGTCCGGAGAAATGCCTTTGTGTCTCACAAACTGTGAAATGCCAAAACCTGGGCTTGGACGCGATTCCGCAGCCTCTACCGGCCAATACCAAAATACTATTCGTCACAGGAAACAATATTTCCCGGATCAGTGTGGACTCTTTCCCAAACCGCCTGCAACTGCTGACAGAGCTCTATCTCAGTGGGAATGACATGGAGTCTGTGGATGCTATGGTATTTGACAACTTGCCAAACCTTGTGCGAGTGGACCTGAGCGACAACAGAATCCAGAATTTCAGCGAAAGAGCTTTCCCCGCTGAGAATAAAGTGCAGCACTTGGACCTCAGCAGGTCTTTCCACAATCATTCCTTCATGGATGTGGTCCTGAGCGTTCTTCAGAGTGGAAACCTCCTCCGGCTGACAGTCTTGGACCTGTCCAACAATAACATGGTGATTCTTCCAGACAACCTATTCACCGGCCTCTCCAACCTGGTCAACCTCAGCCTGCAGAACAGCTCCATCATCTCCATCCAGAACGGGACTCTGAGAGCGCCGCCGCTGCTACACCTTGACCTGAGGGACAACAGCCTGAGGGACCTGGCCACCTCCACCCTGGCAGAGTTCAGCCTCAAGCCTGCACTCCGCATCCAGCTGGCGGGGAACCCCTGGCGCTGCGACTGCTTCATGGACGACATGCTCCTGTGGCTGAAAAACTCCACTCAGGTCGTTGACTTGCAGAACCTGACCTGTGAAGACCCGGAGGCCCTGAGACGCCAGGCGCTCCTGCAAGTGGAGCAGTCCCAGCTGAAGTGTTCAGGCGACATGAAAGGCGTGCTGGAGACTTCGTATGTTTTCCTCGGTCTGGTGCTGGCCCTGATTGGTGTCATATTCCTGCTGGTGCTCTACCTGAACAGAAAAGGCATCAAGAGGTGGATTTACAACATCCGGGATGCTTGTAGGGACCACATGGAGGGGTACCATTACAGGTACGAGTTAAACTCGGACCCACGTCTGGCCAACCTGAGCATCAATTCGGATGTGTGAGCGAGGACGGGACACTGTCTGGCACCCCGCAGTGAGATATTAAATGATTTATACTGTTAGAATTTGCATGAAAGTCTTCCTCCCCTTCTCTCTCTTCCCCTTCCCCCCCACATGATGCTATTCAGATTTCACATCTGTCATGGCTCCTAATTAACCCCTCTCACAACCTCCATTTAACCACTGCCGCATGTCCAATACAAAGTACCCGGCAGCTGTGATGTCAACTTCGTTTCATCCGTGTAACATTGCATGGACAATGAATCATGGCGAATTATTATTATTATTTTTTATTTTTTTTTGTCGAGAGTTGCAAAGAGTGATATTTTACTTTTCCTAAATGAGAAACGTATGGAGTACATTGACTTTTAAGTGAAAGAGAACAAAAACACACTTTGCTGGTCATTGCATCCTTGTCATTATGCCTCTGCTGCAGAGAAATGCTCGTTGTAATGAGTTTGTTCTTTTTAACGTGAATTTGTGATATATGATATGCCTCTTGAATAGTTATAGTGCACAATGCATAGTTTTGGGATTTAGTAGGTGGATGTAATTGCTTTTTTTTCTTTCTGTGAAGCTATTCGGCTGAATAAAATGCCTCTGGATTGCCGGTATCTGTCTCCAATGAGGATCTTTTTAATCCTATGACTGACGAGTGTGATACACAGGAGAGCCACTCATTCCTGAGGCAGTGCCACAGCTAGCGTGAAACCGATGACAAAAGCTAAATCTTAATCCAGTTGTCAACCAGTATGTGGGGGGAAAAGTCAGTTTAGGTACTGTTGATGCAGGGTTTTTTTTTCCGTTAACAAGTGAGTTGCTGCACCAGAAAATGAAGACGAATTGACAAGTTGAATGGAGGACATACTGTCTGACTGGGCTTCAATCTGTAGGCCTATAGGGGATGACAGCAGCAAATTTCTATCTCCCATCCAATTAGCTTCCTGCTGTGAATCTGATAAAAATACTCGCCCTGCGGAAAATTCCCCCCCCCAATAAAAGGACTGTGAGCTGCAGCCAGTGGGCAGCTTTCACATCCAACTTCCTTCTACCAGTAGATTCCAGCATATACTGAAAGTATTAATGTACCCCAGCTGCAAAAAAAAACAATGATATATGCGGTTTCGTGGTACATGCTAATGAAGGCAAACCGAGTTTCTCGTGTGGCGCACAGAGGTATTATGGAAATGAGCTCAAGCGGCTTTTCATGTAACCCTGTTTTAGGGGAGCTAGCATCCTTAGAAAACGTGTTTTCTATTAGCGTTCATACCCAACTGTCAATTGCTTTTTTCTCATTCCATCCAGTATAGTATGGATGAATAACTAATGTGTGGAATTTCTTTGACTGGAATACAATGCATGTTGTTGTCTAGCAGTCTAAATTAATGAAGATGCGTGCTGTGTCTGCACACAGGAATAACCTTCCTTGGCCCATTTGAAGAGCACCTGGAAAGATAATGAGTTGCCTCTCCCTCCATCTCTCGCTCTTTCGCTCACCACATCTCTAACAACTGGCCCTGCATAGCCTGTAGCTACATGTCATTTGTGGTATAATAACCGCATGGCTCATGCACAGATTCCCCTCCCAGTGTGTGTCCATAGCAGCAACATGGGGTGTCGTCATGGCATATCTTTGTGTTTCAGTATGAAAAACATTCCTTAATTTTTGTCATCAGCAGCAGCGGCAATTAATTGGGATTGTCTGGCTGTGTCTGATTATGCTCGTTGGACACGAGGAAGGGAAGCACTGTGTAACACTCTCTGTCTGGTCTGGTGCTCTGGCTGGTGTTAATGCTCTATATATCTCCTGGCAAACACAGCGGCCGCTCAACTGTCTCTGTGGGCTGGAGACGCGTAGTCACACCTTCAGCTTCACACTTCCCGCCTGGAAAATCTCTATGTTCAAACATGGCATTGCCAATTTTGGAAATAAGGAGTGTGTAGTTGTCTTCAATTCAATTTCAAGTTTTCAAGTTTTCCTCAATTGTTCTCATTGGCTTTAAGGTGTGTTTCTCAGACTTCTGATGGTCGTGACCTTTCTGGCTCTCACGTCCTTCTACGATTGTGATTTTGCAGGTTGACTGCAGCCGGTTAAACGATCCCAAGCCAAAAGGCTATTACCTGAAAGCACTTGTTTCCTCACTATGGATTTGTAATTGTTGCGGGTTCATTTTGGAAATGGATGGTCTCACTTCACACACACAATTCCCCGAAGTAAGGCTTTCCTCCTTACCTCTTCGTCCCAGGAGTGACGTACAGGTGCAGGCTGCTTACAATCTAATGTTTCCACAGAGACTGTCACCGAGTAGTCCTCCTCACACACTCTGCAGATTCTAATTAATGACTGATTTTTGCCCATCCACGCCTCGAGCTACGCTTGGCAGAGCAGGTGTAATTACAGTGAAGAAAAAAAAAGCAGGCGAGGGAGTGACTGGTTGAAAGGGAAGAAGAAGAAGAAAACGAATGAGTGTGGAGAGTGCTCTCCGTTCTATAAGCACCACGACACCTTCCCTGGCTCGCTCAGTGGGACCCTTAGTGCTTGTTAACACTTGTTTCTAAACAGCTTTGACGTCTAAATAGCCGGTCATTGACTTATGGTATCAACTGAGATCCAGAGAGAGGGCGCAGTGTGTCTCGGGCAGCTCTCTGGACGCTCTCAGCTGCCTGTTAAGGCAAGACTGCTGTTTGTTCTTGTCACTAAACACAGGCTTTGTCGCAGACACTTGAGCCAACCATGTTTTGTCTGCTCTACTTTGTTGTTTATCTGACCTACTGAGGCCCGGCTATTATATGATTAAAGACCGAAAGGTTGTTATCCCACGTCTGAACAGTCAGTCACTTAGGTCAGTGGTTCCCAAACGTTTTCACGTCAAGGACCCCTAATCTATAATAATAATTGTAATTTCCCCACTGAGGATCAATAAAGAGCATCAATTATTATGAAATTATTAGTATTATTAATCTGACACAAATTAGACCACGGACCCCCATTTGATTATATTTTGTTCCAGGGTCCCGCATCTGATAGGATTTTTGCTTTTAGAGGTTTTATTACAGAAAGCGTATGAGCCGATGACCAAAATAGTCATACATTCTGTCATTGTGTTATGGATGGAATTATAGTGAAAATAAATTATTTCCCTATTTGTAGGGGACTCCCTGGAACCCCCTCAGGACCCCTGGGAGGTCCCCAGACCCCACTTTGGGAACCACTGACCTAGGTGTAGCGCGTTACCAGTGTACAGATGTCAAACTAAAATCTTGGTTTTATATATATTTTCTAGGTTTACATATAGGTTTTTATCTTTTATTAAAGCAGATGTTGAATGGATTTCATTCACCTTAAGGAAGATGGATATGATATACCGATATTCTTTTATTGACTGATTAATAATACACGGATGTCAGTTGGGGGCCCTAATAATCGAAATATATATAAGAAGACATTATTTACAGCTACAAAAAAGCAGTTTTGTATAATGCGTTGAGGAAAAACTAGAACTTACATTGCTCTCACATTGGTAAGATCTAGGAGTTCCTAACCCTTTTTTTGTGTCAGCAACACTGGCACACCCCGTTACCTTAAATATATATATATATATATATATATATAATTAGTGCCTTGCGAAAGTATTCGGCCCCCTTGAACTTTTCGACCTTTTGCCACATTTCAGGCTTCAAACATAAAGATATAAAACTGTAATTTTTTGTGAAGAATCAACAACAAGTGGGACACAATCATGAAGTGAAACGAAATTTATTTGATATTTCAAACTTTTTTAACCGATAAAAAACTGAAAAATTGGGCGTGCAAAATTATTCAGCCCCCTTAAGTTAATACTTTGTAGCGCCACCTTTTGCTGCGATTACAGCTGTAAGTCCCTTGGGGTATGTCTCTATCAGTTTTGCACATCGAGAGACTGACATTTTTGCCCATTCCTCCTAGCAAAACAGCTGGAGCTCAGTGAGGTTGGATGGAGAGCGTTTGTGAACAGCAGTTTTCAGTTCTTTCCACAGATTCTCGATTGGATTCAGGTCTGGACTTTGACTTGGCCATTCTAACACCTGGATATGTTTATTTGTGAACCATTCCATTGTAGATTTTGCTTTATGTTTTGGATCATTGTCTTGTTGGAAGACAAATCTCCGTCCCAGTCTCAGGTCT